>VDFB02353493.1:290095182-290132298 GCA_007258455.2 Sequoia sempervirens
AGAGAAAGTTCTAGAAAAATTTCCAAGTATGAGCAAGAAATGAGAGAGATTGAAGAAGAAGAAAGAAAACTAGATGAGCTTGAAGCACTTATAGTCAAGAGGGAAGCCAGAGGAGAAGGTAAATATAAAGGGAAATTTCCTCTTAAATGTTTTTCTTGCAATAAGATTGGTCATTTATCCTCAAGGTGTCTGAAAAGAGTTCCTAAGCCAAGACCTAACAAGCCTAGATTCCAAAGAAAGTGTTATTATGTTGTTGATGAAGGTGTGACAAATGATGAATTTGATAAAGGGAATTTAAGTGAGGATGAATGGGTATTTATTGCTATCAAGGAAAATGATCCAGTGCTTACTGAATCTGATAATTGCATAAATGTGGAGAAAGCTCTAGCTACCAGAGTTGAAGAAAAAGATGAATGGGTGATTGATACTATATGCTCTCATCACATGACAGGTGATCAAAGTAAATTTGTGAGCTTGGAAAAGTATGATGGTGGTGTTGTAAGATTTGGTGATGACAAAGTTGGTGTAATCCGTGGCAAAGGATCCATTTCTCTTTATGGTAAGCATAATACTGATGATGTTCTATATGTGGAAGGTTTGAAGCATAATCTCTTAAGTGTTGGACAAATGGTTGGCAAGGGATACAATCTTCAATTCAAGGATGGAAAATGTAGAATATTGGGGAGTTTTGAAAATGTGATTGCATCTGGTACAAAAAAAAAGGTAATATCTTTCACCTAAGTGTTGCTAGTAAAAATTGTATGATTGCTCAAGTTGATGAAAGTTGGTTGTGGCATAGGAGAATGTGGCATGTAAACATTGACAATATTATCAAGATAAGTTCTACTCAGGCAGTTAGAGGTCTTCCTAAGTTGATAAAACCTACTAATACTATATGCAAGGAATGTCAGTTAGGGAAGCAAACTAAAGTTTCATTCCAAAGAAAACAAAAATTTTCAAATGAAGTGTTGGATCTTATGCATACTGACTTGCGTGGTCCTTCTAGAGTCAAAAGTTTACAAGGAGACATGTATTTCATGCTACTTATTGATGATTATTCTAGATTGATGTGGGTCACTTTCTTAAGGGAAAAATATGAAGCTCTAGAGAAATTCAAGATTTTTAAGGCTATGGTTGAGACAGAGACAGGTCTAAAGATTAAATGTCTGAGATTAGATAGAGGTGGTGAATTCACCTTCGGTGAGTTTAATTCTTTCTGTGAAGAGCATGGGATAAAGAGACAATTATCTGCCTCACGAACCCCTCAGCAAAATGGAGTTGTGGAAAGGAAGAACAAGATAATTCAAGAAGCTTCTAGGACTATGATGTTGGAAGGAAATGTTCCACATATCTACTGGATAGAAGCTATGAGTATTGTCCTTTATACTCTCAACCGGGTACATATCAAAGGTGATACTAGTAAGACTCCTTATGAGCTATGGTATGGTCATAAGCCTACTGTTAGATACTTCAAAATATTTGGGAGTAAATGCTATATAAAAAGAGATGAAGATATAGGAAAGTTTGATGCTAGAAGTGATGAAGGAATCTTTCTTGGTTATTCTACTAAAAGTAAAGCCTACCGATGCTACAATAAGAGATTGAGGAAAGTAATTGAAAGTGATAATGTCAAGGTTGATGAAGACACATTTAGACCATCCAGAACCTGTGGATATGATTTAGATTATCAGAATGATAGTTCAGGAAAGAAAGTTCAAACTCCAAATCAAGTTCAAATCATTTCGGTGAATCAAGAAAATCAAGAGGAAGAAACTAGTGAAAGTGCAGAAGTGAGATCACAAGATCCTAAAGTTCAAGAATACTCTAAGACTCCAAGGTATGTAATACTAAATCATTCAAAAGATCAAATTATAGGTGATAAGAACAAAGGTGTTCAAAATAGGAGAAGAATTGCAAAAGAATACTGTTTGATTTCAAAGACTAAGCCTAATAGTGTGAATGAAGCATGCAAAGATGAACATTGGGTGGAAGCAATGAAAGAAGAACTACTAAAAATTGAGAAGAATGATACATGGATTCTTGTTCCTAGACCTAAAGATAAAAATTGTAATTGGAACTAAATGGGTTTTTCAGAACAAACTAAATGAGCAAGTTGAAGTTGTTAGAAACAAAGCAAGACTAGTGTGTAAAGGATATTGTCAGATGGAAGGAATTGATTTTTAAGAAAATTTTGCTCCTATTGCTAGGATTGAAGCTGTGAGACTATTTATTGCTTATGTTGCTTACAAAAACTTCAAAGTTTATTAGATGGATGTCAAGTCAACATTTCTAAATGGTGAATTGGAAGAAGAAGTGTATATTGAGCAACCTGATGGATTTCAATTGACTGATCAAGGAGATATAGTTTTCCGGTTGAAGAAAGCATTGTATGGACTTAAGAAAGACCCAAGAGCATGGTATGCTAGATTGGACAAGTATTTGTTGAAGCTTAGATTTAATAAAGGTATTGCTAATAGTAACTTGTATTTCAAGATTGATCATGATAAAGATTTGATTGTTGAAGTCTTTGTTGATGATATCATTTTTGGAGGAGATGATAGTTTGTGCATGAAGTTTGTTGATGAGATGTAGAGTGAGTTTGAGATGTCTATGATTGGAGAAATGAAATTATTTTTGGGATTACAAATTACTCAGCTAGATAGAGGGATCTTTATATCTTAGTCCAAGTATGTGAAAGAATTGCTAAAGAATTTTGGTATGGAAGATTCAAATCCAGTTGGTACACCTACGGTGATCGGATGTAAGTTGACACGAGATGATGATTCTCCTAAAACAAATCATACTAGATATAGATCCATGATTGGTGGATTGCTCTATTTGACTCAAACTAGACCTAATATCATGAATTTCGTATGCATTGTTGCAATATTTCAAGTTGATCCTAAGGAATCTCATGTGACAGCTATGAAGAGTATTTTTAGGTACTTGAAGGGGATAGTTGATTTTGGCCTATGGTATCCTAAAGAAGATGACCTTACTTTGAGTGATTTTACTGATGTTGATTGGGCAGGAGATGTGAATGACATAAAGAGTACCAATGGTGGTGCAATTTTCTTGGGAAAGAAGTTGATTTCATGGTTAAGAAGCAAAATATCATTTCTTTATCTACTACAGAGGAAAAATACATTGCTGCTACTAAAAATTGTACTCAAGTATTGTGGATGAAGTAGATGTTGAAAGATATCAAAGTTGTGTATAATGAACCTATTGCTATATTCTATGATAATTCAAGTGCAATTAACATCTCTAAGAATCTGGTGCTACATTAAAAAAAAAGCATATATCTATCAAGTTTCACTTTTTGAGAGAGAAGGTGAGTGAAAAGGAAGTCAGATTGGAGTATGTGCCCACTAAGGAACAAATTGAAAATATATTTACCAAGCCCTTTCCTATGGATACTTTTGAGTATCTCAGAAGGAAGCTACGGGTGATTACACTTCCTAATCATAATTAAGATGCATTAACTTGCATCAATCTATGCATTTCATTGTCATATCTTGTGATTCAGATTGATGTTGTGGTGGCTACTACTTAGGGGGAGTAGTCAGATGTTTAGAAATGTGGTTCAGAGTTTATGTGGAGAAAGATAATGTGTATCTTTTTCATTGATGTAAAAGGGGGAGAAGAGTCATGTGAAAAACTGTGAAAGAGTTAAGGAGAAAAAGAGTCAAAATCTAAAGGGGAGAAAGTGCTAAGAGAAAGTTATGTTGATGGTGTTTTTCACATCATGTGTTGCCATCAATGCCAAAGGGGGAGATTGTTGGATATTTTTGATATGTGGTTGTAATTGATGCCAACACTATTGGCATTAATATCTTTAAGGCTATATATGTCGAGGATATTGAGAAAATTGTAATAAAATAAGTTGCAGGTTGTCGGTGATGTAGTGAAGTTTAGTATGGTGGCTAGCTCAGTATATTGATAATAAGAGGTTGTGGATTAAAGGGTTTGTTGAAAAGTATATCTAGTTTATCCACATGAATTTTTAGAGGTTCACATGAATATTTTATTGAGTTATGAGTATCTGTATTCTGACAGTTGTTATGCTGCTCCAGATGGTGTTCCTAAAAGAAGATGATGTGATTCCAATAATTTGAGTTGTTTTGGATGCTTCTGTGGTGATTTATGATACTTTTGGATGTTTCTAGATTGTGCTTTATCTGTGTTGTTGGTCCGCATTGATCGTTGTGCTCACGATTGGTGATTTTATTTTGTGAGTTCATTTTTTTCATGATCTTGGTTGACAGGGTGATTGTAGCATGTTGCTGATCTTTGAGTCATTATTGTTTAAGGTGTTTCATGTTCGAGGATGTTGTTTTGGGTCCTTACTATGTTGTGGCCAAATTTTTTTGGTTCACATTAATAAATTGTTTATTGATTTGGGCTGACAGTTTGTACACATTTTATATTTTGTTAAAGCCGACATGTAGTTGATGTTATCCCTAGTTGTGGATATATATGATTGATTATTTATACCATTTGGAAGTAGTGGTGTGCAAAGTATGTTGTGTGTTGTGTGTGAATAATGTTCTAATCTTTCGAAGGAAGAAGTAAAGTGTGAAGAAGAGTGAGCAGATGTTTATGTGCATAACCGAAACTATAATTAGGCATTAGAAGATGCTATTTTCGTATTTCAAAATCTTCTGAATGTAATCCGAATGTTTATGTAAGACAGTGAGTCTTCCTTTGGGTAGTAAGCCTTTTGTATTTAAGCAATGAGCTCTAGGCAGTGTTCCTGAATGCATGTGCATTCCCCATTTATAATTATTTTATACTTTTAACAAGGTATAATCTTGTGGATTAACCTCCACCGTGGTTTTTCCCCTCACAGGTTTTCCACGTAAACAATCTTGGTGTTATGTTTGTTTTTGATGTGGTGATGGTTTATGCTTTCATGTTTATTTATCAGATCTAAGAATAAGTTTAATAAGTATAATTTATGTGACAACTGATTCACCCCCCCCTCTCAGTTGTCTTCCCTGTGCCAACACAATCCTCCATCCTTAGGTGCCTCAGAGAGGTTTTCAACTTTGGATATGTCCTTTATTTTTACTTTTTCATGGTCAACATGCGCCTTTTAGTTTTCACCTGAAGACCCATTCTTTTTATTTTTACTTTTTTCCTTTTCACTTTACAACTAGAGGGAGGAGCAACCTCTCCAAAGTATGTTACATTATCAATTTCTATGATGAAACCAACCTTATTGTCCCCACTTGGTATTCCCTTATGAATTCCCATGAACTCAACAATTTCTTCATCATTCTCGAACATATCTAAATTCGGTGGTCCTTGTTGGTCCCAATCTATTAATTGTGAGTATACGAGGGGTAGGCCATCATTGGTATTGTCAAGGGTTAATGTGTAGGCAGATAAGGTGAAGGCAGAGGTAGTGTCATATTATTCTCAAAATGTATCTATCTAAATATTAATAATTATGATATTGGTTGGGTAGGATAGGTTAATTTATTGAAAGGTGTCAGTTAGGTCATATTCGTTGGATGTGTAGGTATCCCAATCCCACTCATTAGAATTGATTTCGACATAGTCCTCAAATGTCTTGATTTCATTAGAAACATTAATCTTCCTAATCAAGGTCAACTTGGTACTAGGAGGACTCACTTTTGGTGGTACATACCCCAACCCAAAATTATTTGGTAACTTAGGAGGTAGAATAGGTTCCATCATCCCATGTTTGTTTAGACCAAGGTCACTATGTCTATCGTATCCTTGTTGCTTCATTATCTGGAACCCTTTTGGATATCACTCAATTAGTAATTGCTTAGGTTCAATGCCCTCTATTTCTTTATAAAGCCATGTGTAAATGAGGTCATCCAAAGATTCTTTGCTTAATTCCCCCACTTAGTGAAGGTGGTAGGAGGATTGTGGATGATGACCTTTGGTAGAATAAGGTGGGGTTTACCATAAGACTTCGGTGATTTAGGAAACTTTCCAATGCAGAATAAGCTCTTCATGTTGTACTCTCCAAATCCTTTGTCTTGAATTTGGATTTTGGGTTTGGAGGGTGTAGTGAATGGAATGGAGAATTTGACAAGGTCAGATGGATCAATGTAGTGGGATGAAGTGGAAGGTGAATCCTCTCGATTAATGGGAACCTAATTCTTAGCAATTCCTCTCAAGTTAGTGCAATACTAAAAAGGATCAGGATCACCTAGAATGGTAATTTTAGTGCTATTATAGGGGAACTTGAGGAATTGGTGATAAGTGGATGGTATGGCTCTCATGGCATGAATCTATGGGCGACCAAGGAGAAGGTTATAGTGTAAACCCATATCCAAGACATGAAACATTGTGTTTGGTATAGCAGGGCTGACCCTTACACGAAGTGAAATTAGTCCTTTAGATGATCACTCAACATCATCATAAGCTTTGATAACAGTTTTCTTGGTTTGATCTATGCAATTCTTAGAGTATCCCAATTCCTTTACAAATTTTAAAATGCATATGTTTAGACCCACTCCACCATCTACCAAGACTTGTTTCATTTTATGTTTATTAATGTAAACTTCAAGGTGTAGGGGATCATTATGATCTGACTTTTGTGCAGAGAAGTCTTGTTTTGAAAATGTGAGCTACGTATCCAACCATGGCCTAAAACTAATTGAAATTTAGGTCAGAAGGTACATATGCTTCTTGCAAGGCTTTATCAAGGATAGCTTTGTGTTGAGGGGATATGCAAAGGAGTTATAGAATGGATATCTATGTAGGAGTCTTTCCTAGCTGCTATAGGAGATTATACTAGCTTTTTGGTTGTGGATTGGAGGTAGCTCCTTGTAGATTTACCTTGGCTCTACGGGTAGTGACAACACATTCTGAATTTTATTTTTTAATGGTGATGGTGGAAACATGATCATCAAAGGTTCGTATGTGGTTAATGATATAATCATGTGTGATGTGAGTATAATTGGCATTATTATTATTCCCTGAACTAGAGGATTTTCCTTTGTGATGATCTTGCAAGGGAGTTTTGAATATTATATGATCAGCATTGGTTTTTCCTTGTGAATTGTCTACTCAAATGTCTCCTTGTTCAATGAGATCTTGAATGATATTTTTGAGTGTCCAACATGAAGATATTTTGTCCTTTTACATGATGGTATTCACAGTATTCGTTTTCATTCCACCAGTTAGATTTGACCAATGTTGGTTCATAGTTCTTGATGTTTGGAAGTTGAATGACATTAGATTGTAAAAGTTTCTTTAGAATCGATTTGGTGGGTTCACCCAAGGGGGTGTATGTTCTCTTAGTGCATGGAGGTCATCTACATTGTTGGTTGTTTTGAATGACACTCAGTGTTTGATCTTGACTTTTTGTTTGGGTATTTGATGTGTTTAATGTGAAAGGAACTTTGAGGTGAATGATGGTACCTTTGTTTACCACTTTTACATCGATAACTCCATCATTAGTGACAGTTTTATTTTGGGAGCAAAATTTACTCTTTTCATTATTAGCATTTGGAGCTTCTTTGGAAACTTTAACTAGTCCTTTTTCCACAAGGTCCTTCTCAATAAAGAAGCCTTTCTCAATAATGTCTTCAAAATTTATGCAACATTGGATTTGAAGTTGGGTCATTAATTTTGTGTTAAGGTTTTACACAAACATGGGGACTAACTATTTCTTAGGTATGTGGCAAGGGAACTTGCTAGCCATACTTTTCCATCGCTGGTAGAATGATGTGAGTGACTCTCCCTTATCTTGTTTAGTTGTGCATAGTTTTGTGAGGGTCATGTCACTTTCTATATTAAAGGCAAAGTGATTAATAAATCTATCAGCCAAGTCACCTCATGTTTGAATCCCAAGAGGAAGATGTGCAAACCATTCTAGAGCCTGTCCAAAAAGACTTCATGGAAATAGTCTCATCAAATATGTAGGCTCAAAAGCAATATCCATACATGTTTTAAATTCTCATATGTGTTCCAATAGATGCCCTTTCCCTTTATACTTGTTAAAGTTTAGTGCAGTGAAGTGAGGGGGAAAGAGTGGCTTGTATAATTTTTTGTCAAATGGATAGGGACACAATTCCTCCATAGAATAAGTCATTTTGTTGGTCCCCAATTGCATTTTTGTCATTTTTTGTTGTATTGCTTGTATTTTTTGCATCAAGGTATTTGCAAGAGATGGTGTTGTGTTAAGTTGATTTTGCATGATGGTATTGGTGTGATCAAATGTTGGATTTAGATTGACATTTTGTGGCATGGGACCTTGGTTTCCTTGCTGATATTGATGTGTAAATGTTGTATTGATGTTGGTTTGATTTGGAATGAAATTGGTATTCAGATTTGTCCCAAAGGTCATGTTTGTGTTTGGTGTGAAATTTTGAAATTGAGGAGATGGACCTTGATTAGCACTTTGAAATTGAAATGTTGGACCTTGATTTGTATTTTGAAATTGAGGCATGGGATGTTGACATGTGTTTTGAAGTAAAGGTGTCAGACCTTGACTTGTGTTTTGAAATTGAGGTGTAGGACCTTGACTTGTGTTTTGAAATTGAGGTATGGTTCCATAATTGGTGTTTTTGAAATTGATTTGGCACTTTACATGGAACAATATGAATCATCCTTGTTTTTTTTTGTTGATTTTGAGGCATGGGACCTTGATTTGTATTTTGAAATTGAGGTGTGAGACCTTGATTTGTATTATGAAATTGAGGTGTTGGACCTTGATTTTTGTTTTGAAATAGAGGTATGGGACCTTCATTTGTGTTTTGAAATAGAGAATTTATGAATGTCATACCCATGGAACTGGGATGAACTAAATGTAAAAATTTTCCCTTGTATTGTGGCATGAGTTCTCTTGTTTCCAAATGTGGGTGGATTAGGAATGTGTAAATTCATTGACATATGTGTTGTCCCAAGTGTTAGGCTAGTGAACATTTGTGATGAGGATGGCATTCCTAGTGAGAATGTGTTTTGGGTGAAACCTTGGTTTAGTGCTTGTGTAGCTCCCTCCACAATTGTAGAGATATCAAAACCAGGAGAGAGTTTGGCGCCTTTCTTTGCTAGTGCATAAAATAATTTATTAGGATCAACACTAACAAGCTCATCAACAATGTGTATAATTCTTGGATCTTGTGAAGTCATTTTGACCTCTTTAGGAGTTAAGTGTTTGTTGACCTCAACTAATGTAAGATTGTCAAATGGATTCGATGATTCTCTTTTAGGTGTTTCCCTTTATGGTGTTGGAGAGTGGTTTGAATTTGATCCAAAGTTTGTGCCATGACTAGGAAAGAGGCCATTTGAAGAATCCATGTACTTTATTTTCATTCATGATCTTGTTTCAACTATGTAAGATTTGCAATTTGAGGATGATAATGCAAGATGGTAATGTAAGAAGGTATGAGACTATGCTATTTTTTGTGATTTTGAGATATAAGTGTAGACATTCAAAAATGTCCTAAGTCTATGAGTGTCATTTTTTTTGGTCGTCGTCCTCCGATAATTAAATAATTTTAATTATTTGCTTATTCTTGACCATATTCCTCTATTAATTAATTAATTTTTAATTATTTAATTATTTCACTTTCTAATCTTTATTCTATCCCGATCAATTAAATAAATTAATTGTGTCGCTAATATCCTCCTTTCTTCAATAATTAAATAAATTAATATTTATTTGATTATTTGCTTGTCATATTTCGACTATGGTTAAATAATTATTAGTAATTATTTAATTATTCACTCCCTCTTTTAATTCTTCCATTTATTAAATAATTTCAAAAATTATTTAATTGTCCATGTGCCTCTTGTATTAAATAATTAAATGAATCTAATTATTTAATATCTCTTTTCACATTTCCTCTCATTTAATTAAAATAATTATGCAAATTATTATAATTGAATCTCCACTTGTCTATTTCCTCTTTTTCTCAAATAAATAATTTGAATGAATTATTTATTCTCCACTTGGTAAAATATTCATGTCTCATGAATTAATTATTTATCAATTTTTTAATTCTTCCATTTTCCTCCACTTGCTCATTAATCTCTGCCATAGCCATCTCTGTCATAGTCGTTGGCATCATAGGAATCAATAGCCCACCTCCTTCTGGTGCATCATTCCTCCACCATCAATCTTGGCATCTTTCTAGAGGTTCAATATCGATCGTCCTTTTCGTAACCTCCCTCTCATGAATTCTCATCTATCGATCTAAGCATCTTTCTAGAGGATTAATCCCATCTGTCCATTCAAATGACTATTTATAAAAGCAACCTTCCTCCATTTTTTCCTTAACACTAACTCATTTGATTGCAAAATACAACGAAAATTTCTGACGAAAGATGTATAATTTGATGTATTGTTAGGTACTTGTGATAATTAATGTGTAATTTTCAATTTTTTAAAATTTTATCCCTGACGTTCGTCGAAATTTTGACAAACCTAAGTTTTTGTCGAAATTTTGACGAACATGCAAAATCAAATTGTGGATGACATAAAAAGTGAGGATGTTTTGCTATTCTTGTGAATTTTCTCTACTTGCAAATTTGCTATACTTGCGATAGTTTGTGGAGAACTAAGGAATATTTTCTTGGGAAAAATTAGAAAACATTCAAGAAGATATCACCAAGTTGACGGTAGTCATTTTCTTTTTCCAGAATTCATTTGTGAAGTCAAATTTGTACTTCCAAGTTTGAAAATCATATTTTAAAGCAACATCTCATCAGATTTCATTTTTAGACTTGTGCATTTTCAGAATTTCATTTCCAGATTTTGTTGTGTGCAAGTTCAATATTCTAATTTTAGGAGTCTAACGGTTGGAAATCATAGTAAAATCAGAATTTAATAAGTTCTGGAATTAGCATTCTAAAGTGTTTTTTGGGGTCATTAACTTCAGCCTATCTTCTCTTTTGCAGGGGTGGTTGCATGCCGAATTTTTTTGGTGTAAAATATCAGAATTATTAAATTTTGTTACCTATCTATGATTGAAAATTATTGGAGTGTGAGTTTGATATTTTTTGAAGATCTAAATATTCAAGCTTGGTAAAGAAAAATCATGTCAGATAATATTAGTCTAGAACAAAATGAAGAGACACTTGATAGATTGTGGGATAGATTGAAAAGAAAGGGTGATGGGAAATGTTATTGTCCTTGCAATAATTTCAAGGGCTTAAAGACAAGAAGACTTTTAATCACAAGAACTAAGAAACATTGTAGGAAGCATGGTCACATTAAAGGGGGGCATGATTATCATCAATTGGTAAGTTTTTCATTATATGTGTTTATATTGATTGAATTTGTAAATGTTTATATCATTTTTACATTTTATATATATAAAAAAAATCACTTGATCATGATCATGGTTTATTTGTGTCTATCGTTATTTTAAAGGTGGGCACCCTAGGGCACATGATATGGATTATCAGGGCCTAGAGAAAGTAGTTTTGCAAGCGGAGGAACATGGAGGTATGAATATCGAAGATGAAGTTAATGATCCTATGGAAGAAGATGATCATGCGCCAGAAAACACAGTTGAAGATGATGGTACAAATACATTGATCCATGACACATTTAGTGGCACAACTGATCATGATGATCAAGATGACTTTGATGATGTTCACGATTTACTTGTACTTGAGAAGGCATACGAGCCCCTTTATGAAGGCTCCCAAACAACTCTTCTCCCTGTTGTATTGTTGTTGGTGAACTTGAAGGTTATGAATGGTTTATCCAACATAGCAATCTCACGGATGTTAAGGTATGTCATATATGTCATCTATTTTAATTGTTGTTAGTTCATCACTAGTAAATAAAGGATGAAATATGTACCATTAATATTATTTATATTAATAAATTATTTTTTGTTGTAGATTGATTGGTGAATTTTTGTTACCACCATCAAATATTTTACCTCGCTCATACTGAGATTTATCTGCCATTATGAAAGATATTGGAATGGAGTATCAAGCAATAGATGCATGTCCCAATGATCATATTATATATCATAAAAAACATGAATTTGCAATAAAATGCCCAGAATGTCATATCAGTAGATATCAAACAGATCAACTAACAAAAAAGGTGCCTCACAAGGTTCTTCGTTATATTCTCATTATTCCATGTATGCAATGATTATTTAGGTGTGAAATCTTAGCACAATTTATGGATTACCATGCACATAATAGAAGTGGAGATGACATTCTTTGAATGCATGCAAATGGTTCTACATTTAGGGACATGGAGGAAAAATGGCCACACTTTAAAGAAGAACCTCGTAATCTCAGGCTTTCATTAACAGCGGACGGTGTCAATCCATTTGGAGAGATGAGATCTATTTACTCGGTGTGGCCTATTTTTGTTATCAACAATAACATTCCTCCATGGATGTCAATAAAGAGGGAGCACATAATGTTGGCAATGATTGTTCCAGGTATTTTTTTACATCAATTCTCTTTAACATAGTAGCATCTTATTTGTCTTATTTGTTGCATAATGACATTTTTTTCATTTAATAGTCATGTACATTAATTTATATATATTGTAGTAAAATAGTTATAATAATTATGTAATGTTTATGTACATTCAACTAGGTAAGTACCAAGTTAAAGATATGAATGTATATATCGAGCCTCTTATCGGTGAGTTACTAAAGTTATGGAATGGCGTCACTATGTATGACGTCTCTAGACCAATAGGACAAACACAATTTCAATTCCATGCAATTATTGTATGGACAATTCATGATGCCCCAGGGCTAACACATTTTTGTGGTATGTTATAACATTCGACTACACTTTAATGATATTTAATTTTATGAAGTAGATATCATGCATGTTTTTTAAATAATCTATTCATTATATATAATTATAAAATTTGATATATTTAATCCAATTATATATGATCTTGCAGGTCTTCAAACAAAGGGAAAATTTGCATGTCCAATTTGTGGTCCAAAGATGAAATCTCATCGTTCAACAAGTTTAGGAAAGTAGGTGTTTGATGAGTATAGGGACTTCCTCCATAGAAATCATAAGTATCGAATTACTGAAAAACATCTTTTCAATGGGAAAGAAGAGACTACATCAAAACCACAAAGAATGACACCTCACCTATGGAAGTTGGAATAAAATAGAATTAATCGTCAAGGTACATCAGATCAAATTGTTTATCTATCATAGATGATATGTTTGGAATTTATATTTTTAATTGTGTTGTGTTTACTCATGCTATAATTGACAATGATTGTCGTTGTTTTAACTTATATGCTTGATGAAGGTTGTCAAGGCATTAATGGACAGCTTCCATAGGGACTGAAAAGTTATTCCAGACAATTTAGTAGGTTTCCCTACTATGAGTAGCTACAAATTGTGCATTTGTTTGATACAATGCATATCAGAAAGAATATAACAGAAACGTTATGGAAAATATTGGATGGAAGGCATGACAAAGAAAAAATTGTCAAAATTTGTAGTGACATTCAGGAAGCCAATCATGCAATGAAAAATATCATTCAATTAAATAGCGATGGAGACCAAATTAATATAAGTTCCCTCCCTTGGTTATTAACTTAGTAGCAAAACAATGCTATAAAAGAAGTCATACGAAAAAATCGATTTCCCACAAGATTTGTTGCGAACATAAACAATATCATAACAAAGAAAGGTGAATTTGGGTCAGGGATGAAAACACATGATTGGCATACCTTCATTAAGGTAATTATTCTAGTATATTATATATATATTTGTATATTGCATGTATTTTTCAGTGTATTATGTTTACTACTTTCCGAAAAATAATGAAAAGATCATTTTATAATTGTTGTAGTATGTTCTACCTCTATATCTCCCCGACAACTTCAAAAAATGTCAAGCAAGTTATATATGATCTTGGAAAATACATGAGGTAAGTAGCGATATTTGTTCAATTCGTTGTATAGATCTTATAATTTCCATTTGTTTTACTTGTTATGTAATATATTGTATATTTTTGTTAAATCTCGTTAATATATTTACACCTTGAATCACTTGTAGATGGTTGTCATCTAAAGAAATCCATAAAGAAGATATAAATCATTGGAAGAGAAAAATTCCTCGTCTAATGTGTGAAATGCAAAAGTTTCTACCTTTGAAATTTTTCAATGCACAAGAACTCTACCTCATACACCAAGTTGAGGAGATTGAATTGTGTGGACCTGTACACACAAGGTCAATGTGGATGGTTGAGAGGCACTTGAAATTTTTGAAGGCTTTGGTTAGACAAAGAGCACATCCTGAGGGTTCTATGGTGGAGGGATATATGGTATACCAAACCATGGTGTACATTACTGAATATCTTCCTAAGTTTGCAGCAAAGATCCATGTAGATCGCATTTGGGAACCCAACTCCATTAACAAATTCAAAGGGGAGTACCTGATGGGGAAAGGTAGATTGAGGAAAGTGAGAGGTAATTATAAGATGGTCATGGAGATTAATTAGAATACATTTTACATTTGGTTTTTATGTATATTGTACTTATTTAATTATTAATCTTCAATATACATCAATTATAAATTAAGGTCGTATACCGTGGTAATTAACTAATTATACGTGTTTGTGAATTTCAAATTTTTTTGATACAATTGGTCAAGAGTGGGATGCACTACATTTGTACATTGCAAACAATCTTGATTGGATGATGGTATGGATTGAACGATGTCAACAATTTGGTCACGCATTAACATGGGAAGTGTGGCTTCATTGGTTAAAGAAGCTCATCGTAATGGAGATTCCAATGTTACACAAGGGAAATTGATTTAGCATATGGTTTAAGAGATAAAAAAGTACATATAAATATATTAATCACCCATATTATTTAATTATTTTCAATTATATTGATGTATATATATGTTGAGATTTTTTTCTTTGCATACATTTGGCCAAGAATAAATATGTTTATCAACTGACAACATTGCAATAATTTTTACATGTTTGACATATTGCAGGTGAAACACCACAAGGTTATGTGGTGCAATGGTTGTAAATTTTGAATCAAAAAGTTGGATGACATGAAGAAAACTTGTGATTCTAGGATAACTATAGTCTTTCAGGTGACTAATGTTTCATCTAGAAGCGACATACATCCAGAAGTCTCAAAAAATTGATACCATGGGATTTTGGATGATATACTTGAGTGTGACTATAATTCCTTCAAATTAGTTTTGTTTGTCATCCTATGGTACAGACTATGATTGAATGAAAATGATCCCGAGAGAACTGTTATTGAACATGATAATGGATTTACCATGGTTAATATAAGGTCAATCGAGCGAGCTGGAAATGAGACCTATGTTCTTCCAAGCCAATTTGAGCAGGTATTTTGCTCAGAGGTTCCAGGTAAATCGGGTTGGTCATTTTTTGTTAGACATGATCCAAGAGGAAGGTTGGTAAAGTCTAATGTGGTGGAAGAAGATATCGAAGAACTAGAAGATGATGTAGATGATGATCAGGATCAACAGTTAGTTGATGATGTGCCTGACGAAGATGTCGAAGATGAGGAAATAGATCATGATGATGTAGGAGTTAATGTTCATGAAGATGATATCCGTGTGGATGATGACATTATCGAAACTGATATCAATGACAATGATAATGATATGACCAATCCTTACAATTTTGAATCTAGATCGGATGATATAGACAAAGAGTTGGATGAAGAAGAAGATCAATGACATTGAAATGTATGAGTTATGTGATTGTATTATCTATTTGATATTAATTTCTTGATAGAATTATATTTGACTTATGTGGTTACATAATTGATTCATGATATTTTTAATTTTTATGCCATTAAATAATTAATTCATGATGTACTTTTTAATGTTTAATTTTAATTCATGATGTTACAACTATTTTAGGTCTCCTAGAAATTTCCATCTGATCATAATGAATAGTGCTTTGGGAAATTTCATGAAAGATGACACATTGATCGTAATAGTGAAATAATTGCAAAGTCGTTTAGATTTTTTAGACCAATCACCCTTCACAATGTCATTTTTAGGATCATATCCAATTTGATTACTAGGACACATAAGGTAGGATTTGATTGGCTTATCTTGGAGGAGCATTGTGGCTTTGTGTAATGTGAGAAAATTTTGGATGGGGTAGTGGTGTAGGAGCACCTACACCTCATCTTCTATGCTTAATCATGTGATGATAATTAGGGATGTCAACAGGTTGGTTTAGGCATTTCAAGAATTTTTTATTGTGAATAAGGTCACTCAAGAACTTTAGTCATGTTCTAGGTGAAGTTTTGAGTTATGAGTTTGAGTCTTGCACTAAAGAGTTTTATAGCCTTTTTAAGGAAAATTGGAGAATTTAGATGTAAAAGGGTGCAAGGTTAGTGTCATGTCAATAATAAGGCTATTATCAAGCCACTGGCATGGTATTAGAGGTGTCCTAGGAGTTTCAATACATTTGAAAGGTCAAAAAATTAAAACATTTCAATAGTGATGTTAGCAACCTTGAAATTAGTGTGTTTTATGTTTCATGTGATCATAAAAGATTAAAAAGTCAGTTGTAGAGGTGGTTGTTTGGTGGTTGAGGTGTAAAGGCCTTTAAAAGGCATAAATTGATCATTGTAAATGTTTTTAATGGTTGAGGATTTAAAATACAAGCTCTTGACATTCAAAAATTTGTGTTTTTCTTCAAAAAATTTATATTTTTCCTATTTTGCAACATTGTGCGGTCACATATAACCATATTTTGATGTGAAATCAATTCCACGTGAAGATATCTGTTAGCTTTGATTTGAATCTGATATTAGGGTAACAAATAAGGCCAAATGATTTGAACCTTCTTCTCTTCAGGTGCTGCCAAACCTAGGTGGGTCTACCTTTGTGAACTGAGCGGACTTAAGTGATGTGATTTTGTTTACAACAATCTATTCAAAATTGTAATCTTACAATGAATAGATATAATCCTAATAAAGTGTATGTGTAATATTAGAATATGTTTAGTTAAGAGATGTAAAAAATAAAATGGATAAACTAAAAGATGAAATGTGTGAGACCAGTGCCTTGTTGGCTGTATGGAGTCTAATGAAGATCTAGAAAAGTGTAACCTATGATGGAAATAATTCAAATTGTTTGGCACATAGATTTAGTTTATAACTTGTATAAACGTGCAAGTAAATGACTGACAAACTCTACTTGAGATAGAATGACAATCCTAGTTATGTGATTCTTCTTATTGATCCAATTAATACTCTTCAATTACTGTGATTGACTAGAAGGGTTTAATCTTTACTTGAAATATCCAAATAATAACATCACAAAAACACAACAAATGTGTATCAACAAACTAAATATATGCTTGATATATCAATTTAAACAACAGAAAAGCATCAAAATGGAGACAACCAGATCACTATATAATTCCACAAACAACTGATACCAATCTTAAGCCACAAGTTCAAACATCTTCATTAACTTCATCAAAATTCATACATGCATCTGAGTCTTTTAAAAGAAAGTTTCATTGCAAACTATCTACTGTATCTTTCTCCTATCCGCCTATATCTGTTTTACATTATGAAACAAATATAAATATATCAAAATTGTGAAAGCACGTGTCCTTTCATAAATGTCTTTTGCTTAACAACAATAACAAACTAGAAATTATGCTCTATTAAGTCATAAATGGAAAAATGTAATTACTAAGTTCTTCTTAATAATCCAAATGATATTTCTAAACTACTGTGACTAACTTGAAGGATTTAATCTTTACTTGAAAGAACCAAAAAATCACACCACACAGATGCAGCAAATGTGCATAGATAAATTGAACATATACTTGATATATCAATTTAAATAGCATAAAATTATCAACCCTGGAGACAACTTAATAATGTTTTCAATTAATCCAACAAACAACTGAAAAATGTGCCACAAAATCAAATAACTTCCATTGATTCCTTCAGAGTTTCAAACATGTGTCCAAGTCTCTTGTAATGTGAACATCATTGAAAACTATCTATCATATAATTCTCCTATTCATCCTATGTCCTTTTGATATAAAAAAATGGATACTTATACATCAAATAATTGAAAGGACATGTCCTTTCAAAAATGTCTTTTGTTTAACAACAATAAATTAAAACAAGTGATTAAGATCTATTTAGCCACAAGTGAATCTTTGATAAGTGATCCAAGTAGTCCTGATGCTCATGTGTATCTGCATCTCCTAACACATTCTAAATTGTGATCTCGATTTTCACCATCTTCTCATTTTGTTCGCATGCTTCATCCAACATTGTATCTTTCTCGGTAGCCTTCTTCAAGATCTCTTGCAATATTAATTCACATTCACCATTTCACCTGGTTGCTTCCTTCAATCTTCCTCCATCATCAAAGAATGCAGTGAATCCTTGTTTAGCAACATCGATTAGTCCCTATGCATCCCCCTATAATTCTTCAAGAAAATCTCTATTTTTTCTTATAAGATGACTTGCACTGTCGATTGCCACACTATCAAGAACATCCCTTTGTTTTATTTCCTAGAGCTTCTCTTGGATCCTACCATATATCCTCTTATGTTCTTGTACTACAGTAAAATTGTGTGAATGTGTTCCCCTGAGCTTACTCAACCAAGTCATTAGACTGGCTTGTCTCTTTTTATTTATTGCTACAAGTGCATCATATTTCCCTTGAGAATAAGCACTTGATCCTTCCCACTGATCCTTTGTCTGTGAACTTTCACCATGAGTTAATAGCTTAGTTGATCCCATTGTGAGTCCTAGCATATATTTCAGGTGGTCATTTTCTCTCAACATTGTGTCATTGTTCATCTTGTACATTTCTTTTCCTTTGATCAACATTTGTATTTGGGCCTTGTTTAGTTTTGCTATATTTATCCCAATTTTTGTTGTTGCCACAGGATCAACCTCTCCAATCTTCAGAGTCATAACATGCCCAAATGCTTTCTCGGTATCAATGACAATTGATTTTTTGTGAGGTGGATACAAGGCCCAAATCATTAATGACCCTTCATCTGGATTATATTTAGACCCTGCATATACTTTTTTCACCCCCTCAGGGATAAGCTTATGTGTGGCATTATTATTCTTCAGAAAACTATCAAAAACCAATGCAGAAGTGAGATCCAACCTCAAAAAGATCATAACACCAGCATCTTCTAACATTTTCCTTCCTTTCTTAGGGGTCATACCCACCATCTCTCTTTCCACACTCAATTTTAGATAATTTAATAACTGCTCCTCATTACTTGGTGTGATATTGTCAATTGTTTCTCTTATTGCTTTTCCTTTCTATTTATACAAGAAAGCCCTAAACTCTAGAGAATTTACAAATTCACTATCTACCACAAATGATTTGTATTCCATTTTTCTTGTGTCTGTGTCTAAGATTTCTTCAGTACCCAATTCTCTGGCAAGGAATTTGTAGTCTTGGGTCCTCAATCTAGAAATCTTATTGGGTGGGCTTTGTGACATATCATCTCCAGATGCCTCCTCTCCAGAAGATAGCAATTCTATATCTTGCAGTCCTTGGTTATATTCTTCAAACCACTCTTTCTGCTTCTTCTGCTTCTAAGTTCCTAATCATATCATCATACTGATAGGGTACATGATTATACCCTCCAAATTTTATCTTTTGTTTAGTAGAATAATGTATCCTTTCAGGTCAAAGTTCTTTCTTGGTGGTCATTTTTTCATGTTGTATTGCAATAAATTTTCAAGAATCAAATCATATCCTTCCTTTTCCAACATAGCAAAATCACCAAAGCATAGTGTCCTAGTCATAAAAGCTTGCTTTCCAAAAGAGCTCAAGTTCATAACACTAGAAAAGTCCATTTTCCTGACAATTTCTAAATAGGAAATCCTGTCTGGAACTGTTTTGGGTAGAATAAATGGGGTATCCTCAAATCCATACACTCTAATCATAGTAGCATCCTCCAAATAGTACCAATCCCCCTATTTGTGATTAATTGTCCCATTAAAATCATTAGGTCTAAGAAATCTCTTTATTTCTTCAGACAAAGAATAGGGACATAGATGATTGTAGAATTTATACAATGGTTTTACAAAATATTCCTCAAAATGCACAAAATAGGAATTAGCAAACCTCCTATCCTAGATAGCAGTCCATAACTGAATGGGCAATAAATTTCCTTCCTTGTTGAACTGTGAAACCCTTAGTTCCTCAGGCCACATCCCTAACTCTTGTCCAAAATATAACACTATGTGCATTAATAGTGAAAAAAACTTAAGATGCAAAATAGGGGCTCCATTCTTTATTGCCATCAATCTTGAATCAAGACCTTTGAAAATATATGAGGCATAGTCAAAAGGCCCAAAGTTGTGACATTGAATATTTGTTGAAATCATCATGGGAACAATTGACATGTATTCAGGGACTTCCATTCCTAACCAAAAAATAGGTGTATCTCATATAGGGCTCAAATAAGTCAACATGGAATGGGGGTCCATCACTATCTTCTAGTGGAACTGGTTTTCCACCCTATTTAGTTATGTGTAATGGTAGCCTCCAGCCCTTATAAATTGTGTCCATCCTCTAGAATTCCTTCTCTAATTCTTCACATACAAATTTTTCATTACATACCCCTTCCAATTTGAAAACCTCACCTATTGCATCTTCTGATACATGGACAAATGGTTTCCCAGATGGGTCGCAGATGGCTTTAAGCTTTGAATTATAATGGGTAGATAACAACTTCACCAATTCTACATTAATGAACACATTAGGGCAAACAAGCTTCCCCAGGTTAAGATTCCATGGATTACATACTATTTTGAAATGATTCCTTCGATGATAATGAAAATTGAACAGCTCATAACCTCTTATTGGGGTCCAAATATCACCTATGTGCTTACATTTATCATCCAATTTATCTATTTCTACCCTAAGCTACGCAAAACCTCTAGATTTGGGTCCAGAGCTAGGTAATTGATCAATAAAATCTTGATTTAATTTTCTCTCAGTGCCCTCTAGCTCAACTTCAGACTCAATTTTCTATTTTTTTCCTTTAGGATGACTAATTTCTCCATGTTTCCTACCCTTTAATTTTCCTGAGGTGGTAGCTTCCATTTTATCTTCTCAAAATTGCAAAGTTTAGAGTACAAAGAACTTACTGTATTTTGCTTGAAATCTTTGAGTTGAAGAAATACCCTGGCCCTTCATTTTTCCCCTTTGCTTCCTCCGTTACCAATTCCACAACAATTTCTTTGATCAATTCCCTTCAATTCATGAAATTACTTATGCTTCGTGGCGCCATTAATGTCTTAGCTTAAGCACGAGTGTAGCAAATTTTTCGAATTTCTAACTGTCACATCATGTGATCATATCGGAAATACATTTCAAACCTTGGGTGATTCTTTTATTTTAGGCTTAACCAACATTCATTAATCCTCTTTTTGATCAAAAAAACATCTCATCCTTTTCACCGATACAAAATTCATCCATTCAGTTTATATAGATATCGCCCAGAGTCACCCTGATAATTATTTTGATTCATTTGTATCTTCATCGGCAAGAGATTATGTATCACTAGGATATTCTGCAATTTCCCTAATGTTGTGAGTCTCCCCGATGATTGTTACTTCGACTCAAGTATGTCACCAAAACTCCTCTTGATGTAATCTTATCAGTGTGACATAACGGGTCGGGTAGACATTCAGAACTTATCCTGATAACGTTTGTCTTGGAGATAGTATGTTTCTTTGTTTTGTTAGCAA
This sequence comes from Sequoia sempervirens, assembly GCA_007258455.2. Taxonomy (NCBI): domain Eukaryota; kingdom Viridiplantae; phylum Streptophyta; class Pinopsida; order Cupressales; family Cupressaceae; genus Sequoia; species Sequoia sempervirens. The sequence continues at coordinate 290,116,905 of VDFB02353493.1, forward strand.
GACATGATGAGTGCTTCACAGATGATCTTTCATCGGTTAGAAAAATGTGCTTGGGTTGTCTTAGGGATCTTACATCGATGGATTTGGTCTAGCTGATATAACTCCTTGTGCCTTAATCGGTGAGACATAACAGGGTTCTTACCGATAGAACTTCATCGGTGAGACATATATGCTCACTATGACCTTCTCACTTCACCCTGATGACCATCTTGATTTTTTTGTGTGTTCATCAGAAATACATCATGTATCGCTAAGACATTCAGTAGTTTTCTTGATGTTATAAGTCTCTCTGATGATCACTTCCTTTGATTTTAAGTACATCGCCAAGATACTTACCGATACAATCCTATCAGTTACATAGAGAGTCGGGGGGACATTTTGAACTAATTTTGATAGCATTTATCTTGGAAATAGTATGTTTCTTTATTTTGTTGCATGACAAGATGAGTGTTTCACCGATGATATTTCATCAGTGAGAAAAATGCCCTCGAGCTGACTCAGGAATCTTACACTGATGGCTTCAGTCTGGCCGATATAACTCCTTGTGCTTTGATCGGTGAGACATAACAGGTTTCTTGTCGATGGAACCTTATCAGTGAGACACATATGCTCGCTATGACCTCCTTATTTCACCCCGATGGAGCTTGTCTTGGTGATGAAACTTATTCATTGGTGAGACCATGAACTATATATTTCCAATGTGCATCCTTTTATGAAATTTGATCGGTATGACATTCCCAACCTCTTACTGATATGCTGGAAAATATAATGATTTATGAATCAGAGAGACCTGCACCATCTCTTGTTGATATGGCTTTGAACACGAGTGTAGCTGATCTTCGAATTTACCCATTGTCACATCAAATGTTTTATCGACAAGACAATTCAAACTTTGGGCAATCCTTTTATTCAAGCTTGACTAATGTTCATTAAATATTATTTTGGTTGTGGAGACATTACGCCGATATCACATAATCTATCCATCTGATTCATATAAATGTCACCAAGAGTCACCCCGATGACTATCTTGATCTGTTTGTGTCTTCATTGGCAAGACATGGTGTATCGCTAAGACATTCAATAATTTTCCTGATGTTATAAGTCTCCCCAATGATAATTCCTTCAATCTCAAGTATGTCACCAAGACTCCAGCCGATGTAATCTTATCGGTGTGACATAATGGGCCGGGAGGAAATTTTGAACTTATTCTAATAACGTTTGTCTTGGTGATAGTATGTTTCTTTGTTTTGTCGGCAAGAAAAGATGAGTGTTTCACCAATGATATTTCATCGGCGAGACAAATGCACTCAGGTTGACTCAAGGATCTTACTCTGATGGCATTGGTCTGGCTGATACAACTCCTTGTGCTTTGATCAGTGAGACAAGACAGGTTTCTTGTCGATGGAACTTCATCAGTGAGACGTATATGCTCGGTATGACCTTTTCATTTCACCCCAATGGAACTTGTCTTGCTAATGAATCTCTTTATTGGTGAGACCATGGACCATGTCATCTTGATGTGTATCTTCTTATGTAATCCAATCGATGTGACATTTATGTTCTTTCACCGATATGCTGAAAATGAGAATATAATGATTTATGAATCAGATAGACCTAAACAAATTCTTTCTAATATGGGTTATTTGAATAATAGATTTTGGAGGTTTTTCATGATATCAAATGGTCAAGAATGATGTGATCATATGTGACTATGATGGATTATACTCAAGATAAGGTTTTCTTTAGGGAATCAACGAGTGCAAAATCACTGTAAAATTTTCAAAATTTTACAGTTCCAACAAAAGCATAAAAATTGCTGCCCCAATGTTTCATGGGCATATGACAAGTTTAAAGGCTAGTTGCTTTGTAAAATAGGCCTAATCAGGCTAATCAACACAATCTAGAAAGGGTGATTTTTGGTGATTTGGTCCAAAGGACTTGTACTTTCCCTTGAAGTATGTTTAATAACTCCAAAATGGGTGTCTAAAACCATCAAGGGTTTCTCTGGTGTTTTGGGAAAGTTTTGAGTTATTGGGAAAAAACTAGGTTTGCACTATTACAAGGATTCAAGGAGTCAAAGTGTGAAATCTAACTTCTGTTGTTTGTCAGGCTTTGAGAGTTGTTTGGATTGTTTAAATTGGTCATTCTAAACTTGTTAGAAGCCTCTTAAAGGTAGGTTGTAAAATTTATGATTAAATATATCTCTTAGAATCCTTTTTGTCCCAATTTGAAAATAATTCTATATTATAGAATACATTTTTTTAAATTTTAAGATGAAAATAGCAAGGAAAAATCAAACAAATATCTTTATGAAAGAAGTATATTGGCATGAAATTAAATATGATTTGTATTCCAATGTAAAAACTACAAAGAATGGAAACAATTCTTTCAACAATAAACTATTATGTAGTAGTCAATTAAAATGAAAAAGCTTACTCTATATTAGTTAGGATACACAACTAAGAAAATGACCTAAATAGTCTAATAATTTGACCATTAGCATATAGCAATTTCTATAGAGTTGTAGATCTCTTCCATTTCAAAAACACAAAACAATATTAGGTAGATAATCAAACATCTTTCATTTCTACAGTGACTTATTTATCCTAGAGGAACTAAGTATATAGTATACAAAGAAAACTAACAAACCCACAACTACCCCTATTTTGAAGGAGTTTAGTTTTCTCCCCTTCCCGATCTCCCTAATATTGTCTAATTATTTTAAAGAGACCAAGGGCCATAACACAACTTTATTCAACCCACTAAATAGCTTGGTTAATGAAACTTGACAAAAGCAACAAAACAATTGCTACATTTGGCATTTCATGTGGAATGAAGAGTGGTGACAATAATCTACTTATAGTTTAATAAAAAAATATTATAGTTTTACCAACATATACTATTATATGCTTGCATGGCTTCTTAGTTAATATATGGGGAGAGAACGAGAGAGAGATAGAGATATATGGGAAGAGAAAGAGAGATGGAGATATATGGGAAGAGAAAGGAAGAGAGGTGGAGATAGAGAGTCAATGGATAGGGGGATAGGGAGGAGAGATGGTGAGAGATAGAGAGGAGGGAGAGAAAGGGATATAGATAGGTAGAGGAGAAGAGATAGAGAAGAGGGGGAGAGAGGGAGAGATAGGTTGAAGAGGAAGAGAGAGAAGAGAGGGAGATAGATAGGTAAAAAAGGGAGAGAAAGAAGAGGGGGAGAGGGAGGGTGATATGTAGAAAGGGAGAGAGAGAAGAAGATAGGGGAGAGAGGGAGAGATACCTCAATATATATAGAGGGAGAGGGAGAGACATAGAAATGGGGTGATATAGAGAGATAGAGGGGGGTGGTGAAAGAGATAGAGAGATCGTGATAGAGGTAGAGAAAGATATGGATAGAAAGAGATAGAGAGAGGAGTGAAAGGGAGATAAAAAGAGAAATAGAGATAGAGATATAAAGTAGGAGAGATGGAGGGAGAGACGAAGTGAATGAGAGAGAAAGGGGGGAGAGGGAGAGATATCTCAATAGATAGAGGGGGGTAGAGGGAGTGACACTGATAGTGGGAGATATAGAGAGATAGAGAGCAATAGGGAGAGATATATCAATCGCCCTCCCTATATCTCTATCTATTCATCCTTATCTCTTTATCTCTCTACCTCTCTATATCTCTTTGTCTCCCTTTCTATTTGTATGTTTCTCATTATCTCCCTCTCTCTCTCTATATATTTTCTTCCCTATATTTATCTTTGCCTCCTTAAGTGTGCAATGGGTACATTCAAGAGGTCATAAAGGAGAATTATCATATCTTTAATCAAATGACATTACCTTGAGCATAACTCCCCAAGGAAACATGCCATCCTTGGATTGTTGACATGAAACAACCAATCAAAATTTAGTTTCTCTTTTCCCTCTCTCTTTTCCTTTGTATCTCTTATATTTCTCTCACATGCTCTCTCTCTCTCTCTCCCTATCTATCTAAGTTCATCTCTTTCTCTCATTCTCTATCTTTTTAGTTTCTATCTCTCTTTGTATTAGCTAATAAGGTACATATATTGTGAGATTTGATCTTGAAACAAATCTCATGCCTAGAAACAAGTATTGTGTCATTGGAAAACAAGTTTCAACTGCCATTTAATGGTAAACCATCTGTAGTGTAATGGTAAAATCCTCTAAAATATCGGGTAAAAGCCTATATATACTATTATATAATAATAAATATAATTATATTATATATAATTTAATCTAATATTACTATTATATTAAATATATATTATATTAATTATATTTTGTATTATATAAAAATATACTTATTACTCATTATTAATTATAATAATTTTATATGTATTTAATAATTTTGTTAAAGAATATAATATATAATTATAATAAGTCGAATAATTATATTATTTATTATGTAAAATATAGCTAATATTTACTTAACTATATTGTAGAATATTAAAACCTAGCTAAATGGTGCCATAATTTTAAATTTAATTAACATACTCTAGAACCTAACGAAACCAGGTTGCAGCTCATCAAATTGGAGAAGTGAAAGGTCAATACCAGTGCTGAGGAAGTGTTTGGAGGAGTGAAAACAAGGTCAATACCAGTGCCGAGGAAGAGTTTGGAGTTAAAACAAGGTCAATATTGGCACCGATGAAGAGTTTGGACGAGTGAAAACAAGGTCAATACCAATGCCAAGGAAGAGTTTGGAGGAGTGAAACAAGGTCAATACCAGCGCCAAGGACGAGGTTGAGGGCACTCAAGGAAAATCGATGGCCAAGGGACAATGAGTATTGTAAGTTTGGCACCCCCATTCTCTTTAACCTACAATTTTCATGCCTAGTTTCCAATGATCTTCTCGTACATTGGCACCCCATTCTCATAAAATGGTATAAGATAAGACAAAAAAAATAAAATAGCTTAGTCTTTCACATTTTTATTGACCAGCCTCAGGTCTTGGAAAAACCCCTATAATCTACCCACATCTTGGTTGAGGTCTAGGATTTCATCACACATAGCCTTCATTGCATGAGTCTGAAGCAATTGTAGAGTTAGCCCTCTCTACAAGCTTAGTGAATTTGACCACTTTATCTTTATTTTTCCTCCAATATTTATGTTTGTCCCTCCCCTTTCAATCATCTTGCACAACTTGAACTTATAGCTTCCTTTTCTTATTGATCCTTCATGTGCTCATGTCAATCTAGCTAGTTGACCACCTAGTTACCCCTAACATCCTCCACGTTAAGCTTAATGCCTCCCACCTCCTCCAAAAAGATTGACATTGTCATCATTCTCATCTAGAACTCATAATTAAGTCCCACTAATTTTTGAGGTTCATTTTTTTTGTGGGAACATGTTATTCTTTGTTGCACGACCTACCTCAAATCTTATGTACACAAAGTTGCTAAAAACATAAAACAATAAGAAAAAATTTGAAGGCACAACTAAAAAGGGGTTATTTCCTTTTGGCCTCCTCCACCACTTATATTTCAACATAGCATGGAATTACGCTTACATAACGTAAACTCAAAAAAATGGAAGTTTATAGGGGCAAAGGAGCCCAAGTATATGCTAGGGGGTGATCCCACAATAGTGGTTTACAATTTTTGGCCAAACTAGACACTGAAATTATTATTTTTAACTAAATCTTCACTTTTGGGCACCTATAGCAGCTAAATCGTGAGTAATTTGAAGATGATGCAAACTAGAGTTTCGTGACATTTTTTCTATCGATTCTTTATATAGTTTTTTCAAAAAAATTGGAATCAGATTGCACTTCTTTTTCCATCTCCCTCAAAAACTAGTTTTTTTTAGAAAACAACATTTTTTAAAAAGTGACACTCATCGTATAACGCATAATTTTTTTTTCCATGAAGGATAAAATTCTAATTCTTTTGAATTTAGATTTGTATCTCCAATATCTAGTGCTTCCACTTGGTTAGATAGTTTTTTATTGAATAGTTTTTCTTTAATCAGGTTTCAAAGTCAAACCAATTACAATTCAAACATAGCGCGACCATATAACGCATAACTTTTTTTGTATGTATCGAAATTCAATTTTATTTTTGTTGGATCAAGGACTCAATATCCGTGCACTCATATTTTCTAATTTTTTTGATAATCTACTATTTTTCCACATGTGTAGAATAGAGAGATTGATTTTTGGTGAAAACCTACATTCACAAGAAATAAAAAATAATATAATAATTAAATTAAATTTATTTAAAATTATAATTTTTGGAAGCTTATAATAAGGACTACATACTTACAAAAAATAAATTTTAAATGAATTCATTTGATCCCCCAAAAGGTAAATCAAAAGTGTTTTTTTATCAGCATTTTGATAGGTGTAAAGGAGACTCCATTATAGGTATGGTTTAAAACTAACGAGGTTCTATCCAAAGGGGTTTTATCTAAGGTAGTTTGATCAAACCATATTTAATTGGAATACTTTAAATGGAACTTTTAAAAGCTTAAATCATTATATTTTATAAAAATATGTGATTTCAGCAAAAATCATAACCTCCCAAAAATTGTAAACCAGCTTTGTGGGATCACCCTAGGCTAAGCTAGATCTAATGAATGGAAATAGAGGCATACAATTCTTCTTTAATAACTCCACCACAAAAATATGCAAGGAAAGGTATCCTCCCTTCTTGGTAGTGATAACCTCCTCCACACACAACCCTTAAAAATTATGAATAGAGGAATATAATCTTTGAAGAACTCAAAGTTGATTCTCTCCTACTGATGCAATTAGTCATTTTATCCTTACAAACATTTATAGTGATTACTAGAGGAACATAGACCAATTCTTCATAATAGAAGAATTTGATCATACTTTTCCAATGATGGCATTATGAGAAAACCTTAGGTTAAATGAATAATTCCTAGCTAAGTTCTTTAAATCATGTCCAACCATATAAGAGAAGATTGTTGCTATGTGTACTTGGATACCATGGAGAAAGGCTCTTTGGGCTCTTTCATCAATCAAGGTATTGTTAAATTTTAACACCTAAAAGTGAGAATGAAGAATCTTTCCTAAGATGGTGGCCAATTATGCTTCTCAACACCTAGATTACAAAATCTTTGTCAATATCATTTCCATCACAATTAAACCTATTGCTTGGGATATAGTCATATAGGTACACAAATTCTCTTTCTTGATAGTAGATACATTCTAGACAATTCAATCCTTGCATCAAAGATTGTTGAATGGGCCCAATAAACTACTCATGATGCCCTTACTATTAAGTAAAAACTTTGACAAGGCATATGATTGCATCAAATGTCCTTTCATTTATAAAAGGCTCAAATGGATTTATTTTTGTTTCGAAGTAGAGATTGGACCATCAAATAGTGTCACCATGACTCTACCAATATATCCATCAAATTGATAAACCCTGACTTGACAACCACAAATTCATAAGAAAATTTCCCATGTCAGCCCTAGGGCATCAATTCAATCCCAAGTTTCTTGCTTGAACACCCTAAATGCAATGAAACTCTATCATACCATGTTGCACACCATTCCACCGAGTTACAGTTCCAAGAAACTGGGTGGATTGGTGGATGTCATTTCTATTTAGCCCTCAAACCCTTACATAGGAAAAACATGGAAGTCCCTATATTTGATTGTTTTCTCCCACAAAACAATGATTTAGCACTTTAAAACAAATGCAAATGAAATGGAACACATATATTTATCTACACCAATTATTTCAGAGCATCTCAAGCTTGTACAGATCCATACAACACAAAAGAACTTTAGAAAAACAATGAAAACACAGAAAATTGCTTCAAGAACGTGGTATTTGATATGAAATTTTTGTTTCAACTCCTCCAAAAATTGCAACAATTACAATGGGATGGGAATATAATATGATAGAAGTGGGATAAGAAATGCATCGTTTGAAGCATCAAACCAATATGCAAAGATGAAAGAATGTGCTAACCCCTTAAACTAAAAAAGTTTCTTTTAACTTTAGGTTTGTTGGGTAGCCAATTATTTTAAGTTATCAAATCCTACCATCATACATAATCAAAATGTTGTTGTTTCAAATGACTATGAGCATTGAATTTCACTTTTTGAAGATGTTGAAACCTTGTCATAGAGAACTAGAACATTGATGCAACCACTCATCCTACCTTAAAACATACCAAAAGTCTCCTACCAATTAGACATAGGAAGATTTAAGATGACTTAAACAATTTTTATTACCAAAGCATAAACTTATGATGACTTAACCAGGCCTAGTACACACTCCCTCCCAATTAACCACTTAGACATATGGAAATTAAATGTAAATTTGTTGCTATTTTTAGTCATGTAGGTGTCCAATAAACCACCTGGTGGTGTTTCCCTTCAAGTTTATTTACTTGAATGAAGAGAAAAAGTCCTTTGATTACAATTAGAGAATACATTTGAGGCCTTAGTTGTGTAACTGGTGGACCATAGTCATAGTTAACACTTGTTACAAAGTTTGCGAGTTAAAACATTAAGTAGATTTGATTTGTGATGGACACATTTGGACAGTAGTAACAATAACTTGCAGCTATCAAGACTTGATTATCTTATAACCTATCAAATTCTAGTGATGAAATGATAGATTAATCACAATGTCACCTTGGGATCACATCACCATGAAAGAACTTCATCCAGCGTCCTTATGAGTGCAGGTACCACCAAATAGGTATCTGTCAGATCTATCTTCCTCGAGCGAGGGAAATTCAGGAAGAGAAGAGGAAAGCGAGACGTGTATTAGGTATAAAAGAGGGAGATCAACTAGAGGTCAAAAGATTAGAATAAAATTCCGTAAAATGTATGAAATTTTTTCTTGTTTAAGGGGGGTCATGTTCTTATGATGATGAGAGCATAGGAGACATCGAGGTGCCCTTGAGGTACAAACATCTATGGAAACAATAGGTACCCAAGGAACTTCCTCTAATAAACACTAATTTTTTTGTCAATGAGAGGATATATCACATAACACCATCGTCATTACATGGTTTGGGCCTATTTTGCATTGACGACATAAAGGTTTATTATGACAAAGTTACTGAATTGATGGAGTATGTCGGACCCTGTTACAGTTACAAAGATTGGATGCAGCTGGTTCGATATACACGAAGTATGCGTAGGTATGCACTATCAACAAATTATATACAACTAAAATATAAGGATCAAAATAAAGGAGTGGCTATGTACATTGACAGAAGGCCAAACTCATCAGGGAATATTGCAAGGTTTATAAACAATAAACAACTTGGGTCAACAAATAATCAACCCAATTGCATATTCGAGGCGCGCGAGGGAAACTCTATATTCGTATGTGCGATAAAATCAATAACTATAGGGGAAGAGTTGCTAATCGATTAGAATTTGAATCGCTTAAATACAAACACAGTTACTATGGGGGTGGTATGTAGTATATACCATTTTACCCAACCTCCAATTAATGACTCCAATATACCATTTTATTATTATGTTATTTTTTGTAAGTCTATTGGTTTCATTTCAGTAATATTTTTTTATATTTAATTTTTGTCACAGCAGGACATTGATCATACAGGGAAGGCTCCTGCCCAGAGCACAGATCATGATGCATCTTCAGGTGCTTCTACCTGACAGGTTTACCTCATTGTAATTGTACAAACTAGATACGAGAAATTTTTTTTATTATTATGTTTTTTTCATGAGTTTATTGGGTTAATTTTGATAATGTGTTAAATATTCTTGTTGAAGTCGCCTTATTAGGGAAAGGCACCAACAGTAGAGGAGAGCATCCTGTATACACCTAAAAATGGTCTCGAGAATATAATTAGTTAAATATGATTTATTTAATTAATTAATCCTAAATTCATCTACTTAGTAAATAAATAGAAATATTTATTTATATTAAGTTCACTATTAATTCTTCTATTTTATCATATTATTTTCCTCTTAATTAAATAAACAAAATTAAATACTCTGTTTTATTTAATTATTATCATTATTATTTTTTCTATACTTTATCCATTAAATTCTATCTTAAATTAAATACACAACTTCAATAATTTGTGTTATTTAATTATCTTATCATATTTCCTCTTAATCAAATAAAGATATCCTAAAGTTTTATTTAATTATCATATTCCTCTTTATTAAATAAGCAAATATCAAATATTTGTTTTATTTAAATAAATCTTCCTAATTTGATAAAATTGAATAAATAAAAAATGTTCAAATAAAGGCATGAATCAATATTCCTCTATTCACTCACCAATAAAATTAGATTTTTGAAATCTAATTAATGCAACTGGCATTCATGGGAAAGCCTCGGGGACAAACCTATAGGAAATCCTCTCAATCTTCTTCCTCTGATCTTTCCTATCATCTTGCCTGGTGTTTTCATGGGGAGGAACAATCCCCATGATCAACTCCAGCCTTTCAATCTCTTACCATTCAATTCTCCAGATTGAATCCCAGTCATTGTTGTACTGCCCCTGTGCAAAATGTACTGTCATAAATATATAAATATAGCCTTTCTTCACAAGATATGGATCTCGAGAATTATCATCCTTTATGCAAACTTACTCTGCAGGAATTAGGACTCAAGCATCTTAAGCATAGCATCAATATTTTTAGCAATAGCATCATAGCATCACAACATCAGTAGATTTAGAATCATGGTAGCATCATTAGATTTTACTGTAGCTTCCATTTATCAGATTTCATGTCAGAATAGTTTACAATAGCTCCATATCATCTATAAATCATTAGAAATCATTGAATCATGGCATTTAGCATCAATTACATTCTCTAGATAGGCATTTTAAACAATTATGGTGCTTACAAATCTGAGAGCCTCTGTAACTTGATAAATTTTTGGAGATAGGAGACAATGAGACACTTTCAAGCTTTCTGTGCTTTTAAATTAGTTTAATTCATGTTAATCTTGATATAATGTTTCATTAAGAAGTTTTTTTGTTGTTCTTTACATTATTACTTATTCACACTTACATTTTGGTGCCCACCGTGGGGCCCGAACCCCATGCTTTTAACAAGTTTTTCTGAAAAGCTTTCCTATAGGAATTTGGCGTAAATTGTTTTAGCGCAATCAGAAGATTCTATAGTGCTTCTGAGGCAAAGTATAGCACATCTTCTTGTTTTAGCGCTTCCAAAGAAAAGTACAACGCTTTGAAGGACTGTTTTAGCACTTCGATCAAAAACTTCCAGCACAGGCCAACAGTTCACATCTAGCATCTGTTTTAGCACGTCTGCAAAATTTTATGGCGCTTCTAGCTATTTCTATAGAGCTTTTGGATATTTCTATAGTGCTTCTATCTTATTCTATAGCTCTTACATCTTCTGTTATAGCACTTCTATGTAATTCATTATCTAGATCCGATGCGACCGTGGCCAAGTAAACTTCATTTCTTTAGTTGGTTTAAAATGAATCAATCTAGGATAGCCACTTTTTCAATTGGATTAAAAATGAATCAATCTAGGATAGCCACTTTTTCAATTGGATTAAAAATTTATCAATCCTAGGATAGTCACCAAACTTTTCAAATTTGGGTTTAAAATTTACATCATTTCTCTTGTGAAGCAACATCTTCACATAGATAGAAAATTATCATTTGGGCTCTAAAAATTGAACAAGTTGATTTCTATGCTTGTATGGTTGATAGGCATATGCTCTCCCCTTAACTGGGTGATCCAAAAAGCTAGACTCATCCTTTTTATGCATTCTTCAAGTTTTATTACATCCTTTAGAAGGCCTACCATAGTGGGAAAAAGTACTCACCCTATGGGAGCGACCTAAGTGGGTAACAACCAAAGCCAAGTTTTCCACCCCACTCTAAAATTTAAAGCGAATCTAGAGAAACCCGCCTTTGTCGGAAGTGTACATGATAACCATCCCCAAAACCTTTGTTCTAAAGGTTGGGAGGTCTCCTGAGGGAGTTTCACTTGCTGCTCTAAACGAAAACCCTTTCTAAGAACCTAGTGTAGTATCCAACCAAGTCAGTAACTAGACATCATAATACTCACAGTGCAAGGGGAGGGAAGAATCTACCCCCAAGACACTCACCATATAATTTCCACATACCGTTTTCTCAAGGGATCGAGAAATCTAACCTTGAGTACATGCTTGGAAAAGAAAAAAACACAAGCACCCTCTAGAGGGTGACACGGCTATGTGAGTCAACGCAATTTTAAGATGTGGGATATTGAGTATAACGATGACCTTTTGACTATTAAGAGTGAGTCTGTCTGAAGTTATTTATTGTTATCAAACTAGTGAAAATATGACCATCTGTGGTTCTTTTGAACATACACTATCTGTTTAGATTATAGCTCTTAAAAACAACTGTCTACATTTGATTACTGTGTATTCCAAAATCATTAAAATTTAAATAAAAGATCATCCTGAAAAAATACAAAACAACTTGGATGAAATAAAAACTAAGAGTATATGATTAGAGATTGGAAAACCACTAAGGTTTTTAGAAAATCTCTTGCCAAGAGAATTAGAAAACCCAAGACACCACTTAGTTATAGACATCTTTTGCAAAGAAGATATTTCTTGTATCAAAATAGGAAGATTTTGCTTCATCATAGAACATTCCTCCATAGGTTTAATGATTTTGCTAGAGGTTACACTGATGATTATGTTGTAGATCCCTTGACTTCATAAGCCTATATTCAGAGAAGAGCTCTTTCACAAGAACCTAACCGTAGTCAATGTATTCATCAATCTTCCATTCCACAACCTACCATAGAATACTCCACCAGACCTGATTAGTTCTTACAATAGACAAGTCTTTGGAAACCTCAAGTTTGACATCCAAAATCAAGGAGTTACCACCATATGACCATTTGGCGACCTACAACTCCCATTCAACAACCAAGCCTTATAGCACCTATCATACAACCTAGCCTTATACACCTTGAAAGCAGCCAAACCGACATCATTAGTAGCTTGAGGGAATTTATTTTTGAGGAAAAAAACACACCCCATCAATTTCTTACAACATCCATCATTCTGAATGAAGAAGAAGAAAAGAAAAACATAGCAGTAGGAAGACCCGTGTTACTACCTCCTTCCTGACAATAGGTAATGAATGACATTACTATAAGGTATTGAAACCATCATACAACATACCTTATGACCATTTGGCGACCTACAACTCCCATTCAACAACCAGGGCTAACCACACCAATATTTTAGCCTGGTAACATACACATTGAAGGAACTCAAATTGACATTATCAGTAGTTTGAGAACATTTATTTTTGAAAAGGATGAAACACCCCACCAATTTCTCATAGCATCCATAGTCTTAGACGAAAAAGAGAAAGCAGACATAGCAGTTGAGAGACCCATATTACCACCCCCTGCTTGGAATTAAACAAAAACTATAGCACTTCCACCATCTGTTTTAGCGCTTTTGAGAAATATTACATTGCTTCTGTCAACAACAAACCAAACTCTATCAGTGATCAAAAAGTGTCATAGCATTTCTAGACTGTTCTAGTGCTCATGCGCTATCTTTTAGAGCTTCAATAGAAAAAAACAACGCTTATGTTGTTTGTTTCAGCGCTTCTAATCAACTTTATAAAGCTTCTGTCAATATTTAAAAATCACCAGAGTAGGGAATTAACTAGTCCTTTAGCACATTTGTGCTTTGTTTTAGCGCTTTTTCTCTATTTTGCAGCGCTTTTACTAGAAATTCTAGCACTTTAGAATTCTGTTTTAGCACTTCTTCCCTCTCTATTAGAGCTTCCACAAAATAGAAAAATAGATAACCTTCTGAAACAACTATCAGACATATTGACATCAAAAACACTAGATTTTTACTAGTCAGAGAGACTTCACAGATCAGACAGTGTCATAAAAACCTAAAACAAAGTAGGTTCTTACAAGTAAATTGTTTTCAAAACCTAGATCTTGCAAAATACACAGTTTCAAATTATCAAAACAAATCTAGATTGTTGAGTCAAGCTTCCTCATCAGGATTCTAACATCCTACCATCACAAAACAAGAACTCAGTAATTAGGTTTTTAACTTAGCCTTATCAATAGAATATATCATTCTATTTGGTTTTGTTAAAATCAAATTGACACTAATCCGAACATAGAAGATCCAATTTTAGTGGAAACAACCAAAACTTGTATGCCAATCTTGACAAGGTTGCAAAAACAAAAACTTAGAAAGAAGGAAATTGAAAATCCAAACATGACTGAAGAAAACCCTTTTTTCTGATTACAACAAAATAATACCAACGAAATAACTCAAGAGGATGTACAACACGGTCAATAGGATACAAGTTTCCATAAATTTATGGAAAAGGTCTTAGAACAAGACATGTAGAAATATATCTTGATGTTAGCCGAGTTAGGCGCAAAACTGCCAAAGGATTTTGAAATAAAGCGATTGAAGGAAACACTAAGAACAAATGAAACGAAACCACCCAACACACAGAATATAGATCAAGTCGTTACTTTAACAAAACAAATGCAGACTTTGCAGGAACAGATTCAGAACATGCAAATAGGAACCACAAAAAATATTTATTAAAGGACATTTTTCCTTACCCTTTTCATCCATGCATGGATATGATACCTTTCCCTAGACACTGTGAATTTCCTAAATACGATAAATACAATGGTAAATCATACTTGATTGACCATGTAAGGGAATTCAAAACAATGAGCCTCAAATTTGCACAAGAAGATACTTACCTCATGAGGTTATTTCCTAGGAGTTTGGGAGCCCATTTCATGGAATGGTTCTCCAAGTTACAACCAGAGATTCTATCATTTGAAGAACTGGTTAACAAATTCATCTCCCAATTCTCCTTAAACATACAACACGATGTAACCATAAAAGATCTATATAACTTGAAACAGAAAAATGGTGAGACATTCTTATCATTCTTACAAAGATGGAGAAAGTTGTTCGCTAGATATCCTCAATCTATACCTGAAAAGGAGAAGATTGAATTATTTATAGACAACTGAAATGATTAGATGAGTTATAGACTCGAATTGCAATGTCCCCCAACATTCAAAAAAGTAATTGAGAATGGGCTCAAAATCGAAGAATCCATAGTCAAACGAGGAGTGATTAAGCACTACAATGAAACATCCAACAATGCAAATCACTATGGAAACAACGATAAGCCAAAAATTTTGCAGAAAAACAAAAATACTAGAAGCAATGAAGCTACAACTGACAATATAAAACCAATATTCAATTTGACAACATCAACTGTCAAAGAAAATCAAAATGAAAACCAAAACAACAATTAGAGCACTACTCAAAACAATAACACCAACAATGGAGAATCTCGACCATCATACCAAAGACAATCCAATCAATGGAAATTCACCCCATTAGGACAAACCTTGGAATC
>VDFB02353493.1:290138952-290182119 GCA_007258455.2 Sequoia sempervirens
GGGGAATGTACTCTGACAGTGTATCCTTGTGTGGGGGAAAAGTATGCATCATCTCTATGGTCACACACTAATAGAGATCATGCCCCTCTCACATGGACCCTGCAAGATGAAAATCATAAAAGATATTAGTACACATCATGATATATATACATCATATACATAAAAGCATAATGAAAGCATAAATAACACATCATCACCTAGATCTCCAACCTTCCAGTCAGGTTATAGCCATGTAACAACGAACTCCTCCTATGTAGGAAGTGTGGATGGCCCACTACCACTGGCCTCCCCACGTTCATGAGTGTGGATCCCTACTGCAGCCACTGACTGTGCTCTAGTGACTTGGGTAGAAGGTGGTTCCCTTATCTCGAGGCCAATTAGGACCTCATCTATCTCATTAGTATCATCACTCATCAGCTGGGTATCCTCCTCCTCATTTTTAAATATATCTGCAACTATACCCTCATCATTTGTATCCTTGTCGACCTCCTCATTGTCCCCAATCATCTCTATGACCTAGGAGAGGTCCTACAATGCCTATGAGGTGATTTCTAGGAAAGGCGTGGATTGGTTGTGTTGTAAACAACCACTGCTCGTAAGCTACTATTGTGCCTATGTCTTCAAAATTGGAAATTGGGGGCATATTGTGGTCCTACTCCTTTGAATCACTATAATCAATATCATTAGAAGTGAGGTGACGACTATCTATAGGCTTGCAAGAAATTTGTGTTGATCGTCGGTACCAAGGCCATGACATCAGTGGAGCCTAAACCTATCCAAATTGGTGCATGACACAATTTTAGTAGAAAGGTCTCACTATGTAATCATGTTGCCCAAGTATAAACATGTCCCACTGCATTCTTACCAAATGACGTCTCTCATTTGGAAATTGTGGTATCATGAGATACATTTTCCATGATATATCATCTTGATTCAAGTGGTCAAATCTGACCTACCAATGTAGCAAATCACCCTCCTTCCAAGCTCGCCTCAATGAATAGATGTAGGCCCATGGGTAACCCATGTCCATTATGGTCAGATATCTTGTAGGCCTTGTGCATGTGATATGCTGAAAGCACCAAACTTGTAAGAGTGTACAATGCACTATGTTATCCAACTCTTGATAGACAAAACACCTGAGATCATAGTATAGATGTGTGAACATGTTGCGACCCTAGTCATAAATGGTCTAGCACTGCTCCATATCACGGATTATGTGAACTAATCCACCGTTTAGGTGTGCGCTTCTCCCATTAGGAATTAGCACTAATGTTGTGGTAATTATCATAATGCATCTGAGCAATGGCGACCATGCATGTAGCAACCATCTGAGCTCAACGCGAGGTCCTATTCTTACCTCTTAAATAGGACAACATAAGCAATACTAAATATCATCACACATCTCCTTAGGTGTCCGCTCATCTATTGAGTGAAAAATCTTTCCCCTAGATAGGCAACCATAGGATGCGGTGAATGTCCTCTAAGGTGACGATCATCTCCCTAGTAGGAAGATGAAAGGTACATGTGTCAGCATCTTGTCTTTCTACTAGGGACATCAACATAGCATCATGGTACCTCATAGGTGGCATGAGATATACCCAAAATAATCTAGTATCCTAAAGAATGCTAATCTCATCGTCTAATAGTTGTGTGATCATATCTCAGAGGAAACAAAAAATTCTACCCCCTAGACATTGTTGGGCTCAAGGAGGAATCTAAATAATAAAATAAGAAAAATAAATCCTAAATATATTCATTAATAATTAAAAAGTGCAATAAATTTTCTCTAGGACACTTTGCGACCAACTTGGACATATGGGCCATTTTTGGAAACTTTGAAACCAAAAGGGACACTTTGAAACCAAGATGGACGCTTTGCAAAAAAAGGTGGAAACTTTGCGAATTTCTTTTCTAAGGTCCTAAAAATTCTAAAAATGCATAAAAAAATACTATAAATGTATGAATACGAAGATAAAGTAAAGGAAAATCCACTTACCATATGTTGAATCGCACCTCGTGCCACCTCATCATGAAGAATGCCCAATCTAGGAGGTTGTATGCTCATCTACTCAGCATCTCAAATCACTCTACACCAAGATTAATTGCAAAAAGGTAAAAGTCAAAATGATTATTAAAAATGTCATTTTCATTCATATATACTAAACCCTATTAAACAGAGCATATTTTATTCTAAGAATATTTTACTCAAATCAACATATTAGGGGCTAGAGAACTCTATTTTTGATGCTGCTTGTTGTGTTGAATTTGTAATTTTTCATTCCTGATCTTATCTAATGTCTAGCACTATGTGGTGTTGTACTCAAAATATCTTATGATAGAGTTAAAATTTGATGCAATCACATGGCTACCCTGATTCCACCTCCATAAATCAAGTGGGAATCAGGGGGCATACATCTACCCTTGAATTTGATTCTCAATAGAAGTTTAATAAAAGGATTATTGAATGACTAATGAATCAGTATTATAGGATGTGGTTCCTAACATTGTGGTTTTGTAGATGACTATAGTGGGGGCTAAATGTAGTGTAGAAAATTGTACTCCTTTCTAAGAGAAAGTACAATTTTACACTTAATTTGGACCTATTTTAGTGACATTGCATTTATGCATTTTAAAGCCTCATTAAAATGGGCCCCTAATACCCTTTACTATGTATCCCAAGGCCCATTTTATTTATTTTCTGACAATATAACCTACATTGAATAAATTCCATTAATTAAATTAATGCCTTGACACTTATTAGGTCTTGAAGTTTTAGTTCAAGACCCATTCACCTATGGGTGAATGGGTCCTCTTTAGGTGCCTTAAACTCAACTTAAGACATGTTTTTGGTGGCATTTCATAGTCTCAAATTTAAATTTCAAGTGTTGGATTTTAGGATTTAAAAAATGGAAAATTAGAAAGGAAGCCTATAAAACTAAGTTTCATATTCATTTTACACTAGCAAGGAAGAGAAATTCACATGAGATCGCAAGTATTCACATTCAAAAGTGAAGTCTTGTAGTAGCATTTTAGTTGTTTTTGTATGTCTTCAAGCTCATTTTTTCAACAAGATCAAGTATTATCAAAGATCGATGATAGATGCCTATGGAGGATCATGATGGACTCTAGGTTTTGGGAGATGCACTAAGCCATTCAACCAAGTCTAATGACTTGTTTCCTAAGTGATTCCATCTTCTATTATCCTTCTACTTTCTACCTAAAGGAAGGTATACTCAGTTTTATGACTTATTAGGATGGTTTGAGATCTCCCAAAGTAGGTCTTCATCATTGTGCATGTTCATTTAGAGATCTTATTCTAACACACTTGAATAGGGTTTCTTTACTTTTTAAGCTTTCTTAATCTTAGACACACTTAAGGTTAGGATTTGCACACACATTTTATGTTTCAGATCTATATTTTTCATCAAGGTTTAATTACCAAACTTGTGGTTTGGCCAAGGAAAACCCCTATCAACCATCAAACAACAATTTTTTTTTGTATATTTTTCATAGACCCAGGTCTGGGAGTGAAGCTTTTGAGTTATAGAGGAGAAGTCCAAGTTTTAGACTCGGATCTCAAGTTGAATTTTCTAGAAAAGAATACATGGAACCATTTGCCCATGGGAGAATGAGTCCCAAGCACAATTGCAAAAACACCATTTTATGATAGGTGGACAATATTTATCTCTCCCAGATTTACCAGAAAGTTTGTTGTTTCTCTCAATTTTATGCTTAATCTATTAGATCCAAGTGATAGATTGCATTTTGGAGTTACTTTTCTATTTTTTAGTTTTTCTCCCCAAAGTGTTGTTTGAACTTGACCCCCATCCTTCAGTCATTAGGAAATATGAATATTCACTCATTGAGTTGACTTAGATAAGGGTTGTAAGTCAATTTTTTATGTGGATCTCATTTCCTAATAAAATTAGAGAAGTAAGATCCATTTTCCCTCTTTGGATCTACTTTTCCATTTGGGAAATCCTAACCTATTCTTCTTCATTTCAAGAATATGAAGAACACCACTAAAGCATGAAGAAGCAGCTACAAATAAATATTAAATACTGATTTTTATAATATTGAAATTGAAGAAAATCCTCTAAAATTAGGATGATGATTAGGACCAAGAAGAAAAAAATCTGCATGAGTGACCCCAACAATACTATTTGAAAAATTATTAGATGGAAAATAAGGAAATATTATGATATTTGAAGATACATATGACACATTATTTTGCATGAGTGACACCAATGACACTACTCAACCAATAAAGTAAAAATAAATAAAAATATAGGTACAAATAGTTTAAAGAAAATGATCAACTAAGGATGGAAAAATGACTCGACATAATATGAATGTAAAAGTGTCTATTTTATAAGTGTTCCATATCACTCAAATACATAGGTAATCAACCACTACATCCATCTAGTATATAGAAGAAAAACTAGATACATAGCTCACTCCAAATTGAAATCAAGAAAGCATTAGAAATAGCAATATGAAACCACCCCATAATAATGATAAAGGAGAGGGATGAAAGGTACACTAAAATGGTGTGTCACAATATAGTGCATTAAGGAGAATATACATTTAAAAAAGCACAAGATAATACTTGCAATTGAAAAATGGTTTGCAAAAAAGACACACACATGAAAATATACAAGGTTATGATTAAAAATAAAAAGTGCACACATAAAAACCCCCATGACACTTTAAAAAGGAGTATAAGTACACAAAAGGTACAAAATTATGTTTTAAATACCCAAACACATGTACAATAGTGACAATTTATCTTAGTGCATCTATAAATGAGAATGTGTATTCAAAAGATGCTCATAAAGCCCATAAAGGAAAACATAATAGTACATATAGAATAGATCAAATGAAGCCATCTTTATGACACAAAAAAGTTAGGTGCCAAAATGTCTAAGTAATCAAGCAAAATGTAAAATAAAAATAAATAAATAAAATATACCTAGGGTAGAATATGGAAAAAGGTGCATAGAGAGCTACGAAGAGATTTTAAATACCTTTCCAATATCACAAGAATCACTAAAAGTAGAGGACTGAGTGAACATTTATGAGCTCAAGAACCAACAATGAACATATAAATTTGATAAGGAAATAAAATGTATGAATAAGAAAACATGAGAAAAATAACTATACTATTGGAAAGTTCTCAAAACAATTTTTTTGAAATATCTCATTTGTCAAATTTTGACATTGTATTCCCACATTATGAAAAAAAGAAAAAATAACCCCTTTAGGAAAAAATTAGGGTTAGGGAAGGTTGTGGGGTTGGTTATAAGACTAATATAAGTAATCCAATGAATAAAATATTCCTAGGAAGGCAAGGATATTATTTTCATGCCCATGAAATTTATAGGTCATTAAAAACCTCTTGCTTCACCTGAAACCATTGTAAATTAACAAATCTTCTTTAGGAGTGATGAAAACATCCCTCTCAAGGTTCACATGTAATCAAAACCATTGTCACTTAAAGAGAGATAAAAAGCACTATGGATGACAAGAGCTAATGATCCAAAAAACATGAACCATTATGAATGTGCAACCTCTTAAATAAGTTTTATACAATAATGAATATTTATAAAAGGTAAAATAAAAAATAAAAAGAAAAAACCCTTAGAGAAACCCTAGGTGAAGATAAAAATAGACCATGACGTGCATCCTCAACCTATGACTTGAGTCACAAAAAACCACATGACCTGAGTAAGCTTAAGATGCTAGTGTGAAAATGGACCTATGTGATTACACAATTAATTAGTTAAATACATTTTTACTCTAACATAAATAGAATGGGGAAGATGTTCAAATTTTCACAAGATTGCACATTTATTGTTATAATTATGTATTAATTTCTATTCTATTAAATTGAGCACATAACTAAATAGAAAATGGTATGACTATAAAAATTTCACCATTACATTTTCCCCCCACTTTGAGGTTGATGTGAATCCTATCATGATCATATTTCTTAAAGAAACACTCACAACTATGCATGTAAAGTAAATATTCATAGACAAAAGAATATACTTATGGTCCATATAAACTAATGGATCTTGTAGAGTGTGATCATGTAAATTCATCCTTTGGTATGTGCCCTCCATAACAACTTGTAAAACATAGAAAAATGTGCCAATAGTATCTTTTTAAACACAAGTACAAGCCAAAACTATAATTTGAATCTAGTTTTCAATAATTATGAGAGATAGAGAGGAGGTCGAGAGGGTTTGAGAAAATTTTCCTCTATGGTAAGTCATAATGCTTTTCCTTGCTTATAAATCAATGGGAGATAATGAACATGAGGCATTTGTTTTGTAACATATTAGAAATAAACCTCTATAAGTTCCTATACTTATTTGAAGAAAACATCGATAGAGTGTTAAAAAATAATATGAATGTGTAATGTGGGAAAAAGGGATCCAAGGTCTAAATCACACTTCTTTGAATATCACAAGGGAAAGGAATGAAATTGATCTCAAATAACCACTTGGCTACTAACCTCAATGGAAGAGATAGAATGGTGGATAAGGGTTTTAATCATTTGATCTGATGATGTGTTGATAAGGATTAATTGATTTAATTTGATAATGCAAAGATGTACCTAGGTTAACTATAAAAATGAAATGTAAACTGAGATGATTTCTAGAAAATATAGAACTAAAAACTAGAAACAGAGTTCAAGAGAGTAGAGGGAAAACACACAAGAGCCTAGCATATAAATATTAGCTTGAGAGGGTTGGATAGGGGCATCGGGCACCCTAGACCTTAAAAGTAGATACTCAAAATCAAAATCAAAATCTTAGTTGGTCTCTGTTTGTAGGTTCTTCTCCTCAAGACATAGTTCTAGAACTTCATCTATCACTAATAAAATCCACTTTCTCTAATTTATTAACTTGTAGGACTTGAATTATTAAATGAATAGTTAGGTCTTCAATCCTCTCTGATTTTTCTTCAAACCTATAACCTATATACAAGAAATAGGGGAAAGGGTTGTGTTGTATAGACACTTTCCTAAGTCAAACCTCATTTTAGCATTTCTACCTCCACAACAACTATGATGATATAAAACAAAGGTCACCTTTGATAAAGAAGATGCTAAATAATAAAAAATGATAAATTGATAATTGTTGCAACTTACCACTCAGATTTGTATTCCTTGATGGAATAAATTCATTATACTCATCACCTTCAATGAGAACTTGAATGCTTTATTTTAAGTCCTAAAAGTGTTAGTACTCACAAAACAAATAGACATGAAAAAATAAATAAATTTACATGAAAATATGATGCATTGATAACATGATGCTTGATTGAAATAATGTTGCTATAATTTTGCTAATCCTGCTATTGACTGCTCAATTTTTTAATTTGAAATGCTAAGATTGCTTCCAAAATTTTCAAATCTTTCAAGTTATTAAAAAGACTTTTTTTATATGCAATTCTATAATTTTTGGTAAATTAATTACTGAAAATCGAAAAATGAATTTGGATTTTGAAATGTTAAAATGTCAACACTGACATATTTGAATTGGGGCGAAAATAGTTTGGATAGGGATGGTGATTGCCCTAGTCTAGACCTATTTTGGGGCCTTAAGGATTGGTAGATGAACATTAATTCCTTAATCCCAACTCAACCTCTAATTTTCTAAAGATTATTATGAAACAAAAAAATTAAACACACAATTGGGTACAAATACATGAGGGGGAGCTAAACCTAGTGTGAAATTGTCAAGGATGACAATTTATGATTCTACGTTTAGGTCTCACTTTAGTGAGAGTATGAACTTATGCTCAAACTCACACTAAAGTAAGGATAATCCAAGAAGGGTTCACTTATCCAAATAGTGAAGAGAAGGATGACAATGAATCTAGGGCATGCAGTAGCCCCCAAGCTCAAGGTCCTATGGAAAAACAATGCAAATGAACACACACACATGAGGTGTGATGTAACATAATGAACACAAATAATACACAATGAAGACACAACACTGACATAATGTAAAAAACATAATGCAAACATTACAAAAGGGTATGTGCAGGATCATCATGGAAAAATAGGCCCTTAAGTGGAAAAAAATTCAAAAAAATTAGAGTTAGGCAACTTGATGTAAAAATTTGAATAAGTTATCTATATTATTTCAAAAATATGTAAGAATAGAATCTGTAGAAAATTGAATGTAGTTTCTAAAATACTAGGTTTATTTTTTTAAATCTATTTGGTGAAAATTTCAAATTTCAATGCAAAAGAGTACTTAAATTTCGGGAAAAAATAAGAAGTAGGTGTCTGTCTGACCACCCCAACCAAAATAAAATGATAATATTTTTTTATAATATTTTAGACATAAGTAGAGGACTCATGTGGTGTGATGCATATTTTTTGTAATTTTTTTCCAAGTAAATAATTAATTATGAATTTTTATTACAACTTTAAAAAATATAAAACTTCATATGTACCACCTTAACTTGGTCAAAACTTCATGAAATTCAAATTTTTTTTCTAATCCTATATTTTGTGAAGCATAGAATGTGATGCATGTTTTGGATTCCAAAATGTGATACCGTTTGAAAGCTATAGATGTTTTTCAATCAGCCTATCAATTAGGACTTTAGTCGTAATTCAAATAGAAAATGAATAATAATTATTTATTAAATTCAAAGTAAATCATAATTTATATTGATGGAAAGCTGAGAATCTCCTTTAAAAACCCTTTTTATTTCATCAATTTTGGGTAAAAAAAAGGTCGTCAGCTACATACCCTACAAAATACCCATCATATCGCCACTTTTTGGCCCATCATGATCCTGCACATACCCACAATGTAAATACAATTTAAACCTAATACAAACATAATCAAGACACATAAGACACACTGGACCAACAATAAAAATAATACATAAACATAAGATTAGTAAACTAAAGAAGCCTCAGTTTTAAGTTTGTCCCAAATATTAAATCTCATCCAGTAAATATGGTGTTAGAAAAAATGGTTCTCTCATAGGACTAGCAAGTTGCTTTATGCCAGATCACTCATAAGCTACATAGATCTACTAGCTAACAAATTGTGTTATGTTGGTTTTATATGCAATATGATGAGTTTCACAAGGTAAACAAGTTGCATTATTCTAGTTGACTTATGCAACACATGGGTCCACTGGAAAGCAAGTTGTGTTATACTAGGTGGCCATGTAAAAATGCTTAGGTTCATGAGTCAACAAGTTGTATTATGTCAAATCCATGTCCACTATTTTTTGAATTGTTGGACCTCAAGGAGCGTATAAAAGTTTGATGTCATGGGGGACCATTTAATGTCATAGGGGATGGATCACCTTAGGGGGTATGCAAAATTTTAATGTCATGGGGGAAAAATCACCTTAGGGGGTGTACAAAAGTTTAACATCACGGGGGACAAATCATTGTAGGGGGTGTACATTTAAAGTTTAATGTCATGGGGGATAAATCACCTTAGAGGGTGTACAAAAGTTCATCACGAGGGATGAATCATGAAGCCATGCCTCAAGGAGTATTATAAATATCACCATGAAGTATAATAAATTGTATACCCTTTACAATTTCACACTTTGTTTGGGTCCTTTAATTTATTGGACTTAATTAAGCTTCTAATTTTCCAAATTATGCATTCCAAAGCCTTATTATTCCCTTTTTCTGAAAGGAAAACCAACATTTAATTAATGCAATTAATATTTTAATCACCTTGGATCATGAGTGTCTTGTACTTTTAGGCTAGGACCCATTCACACCAGGGTGAATGGGTACTCTTTAAGTCATAGGACCCATTTTTAAATATGTTTTTGGTGTTATCTTAATTATTCAAATTTAATATGCAATTGTGTGATTTTGGAATTTAATTTTTGGGAAATTAGATAAAACACCTATAAATACATATCTTTTTATCATTTGAAATATAAGTTGCATAATGAAGAGATCCTATAAAAAAATATTATTGTCAAGAGCAAGTTTATCAGTCTTTTTTGTAGCATTCAAGATCCTATCATCATGTTCAAGATTATATGTGATCATGTTATCTTGTGATGGAAAACATGTATTGCTGATCCTAAAGCATCCAAGCATTTTAAAGTGTCCAAATCCATCAAGGAAAGCAAGATCAAGTTCCTTTGAGTGATGTGTTTGTCTTTAGTCCTCTAAGGGAAGCCATTGAAGGTTTAGTGAGTTGTAGCAAGAAATCGTTCATTCATCGTTTCCTTCTCCATTGTCATTATCTTTCTATCAAGGTTTAATTACCAAACCAGGGTTTGACTAATGCAAACCCCCATATAAATAATAAAAAAAAAATCTCCTCTCTTTGTGTATGTGCAAATTTCTAGGTGTGGAAGAGTTGAAGATATCTCAAAGGAGAAGTTTTACATTCTTGCATTTCTTGCATTCATTGTTGTCAATCCAAAAAAACTCAAGATTCAAATTTTGTTTATGGCTCTCCAACAGCGAGACCAACAAAAAACAAAAGCTCAAATCTTGTACTTGAGGACTCAGAAAGTTTATCCAAACACAGGTTTGTACAAAGACCCATTCACCCAAGGGAAAATGAGTTCTTGTAAGCCTCTCAAGGAATCTTTTTTGAGCTATTTCTTGTTCTTTGTGCTTTCTAGATCCACTAGTAACCTGTGTTTTTCAACTACGAGTCTTTAGGATCTTCCATTTTTAATATTAGGGAATATAGTCTCATGGACAACCCTACATGGATGAATATTGATAGGTGATTTCCTTAGGTCCAAATTAGTGTGTAATGTGCAAAATAAGTCATGAGAACATCGACCACCTTCTTCTAAATTGCCCTTACACATCTCAAGTATGGGATTGGTTATCAAAAAAGTTGGGATGGGCCACACCAAGAAATAAAAAATTATGGGAATTTTTCTTAAGTTGGCCCACAACCAGATAGGAAACATTTTGGGTGCAAATATGGTTGGCCTCTCCATCAATTATAGTTTGAAATAATGGAAAGAAAGAAATAGATGAATCTTTCAGGATAAGTCTAAATTAGTTAAGGAATTAACTGATGTCAAAGAAATAAATATTGTAGAAAATTTAAACTCTCATATCAAACAAAAAAGGAAAATGAAGTTCACAATATGGGATAATGACCTAATGAAAAGGTGGAACTCATTAAAGGTTCCCCCCTTTTTTCAATTCACCCTGGACCCTAAGATAAAAAGGCTGAAAGCTAAATGGAGCCTTCCTCCAAAACAAATACTAAAGCTCAACATTGATGGTGCTTCTCAGGGAAACCCAAGGAAGTCAGGGATCAGATGTATAATTGACAATGAAAAAGGGCACTTAGTAGCATCCCTACCAGCCAAAATCCCAAATTCCACAAACAATACAACTAAGATTGAAGGAATCCCAAGAGGGATCCTTTTATGCAAAGAGAGAGGTATAATAAGCATTTAATTGGAATGTGATTCAATTGTCTATATTAATGTCTTCACAAAGGGATAAATTGAAGGCTAAAATTTATAGTCCAAAATAACTAGAATTAAGGAACAAATGGAGGAAGTGTAAATACAGTCAATAAGGCACATTTATTGCAAAGAAAATAAGCCTGTGGATCTCTTGGAAAATTATGGCATCAATCAACCAGAAATGCTCATAAAATGAAATCTCATAGAAAATGGACTGGCTTGGAATCAATAATGGTTGTTGAGGCAAAAGGAGCAAAATGAAGCCAATGGAAACCAATAATTGAAATAGAGTGATCTAGAAGAACAACAACCAAAGCTTGGTTAGAGAAATGCTTTTCAATACATAATTTACATTCCAAAAATTAAAAAGGTGTGTTGCTAATAAACCAAAACCAATCACCAAAAATTAGCCTAAACCTCATTTCTCTCAAATTATGACCCGCCTAACTCTGTAAACACTAAAGTAAAAAAATCCATGATTGAGAATGGGCACAACCTATCTCTCCTATGTAGCTAGGCCCCCAACCCAACATAGTTTTCTTCTATTCTACATAAAATTCATAAGAATAACTAGCCAAATCAAAAAAAATCACCCAAACATGTGCTTAAACTATAATCTTTTTAAAACATTTGAGGCCCAAGAACTAAAATAGTACAGATAATCCTGTACCATTAAATAAGAAGCCTATCAATATCAAATATTTTTTTTCCTATGAACATTAAACATTTAACTAATACGCGGAAATATGGATCCTTAATTAGGAAAAATGAGAACTACACGAGTTTTCCAAACCTAGATAAATTTATGCACAAATTTGCTTAAACAAATTTAGGTTACCACTTGTTCAGTCCTTGGTCCTCTTAAAATAGGTAATTGGTTTTTAATTGAAACTTGTTATCAAGTTTTAAGATATGGGAAGTTTCAAACATACTCACATTTAACAAGTAAGAAATTTTTTAATTTATACTCCATATCCTAAAAATGCATACAATCTTGGCCCAATAAAACAATTACCACTTGGCCTTTGGATAATATGTTATCAATAAAACACTAGCCTCAATTCCATTGAAGCTTAAAACATCAAATTAATCAAAAATCAGGATCCCAAATTAGGGTATACAAAATTACCTATGTCTCCCAAACCCAGGAAATTACATTGCATATTTGCTAAAACAAATCAAGGGTTTTACAACCCGCAATGAAAATATTGCTATAATTTAAAATATTGTTAAAATTTCACATGTTTTCCAAAATTGGATAAATTTATGCACAAAATTGCTAAAACAAATTCAGGATTCTACCTGCTCAGCTCTTGGTCCTCTAAAACTTGATAATTGTTTTGTAAGAGATATGGGTTGTTTCAAACACACTTACATTTAACAATAAAGAAAAAATTTATCCTCCATAGGTTTTATTTTATACTCCACAACCTAAACAAATGCATACAATTTTGGCCCATTGAAATAGTGACCTCTCAGTCTTTGGATAAAATTTTATTAGTAAATCATTAGTTGCAATCCCCTTGAGGCTTCAAACATACAATTAATTAAGAAAAAATGGGACCCAAAATTTGGGTAAACAAATTACCCATGTATATAACATTGCATATGGGCTAAAAAAAATCTAGGGTTTTTGTAACCCACAATGAAAATGTTCCTAAAAGTTAAAAGCTTGTTAAAAAAATATTGAATGGAGAAGCATACTCCAATTCATTGAAACATGTTACCAATTTTTAATAAATGGGAAATTGCAATCTCATCCACATTTGATAGAAAAAAAAAACTTAACAAAGGCTCTTTGAAAGATCTTTAATTTTCACATTATACTATAACCCTTGCAAGCATTTACAGTAATATGTTGTTTATGATTTAGATAAAAGTCTAGGTATCTTTACAAAAAAGAAAACATAATTTCTTGTCCTTGTTTCATGCTTTAATATTAACATTTTAGTAAAATTGCTTAGAGTAAGTAGCACCCTAATATGTTGAAATGTTGTAATTCTTTCAATTACCAAACTATCCAAAATATGACCAAAGAAAACATGTTACCCAATCTCATATGCATTGAACTCCTCTAACTAGTCAAAATCTTCAACTAGCTCAAAGTGGTAAAGTTTGCTAAAAAACTTATATTGAACTAAGGTATGATTATGATGTTGCAATATCACCTCTCTATTCACATCTAGTAGAAATGGGAGATATTGAGTTCCTAGTGGCATCCCTAGTTCTTTGGGGTGGGGAATCCCAACACCAAGCTATGCAACTTCCAGAACCCCTTCAAGACCTCTAAACAAATGTGGGTAAAATAAATCTTGGGTCATTCCCTCGACAACATCCTCTAGAATGCTTAGATCAAGGAGGGAGACAAAAAAGCAAGCTAATATATTCATGTTAACACGGTAGCATTCCTTAAACACTTGAAACCTTTACCCTAGAATAAGCCTCATGAATTTTACAGTAAGAAATTCATTCTCCTTCAGAACAAGCTTTAAACATTGCTCACTAATTCAACCTAGGAAAGCTAACTAGCTCCTATCATAGGTTAGTAAAATGGGGGTTCCATTGTAACAAAGAATTCTGCCTTCCTCATAATGTCACCAAGATTTCAAGCCAAATTTAATAAGCAAGGACAAAATGTGTAAACTCAAAGAAGTATTAGTCAAATCCTAAGGCAAGATTATTTGTACTGAAATGCCAAAGGGTTGAACTAAAAGTTTTAATCATAAACCATGAAGGGAATATCTCACAACAAGCGAGCCAAATAATTTAGGTAAGCTCAAAGTAATGAGGAATTAATGCAAAATTGTGGAAATTTCCACGTACCACCTCATGAAAGTATCCTAGGGCGGGTGCATGAAGTTGGGTTACACTTTTGTAGCCATTTCCAAAAAAAAATTGAAAATGACACAACGCGAGCGCATTATAACGTGCTCGTATTATGTCATTTTAAAAGCAAAAAAAAAGTGAAAGTGATTCATTTTTTGTTGTTTGTTTTTTTGCTCTGCCCGCTGCCAAAAACCCTCATTTTCATGCTCGCATTCTAGGAGGAGGCATTCTAAAAAAATTCATCAACAACAGTTACTTTTTCTTTGCAAAGATGGTTCCACGATGATGAAGAGGTGCAGGAGGTAAGTATTGTTTTCTATTTGTTTTTAATTTCTTAGTTTCAAGATGATTTTGTTTGTTTTAGGTTAGATTTGAATTTTTTTTAAATTTGTACGAGATGAAAATGATCTTGCAAATCCTCAACAAGAAGAACAGGCAAATCCTCAAAAAAATCAACATCCCCCACAAATCACTCAACACCCTCCTGGCACTCAACAAAATTTGAGGAGTGAAATTGAGAACAACAAAAAACAAATTGAGGATCTTATCAGTAGGTTGAGTGATCCAAATGCTTCAACCATAGAAAGAATGACCCTAGCAAATTCAATGAAAGAGATGTTAAAAAATGTAGATTCAATAACCCAACAAATAACGGGATGGCAAGATAGGAGGCAGGTAGCTAGGGCATATTATGCAGATAAACTATCATATAAATAAGTAAAAGATTTAAAAATTACTAAAGGTGATTTTTGCTCTTTATTCACTGACCCTAGAACAAATCAAAATCTTAGCCTCAATGCAAAGAGGTTTCCTATTCATTGGTGCCACCACCAAGAGATTAGGAACCATTTTTATGATAGGTGGTACTTGGTCTTTGATTACCCACCATGCAACAATTGTGAAGTCCCCCAATATTTTCTTAGGAAACTATATAGTGAGTTCGTATTGAACCAAATCCCAAATTATTTTGATATAAGGGAGTTCCAGGGGAGAGGTGGGGGGTCAGCTCAAGATAGGCCTGGTGCATAGTCAGATCATGCACGACAAGGGAGACGAGCTCTCGCTAGGCCACCTCGTGAGCACATTGTTATGCCTATCATTGTGAAGGAGAGTGCCAACGTAGAGACATTGCAAGCGATCAACACTTTGACCTGGATTGCCATCCATCATACTAGCCCTATTGTACAATGCTATCTAGGGGAGTCTTTGGGTGATGGCCTTCAAACCCATGTGTGTCAATCTTGTGGGGTGACTTCTTCATATAACCCCACCGGCACTCAAGAGGTTGCTACGCAGGATCTGTATGCTACTACAGGGATGGAGAGGATGACTGACATTTTGCATCATGCATATGGCATTGATAGTCAGGTAAAATTTAGCATGTTCATTGAATTTAATTTATTAAATTTTGATTCTGAAATGCAAGATTAACTAATTTAGTTTTATTATTTTAATGAAATTGTAGGGTCACAGTGTTGAGACTGGATACACCGGTCCTCCACCTACTTATTTCTGCAGTACACCTATCAGTGGGGTATGTAACTAGTAAACAATTATAAATTTATTACATGTTAATAGCATTGTTTTACGAATGGTATTTTAATATGTGATTTTGGATGTTGAAAAGGCCAATATTAGAGGTTTCAAGCAAACACCTCCTAGTGCCAGTGGATTTACTCAAACGTACATGGAGGTAATAGAATAAAGAGAACTTAACTAATAAATTCTACTTAATAGATTTGTGTAGTTTATATTCATATTGTTGGTTACGTTGCATTACACATCATTCAAACTCAAAGCATTACTTCAAATTCCATAACTAATAACTAGATGTTGATAGATGACAAAATTTCAACTGTACAATATAGTTGTTTAGAAAGTCAACATAAGCAGCATGATACAATTACTTCACATGGAGGCATGTGCTTGCAAAGGTGCACCAACACGACAAACTATGGATGCTTAGAAAAATTCTATGAAACCATAATAGTAAGCAATAGCATAGACAAGGCAGTTAGTGATGCAGAGCATCATATCAAAACACTCAATCATCAGGGCACATCTGATGCAGAGCATCCAACAAACACCATCAACATCATTTCTTCAAGGGATTTCAGTCCCAAATAGAATCAAGATAAGATCAAACATAATTTCATTAGAAATCTACTTTTCATTCTGTGTACCTTGGAATTTTACCCTACTCTAATATGCAAAATACCTAAAAAGTGCAAGTGATAAAAGACTAAGGACACTTCAAGATCAGCCTAAAGAGTGATGAAACAAGAAGGAAAATGGATAAAACAAGATGCAAATTATTTCACCTTCCTTGCTGTTGACGACTCCTTGATTGGCCCTTGATTGGAATGATTTTGTGTGCTCCTTAGATGGCTTCTTGAGTGACTAAATTCAAGATCAACTTATGCAAAATGATTAAAATGGATGGCTAGATGATAGTGAATGATTGAGAATGCAAATTGGCAGCATGTAGTTATGAAAATCAAAAGTGTTGGAAATTCCCTTGAGGAGGGGGTATTTATAGGAGAATTTGAATTCTCTAGAGAGTTTAATGGTCAAGATGCATCCAACAAGGTCAAGATGAAGGGCTATGGTGGGTTGAGAACCCACAAGCCCTCACATCTTGACATGTGGATGGTGAAGTGGCCAAGAGAAGATGAGGTGTAAGTGAGGTGTCAAAAAGGTACATGAGGTGGAGGAAGGACAAGCACCTTGGAGAGTGAGAAGATTTCCTCAAAAAGGGATTTCTTGTCCCCAAGTGGGAGTGAAAGGGACATTTGAGAAATTTTGGAATTCCTCAAAAATCTACATGGGAAAAGGAAAGGTGGTTGGGGAAATAAGTGTGAATTAAAAATTAACATTCTTAGGAAAGTCTAAAAGATAAAAGGTGAGCTCTAAAAAGGTGGGACTTGGTCACATGTGGAGATTGTGACAAGTCCAAGGTTCTAGAAGCCTTGGAAGGATGGAATGTGAATTAAAAATTCACATATAAAAGAGGGGAATCTAGGATATATAAATGTGAATTAAAAATTCACATGGGAAAGGGGGGCAATGCTAAAAGAAGGTAAATGCAAAGGTTGGCTAAAAAGTGGTGCTAAATCTAGCTAGTGACCTTGGTTAATGTTGTGCAAATATTGGATTAGGCTAATTAATGGAAAATTAGAGGCAAGTGGCAAATGTAGGAGGATGTTACATTAATCTTTGATTATCATAATCATGAATTAATTAAATTAATTCAGATTAGGGCAAGATTATGGAGGATGTGACAAGGAGAGAGGAAATGAAGAATTTTAAATTGATTTAAAATCAAAAGGGTAAAAATGACTAAATTAAATAAATTAGTGTATTTATTTAATTTAGAGAGGAAGAATGTGAAAGATAAAGCATTTAATTATTAAATTAAATAATTTATATATATGAGAAAAGAGGTGTAATATTAATTTAGTAAATTAATATTTAATATGATAGATGAAAAGGGAGTAAATTTAATCATATGGGAGTGATTAAATTTAGATGTCTACACATTCAACCAAAATCCACTCAAATTCTCTTAGCCATTCCATAGGCCATCATTCATCATTCCACTAATCAGTATTCCAATTGACTCATTCAAATCAAAAACCATATTAGAAAACTTTGACTTAATCAATTAGATTCACATCATTCTCAGCCACCATAAAAACAACATAAACCTGATTATTGACACTTGAACAATTCATCCTTTCATTTATTCACCAAGGCAAAAAATCAACTAAACGATACCTCATTATTATCAATCCATTATCAAGCACTATACTCACCATATTTTGATTGCAGTAGTCTATTTACAAGTTACAAACTCCTGCTACAATGGAATCTTGATTATCATCTTGTGGTTAATCACCAATTTGCTCAAAAGGCTTCATAATACTCACCCATCCAACCATCAAAGTCACCAAACCTGTCTTATACACCTTAACCAAATTTAGTAACATCAATCATATCATTAGTTTGATAGTAACCAAGCACTCAATATCATCCTTTCCACTGTTTAAACAAACATCTTTTTTTTTATCAGCCAATATCATATTCCTCTAGTAGGTCTGTCAACCATTGAATTGGGTAGTTACATTCCCATCTCAAATCTTATTAAAAAACTCAATGCACATTTAGAAACACTTTCCATCACATCACAACATATCAAAGTTCTTAGATGTTTGACATAAAGAAAATCATCAAATTTTAGACTGTCCTCTGAAGAAAGGCTAGTAGGTTAGGCCTGTTTTACAAAGGAGACCCCTTCAAAACCATTCCAAATCACTCAAAACCTCAAAAAAGTCTTCAAGCATGTCTTATAACTCAATATTTCACCATTTATAGGGATTGAAAACCATGAAAATGTTTTGATCCAATAAACCCTCGTTTATAGGGTGTAAAAGCACAAATCAAGGAGGGTTTTGTGAAAAATACTCTTGCAAACCTCTATTTCTCTAGCCACCACCTGGAACATGATTTTTTTTCTTCCAAGACCTTCTACATCATTTCCAAGCCTTTTCAATCTTTATTTATTCATGACCCATGACTATAGCATCACTTTGTGTAGGAAAATCCTTTACTTTCTAGTGTAGCAGCAACTCCACCATGGTATTCTTTCTTTTCCTTTCACTTACAATAAAAAAAACATGCAAAAAATCCTAACATTAACCTACTCCACCAATTTACTTGACCGAAATTGGTGGAGTAGTGAAGAAAAACCCTATTAGACTCTCAAACTTGCTTCTAAAAGGACTCTGCCAGGCACTGAAAACTGCATTTTATTATTTTGTTTCCTAAAACTAACCTTCCAAATCTTGAAATTGGAAACTAACTCCTCTTTACTTGTATTCACACTATGATTTAACTTTGGGTGTTCCTAAATTACCAGCACAAGAAAAAAAAACAATGGAGTAATGTTGCAAACTTAGAAACAGGGAATTTTTATTTCAAAATCAATTACAAGAACACAAACTTCTACTTTTTCTCTCCTTTACATTCCTTTTAAAGATATTTCCTTTTCCATAACTGTCTTTCCATCGGTTGAAACTACCCCTTTTAACTGTTAATATGCCCCATTTCCTTGTTTTTCTCAATTTAACAACTTTTAACAATATTACATTATTGCATTGTTTGCATTTTCCCACTTTGACCACCTAGAACTTACCCATAACCTTAAATACATTCAAATAAGACCTCATATGACCTTGAGCATGCACTTTACATCATTTTTCCATGACCTTTTATGATTGAATCAATACAAATTTGAACACTCATCTGTTTTGCAAAATTGAAAAGTATTTACTGACCTAGGTGCTCCTGCACCAACATCTGACCCAATTGAATCAGGAGAAGATCAAATTGAATAAGAAACTAAAATTTCTTTCTCTTTTCATCAAAAATCACATTGTTTCATTTGTAAACCACAAGACAACAACAAGCCAACTCATTTCAATACTTCTTCTTATCATCCTCAAGCTTCAAACATCTTATTTATCAACAAAAATGACTGATCCGTGCATAAGAAACCTAATTAGAGTCACTAAACAATCCACTCTTTCATCATTCACCAAGGCACCCTTCCACTCAATTTTCTTTAGCTAGGAAAAATAGTAAGCATGATAATCAGAAATATATGGATAGGGAAAATAGAAAGCATGATAATCAGAAATATATAGTTTAATACTTGTACTCAAAATTTTGTTCATTAGGTCTCATACATTATAAGTCATGTGACGTGGATCGCTATTGTAACTTTTTTGTGATTGAATAATTGGGTAAGTACACAAAGATGGCTCCCAAAAGGGGGGCTTAAGTGGCCACTTTTTTTTCTAAAATCAGGAAATGCTGACCTTGGACGTGAAATTGAGGATAGTTACACTCAAAATTTTGAGATGGAACAAAAAAAAGGATCAAAGTGCTTTGAGTCTACTTTCTAAACTACTAATTTATTTTGAAAATGGTTGAGATTAAAGGGTTCAAAAGAGGGATGTACACAAATTGGTGTTGTTTTTGTCAGAAAAACATAACATAGCAACTCTTGTACGACCTAAGCATGGTGAACTTTTTTGTAGTATTTTTAAAATCACTATGATCAAAAGTTAGTTAATAGCATCTAGTTGATGAACAATTTTTCTCATAATTTTTTAATGAATATTTTATTTTTTACTAATTTTCTAAGTGGGCACTTCCTGAAAAGCAGAATTTTGGCTGTGCTCCCCCTAAAAAAATTGGAAAATAATTATTTTTTTTTTTCTGTTCTTTTTTTTTAATTTGTAGAATGGAGTCTAGTTTCTAAAAATTTAATTTATTTTAAATTTTGATGAACGGTTAATTTATAACAAAAAAACACCAAACACTACTTTTTGGAAAAAAATAGATATACAAACAAAATAAATTATGGATGAAAGGCTTAACATTGTCAAAAAGTGAAAAAAATTACATCGTTGGATAGGTAATAGAGAACCTAACATTACCCATGTGTTCAATTTTGTCAATATTGAACTAGATGCAATCTTGACGGTGAGCATAGACCTGATTATGTGAAAAATTGTAGAATTTGCAAAAACGCGTCTCTGGCCTTGTTGGGAATGCCCTCTAAGCCTTTGGATTGGTATTCCAAGGAAAATACTTTCACTTTTTTCTTTTTTTTTTAACGTGAAATAACGTGAGCACATTTTTAAAAACTTTTTTTCAAAAGTGGCCACAAAATTGGTACCCAACTTCATGCACCCGCCCAATTTGTTGTTTTATTTTCAGATGTTGGTTGTGGAAACACCTCCAAATGTTGTGAGGGCAATGGTTATCAGTGTTTCATTTGCTATACAATCCTCGATGGCTCTGATAGGGGAGGTATGAAGCAAATTACTAAATTTCAATTTACATTCGTTGTTATAGATGTTAGTTCTAGTGAAAAATCAAACCATTATTGATTCATAGTTTAATTCCTATTTGGATGGTTTATATAGGGCTTGAGCATGCCTCAGCATTGGCATGCAAATATTTCCATCGTGGAGAGTGATCGTGAGATGGCCGTAAGTGATTATTTTGTTAAATATATCATTTTTTATAATATAATTTCTATATATTAATGTCTTTACTTCTTATTGTAACAATTAAAACTTCACCAAGAGCTAAACTCTAGGAGGAGTAGTAGGAGCACTCTTCAAGCATAATAGAAATGAGTGAAAGACTTATCGCTATCAGATCACAAAAAAAAGGGAAAGAATTTATTTCCAGAGCATGGAGAGAAATGAATTTTGATTCCAAAGCCCTTTGTTGTATGCCTAAACATGGCAATTTTGTACATATTTTGTATTGGATATATTTGTTGGAAAACGTGCCTCAATCTTACTAGCATGAAACTCCTGAATGAGAAAATTCGGTGAGACCCTCTTAATGTCTTACTGACTAGTAGCTGTGTTCTATTCATTTGAAATGCTCAGCTCGCCGAGATGTTGTTTTTGTCTTGCCGACGTGAGTCATCGACAAGACATTTCGATCGCTGTGAGTTTTTCTATCTCTCTCCATTCGGGGAGAACTCTTGCTGATGGTTTGGTTTCTATTGGACATCGGGGAGACTCTTGGCGATGAGTGGCATCGGGGAGAGATGTAAACTTTTGGAATGACTCATTCCGACAAGATATGTCTCACCGACGGTTATTCACAAGGTTGTCATCAGGGAGACTCTTGACCAAAAGGTTTGCACTCGGTATGATCTTCTGCTAATGGTTGTGGTCTCGCCGATGGGTATATTACTTCGATATGAACTCTTGGTGATGGTGTTTGTCTCGCCGACAGGCTGGTGCATTTGATATGGCCTCTTGGTGATAGCGGTGGTCTCTTTGACTGTTTTGTGCTCGGTGTGATGTCTCGCCGATAGCAATGGTCTTGTCGATAGAGCTACATGAGTTGAACGTCGGTGTGACCTCTTAGCGATAAGGTTTCTCTCGCCGACAGGCTAGTGCTTTCGGTGAGAAATCTTGCCGATAGCACTTGTCTTGCCGATAGATCTACACAGGATAAAATTGTGTTCGGTATGATCTCTCGTCGATAGCGATGGTCTGGCCAATCTTTCTACAGTGGATATCGATATGATGTCTTAGTGATGGTGGTGACTCTGAGCGATAACGAAAGTTGGGTGATGTGGCATCGGGGAGACACGGCCTAGTGTCTCATTGACATGCGATATAGTTTGAATGCCTTGACTGAATGACTATCCTACGTGGTTTGTCTTCGGCCAATCAGAGAAGCAGAATGTAAACCGCTAGCAGTTGAACTATTGTGGCCATTCCTATGAGGAAGATCAACAGACCATGAATGACATGGATATACTTAGTAATCAAAGATGATGATCGGTTCGATGAATAGTTCGAGGTGTGATCAGTGTGTATGAATTAAATTCAGAGAGCATTGTAACTGGGATGTTCTATACAAGATTGATCAAGAAATGATGTTGCTATAATTTGACATCAGAGAGTGAAGCCTGTACTCTGTATGTAATTTTTTTACTATAATACAAAGGGTTTTTTCTCCCGTAAGGGTTTTCCCACATAAATCTGGTGTTCATCTGCGTATGTTAATTTCTCTGTTTCTATTATTTCTTTCATGAGTATCTTAATTGAAGTAAAATTGTAAAAATTTAAAGTCACCTTTGCATTCTTCCCTAAGGTTTTGATGTTAGGAGAGTTTGTTCTGCACCTAAGCTTTCCTTACAAGTGGTATCAAAGCATGGCTAGTTGTGTTATCCTTGTGGGTACATTAGGTTTTTTGTGTCAATTCTGTTCAGTAGGAGTCTTGTAGAAGTCTGGTAATTTGAATTACAGATTAAGATGGCAAGCACGTTAGGAAAGATTGAAATTGAGAAATTCAATGGTAGCAGTTTTGAGTTGTGGAAACTTAAAATGGAAGATTTGTTGGTTGATCGTAATCTTTGGCTTGTTGTGTCTAGAACGAAGCCTATAGGCATGAAGCAAGAGGATTGGGACCTTACAGATCAAAAATCAAAGGGGCTAATAAGGCTCTGTTTAGTAGACTTTGTTCTTCTAAATGTTCATGAAGAAAAGACTGTAAATTCTTTGTGGAAAAGACTAGGAGCTATTTATTAGGGCAAGTCCTTGGTGAATAAGTTGTTCTTGAGGAAGAAGTTGTACTCTTTGAAAATGTAGGAAGGAGTGTTTGTTGCAGATCACTTGAATGCTTTCAACATGTTGATTGCTTAGTTAGCATCTGTGGGTGTGAAGATTGATGAAGAAGATCATTGTATGCTGTTATTATGTTCTTTTCCAGATTCTTGGGATCACTTGGTGATGGCTATTGGGAGTACGACATCCACTTTTAAGATGGAAGATGTTGTTGCTTCTTTGTTATCAAAAGAGATGAGAAGAAAATATTTTGAGATGACGAAGGAGGCTCTTGCTATTAGAGGAATATCAAAAGAAAAAGACAAGAAGTCCAAATCGAAATCAGAGGGGAGATCAAAGTCTCCTGGTAAGAAATCCAAGGTAAAGTGCTAGAATTGTGGGCAACCCAGTCATGTACGAAAGGATTGTAAAGAGGAGAAAAAGAAGAAGAAGTATTCTTCTAAAAAAGATTCTTCTCAAAGTGATGCAGACACCTTCATTGCAGCCTTGGCTACACAAGCATCAGATGATGTCTGGCTGATTCATTTTGGAGCATCTTTCCACATGACATCTCATAGAGACTAGTTCACTAAGTATGAACAATACGATGGTGGAAGGGTGTATTTGGCAAGCAATTCATCTTTGGAGATAGTTGGCTGTGGAAGAGTCAGAATTCAATTCCCTGATGGAAGAGTGAAGGGAATTAATGATGTAATGCATAGACCAGGTCTGGCTCAAAATCTACTTTCTTTTAGTAAGTTGAATGATATTGGAGTGCAAGTCACGTTCTTTGGAAATGGCTGCAAGATGACTAGAGGTTCAATGGTGCTAGAAAGGGGTGCTTGAATTGGTACCTTGTATAAGCCAGATGCACATGTTGTTCAATGCAATAGTGTCTCTGCAAAGTCACAGAAAGCTACTCATGAAGAAAAAGAGGAAAAAGTTCTTGATAGTGCAAAATCTATGGAAGTTAAACTTCCAGCAGAAAAGACTATGCTTTGGAATCATAGGCTAGGCCACATTGGTGAAAAAGGTTTAAAAACCTGGTTGAGGGGCTTGATGATTGTAACTTCATATTCGAGTTTTGTGAACATTGTATATATGGTAAACAACACCGTGTTTCATTTTACTCTAGTCCTTACAAATCTTCTGATTTACTTGATTACATTCATTCTAATGTTTTTGGTCCAGTAAATGTTCCTTCTTTGTCTAAATCAAGCTATTATGTATCATTCATTGATGATTATTCAAGAAAGGCATTTGTTTATTTTTTGAAAAGTAAAACATAAGTGTTCAGTCCTTTTAAGGAATTTAAAAACCTTGTGGAAAATCAAACTGGAAGGAAAATAAAATGTTTAAGGACTAACAATGGCGGTGAGTTTTGTTCTGATGATTTCGAGAGGTACTGTAAAGATCATGGGATTAAAAGACATAAAACTACACCTTACACTCCACAGCAAAATGGAGTTGCAGAAAGGTTCAATAGGACAATGATGGAAAGAGCACAAAGTATGCTAAGCAGTGCTGGCTTGGAGGAGAAGTTCTAGGCTGAGGCAATTACAATAGCAATAGCATGTTACTTGATAAACTGTTCTCCTAATTCCACTCTTGTTGAAAAAACACCTTTGGAAGCATGGTCTAGAAAGAAGCCCTCTCTGAGACACATTCAAGTCTTTGGCTATGAGGCATATGCACATGTGCCGAATGAGAAAAGATCTAAATTGGAAAACAAGGCTGTCAAATGTATTTATATTGGCTATAGTGCTGGCATAAAAGGATACAAGCTTTGGAATCCTGATACGAAGAAGGTTCTATATAATAGAAGTGTTATCTTTTGTGAGTTGAAGCCTTCTACCTTGGATTTATAGTTAGAGACAAAATCATAAAAAAAAAAGGATGTAGTTAAAATTCCTCCAACACCAGATAAAGAGGAATTGAAAATTCAAAATGTACCTGAAACTAAGGAGAGCTTAAGTAGTTATGAGAGTTCTGAAGAAGAACAACCTTAGCCTCAACAAGTGAGGAGGTCAACATGTGAAAGAAAGCAACTTGATAGGTATGGGTTTTTTTTTATAGATTCTACTTGTGCCTATGCTTTAATTTCTAGCACTGATGAGCCTAGGACTGTGAAAGAGGCATTTAGAATGTCTGATTCAAACTCTTGGTTGGAAGCCATGAATGAAGAAATGGCATCATTAGAAAAGAATGATACTTGGAGTTTGGTGCCCTTGCCTGAAGGCAGAAAATTTGTTGGCTGCAAATGGGTATTTAAAAATAAAATAGGTCTAGATGGTAGTATGGAAAAGTATAAGGTGAGGTTGGTTGCGAAGGGTTATTCCCAGGTAGAGAGAATTGATTATGGAGAAATATTTTCTCCTGTAGCTAAGCTGAAATCTATCAGATTTCTTTTGTCACTTGTAGTAGCATATGACTTAGAGGTTGAATAGATGGATGTGAAGAAAACATTTGTTCATGGTGATTTTGAAGAAGAGATTTATATGTCCCAGCCCGAGCACTTTGTGGAAAAAGGTAAAGAAATTTTGGTTTGCAAGTTGAAAAAATCTCTATATGGATTAAAATAGTCAC
Source organism: Sequoia sempervirens (assembly GCA_007258455.2). Lineage (NCBI taxonomy): Eukaryota > Viridiplantae > Streptophyta > Pinopsida > Cupressales > Cupressaceae > Sequoia > Sequoia sempervirens. The sequence continues at coordinate 290,164,974 of VDFB02353493.1, forward strand.
CTAGGATATGGTACCAGAAATTTGACACTTTTGTTTTGTCATTGGGATTTGTAAGATCAAAATTTGATCATTATGTGTACTACAAAGCTGAAAATGGTGGTGTTCTTATTATTGCTCTCTATGTTGATGATATGTTGTTCATAGGCAATAATAAGTTAATGATTTTTGATCTTAAGTCTCAGTTGTCTACAAAGTTTGAAATGAAAGATCTTGGTGCAGCTAGGTATATTCTGGGAATGGAAATAACCAGGGATAGGAAGAGTAGAAAACTTTGGATTAGTCAAAGTAAGTATATTAATTCTATTCTGGAGATATTTTGTATGAATGATTGCAAGCAGCTAGTTGTTTCAATTTTGTAGGGAATGAAGCTATCTATTGAAGACTGTCCAAAATATCCTACTGAGATAGAGGACATGACCAGAGTGCCTTATGCTAGTGTAGTTGGTAGTTTAATGTATGTAATGGTCTGTACAAGGCCAAACATTACCCAAGCAGTGGGAGTTCTTAGTCGCTATATGGAAAATCCTCGAAGGACACATTGGGATGCTATGAAAAGGGTGTTTAGATATCTGAAGGGCACTTCAGAATATGATTTGTGCTACCATGGGAATTTGGTTGAATCACAAAGGACTCTCAACATTTGAGGCTATGTGGATTTTGATTGGGTAGGGGACATTGATAGCAGAAGATCCACCAGTGGATATATTTTCATGTTGAATGGTGGTGCAGTTAGTTGGATGAGTAAGCAGCAGGTTGTAGTCACTTTATCCACTACAGAGGAAGAATACATGGCAGCAACACATGCCTATAAAGAAGAAATTTGGTTAAAACATTTGTGTTCTAACATTGGTTTTGATGTAGAACAAATAACAATTTACTGTGACTGTCAGAGTGCTATTTGTTTGGTGAAAAATCCTACTTTCCATGCCAGGACAAAACATATAGATGTGCAGTATCATTTTGTATGAGATATGGTGGAGGATGGAAAGGTCTCTTTAGAAAAAGTGGATACTCTGGAGAATGTTGCAAATGCATTGACGAAGCCAGTGAGCACAGACAAGTTTAGGTGGTGTTCCAATTCGATGGACTTCAGTGCCCATGAATTTCAGTAGTTATGTTGTTGCTCTGGAGGTGTCAGTAAGATCTTCGTCAAGTGGGAGATTGTTGGAAAATGTGCCTCAATCTTACTAGCATGAAACTCCTGAAAGAGAAAATTTAGTGAGACCCTCTAAATGTCTTACTGACTAGCAGTTGTGTTCTATTCATTTGAAATGCTCAATTTGTCTAGACGTTGTTTCTATCTTGCGGACGGGAGTCATCGGCAAGACATTTTGATCGCTGAGTTTTTCTATCTCTCTCCACCCAGGGAGAACTCTTGCCGACAGTTTGGTTTCTATTGGACATCAAGGAGACTCTTGGCGATGAGTGGCATCGGGGAGAGATGTGAACTTTCAGAATGACTCATTCTGACAAGATATGTCTCACCGATGGTTATTCACAAGGTTGTCATCGGGGAGACTCTTGGCCAAAAGGTTTTCACTCGGTATGATCTCCTACCGATGGTTGTGGTCTCACTGATGGGTATATTACTTCAGTATGAAATCTTGGCGATGGTGTTTGTCTCACCGATAGGCCGGTGCATTTGATATGACCTCTTGCCGATAGTAGTGGTCTCTCCAACTGTTCTATGCTCGGTGTGATGTCTCACCGATAGCAATGGTCTTTCTGATAGAGCTGCATGAGTTGAACGTCGGTGTGACCTCTTAGCGATAAGGTTTCTCTCACTGAAAAGTACCTGTGCTTTCGGTGAGAACTCTTTCCAATAGCACTTGTCTCGCCGATAGATCTACACAGGATGAATTTTTGTTTGGTATGATCTCTCGCCAATAGCGATGGTCTGGCTGATGCTTCTGCAGTGGATATCGATATGATGTCTTAGCGATGGTGGTGACTCTAAGCGATAATGAAAGTTGAGCATTGTGGCATCGAGGAGACACGGCCTAGTGTCTCACTGACATGCGACACAGTTTGAATTCCTTGACTGAATGACTATCCTATGTGGTTTTCCTTCGACCAATCAGAGAAGCAGAATGTAAACCGCTAGCAGTTGGACTATTGCGGCCATTCCTATGAGGAAGATCAACAGACCATGAATGACATGGATATACTTAGTAATCAAAGATGATGATCAGTTCGATGAACAGTTCAAGGTGTGATAAGTGTGTATGAATCAAATTCAGAGAGCATTGTAACTGGGATGTTCTGTATAAGATTGATCAGGAAATTATGCTGCTATAATTTGACATCAGAGAGTGAAGCCTATACTCTGTATGTAATTTGTTTACTGTAATACAAAGGGGTTTTTCTTGGTGTGGTGGGTTTTTTTCTCCCGTAAGCATTTTCCCAAGTAAATATGGTGTTCATTTGTGTATGTTAATTTCTCTGTTTCTGTTATTTCTTTCATGGGTATCTTAAGTGAACTGAAATTGTAAAATTTAAAGTCACCTCTACATTCTTCCCTAAGGTTTTGATGTTAGGAGAGTTTGTTCCACACCTAAGCTTTCCTTACAATATTTGACATTGTATGCCTATATGGCATTCTCATAAGCCTATATGGCTATTTTGTAACTATATTTTATACTTATATCAACATATAAATTGGTGTATGCGTACATGGCTATTTGGTTAATACAAATCTTTTTTATCGATATTTGGTGTCCATATTTGAACTAATTTATGACACATCTGTAGAGAAATAGAGGACTACTACAAACTAAAACACATTACACTTTTGTTCTCACTGATTTGATGTACTCTCCAACATCTCTCATCTCTTATGTGAAGAGTCAGAACTACTTGGCCATGCCTTTGCATCATTTAGGAAGTTTTGCTCTTTTTAACAATGTCAAAAGCATGGCTGCATATAGATTAGGCAACAGACTTTTCCTTTTAGATTAGAAATGCATGGAAGTTTCAAAAATTATCCTTGATATTACAAAAACATGTGTTTATACCATAGCAGTAAAAATATTTTGGGGAAAAAATCGGCAAACCAAAAGTATAAGTTTTTTGAAAAAATCAAGAAAAAGTCTAGAAAAAATTGGAAAAAATTCAGATTTAAAAAAAAGGTAAAAAAATTAGAACAAGAGATAAAAACTTGTTTTAAAAAATTTAAAGGCATTTCCATAGCATAGAGATATAGAGAGCAAATAAAATAAATATTTTAACTAATAAATTTTAAAAAATAGATTTTTGTAGTTTATATTCTTATCGTTGATTACATTGCATTACACATCTTTCAAACTCAAAGCATTGCTTCACATTGCATAATTAATAACTAGATGCTGATACATGACAAAATTTCAATTACAATATAGTATTTACAAAGTCAACCTAAGCAGTTATGCAATTACTTCACATTGCATAACTAATAACTAGGAGCAGCTTCCAATTGCATTTGCTTGTCATGGCATTCTATGAGACCACATTTCTTTGAGGTATTTTTTCAAACAGTTCACTACCTTGTCTATACTATCACATTTTTGATACATGTCTACCAAAGCATTTTGTCAAATAGTTCACTACCTTGTTGCTATGGCTGAAAGCCTAAAACAAGTGCTTTCAAACAAGCTATGGATGCTTGGAAAACATCTATCAAAAGCATAATAGTAAGCAATATCATAGACAAGGCAATGAACTCTTTGAAAAAATTCCTGAAAGAAATGAGGTCTCATGGTGATGGAATGCCATGACAATCAAATTATTTTGATTATCATGGCATTCCATCACCATGAGACCTCATTTCTTTGAGGCATTTTTTCAAAGAGTCCACTGCCTTGTCTATCCTAACACATTTTTCATACATGTCTATCAAAGCATTTTATCAAACAATTCATTGCCTTGCTGCTATGGCTAAAATCCTAAAACAGGTGCTTTCAAACAAGCTATGGATGCTTGGAAAAAATATATCATAGCATAATAGTAAGCAATAGCATAGACAAGGCAATGAATTGTTTGAAAAAAATGCCTCAAAGAAATGTGGTCTCATTGTGATGGAATTCCATGACAAGCAAATTGCTATGGATTGTAATGGCATTCCATCACCATGAGACCACATTTCTTTGAGGCATTTTTTCAAATAGTTCATTGCCTTGTCTATGCTACCACATTTTTCATACATGTTTACCAAAGAATTTTATCAAATAGTTCACCTCCTTGCTACTATGGCTAAAATCCTAAAATAGGTGCTTCCAAACAAGCTATGGATTCTTGGAAAAAATCTATCAAAGCATAATAATAAGCAATAGCATAGACAAGGCAGCGAACTGTTTGAAAAAAGCCTCAAAGAAATGTGGTCTCAATGGTGATGGAATGCCATGACAATACATAGAAATTTTCTTGTCATGGCATCCATCATTCCATTCCATCACCATGAAACCACATTTATTTGAGGCATTTTTTCAAACAGTTCACTACCTTGTCTATGCTACCACATTTTTCATACATCTCTACCAAAGCATTTTATCAAACAATTCACTGCCTTGCTGCTATGGCTAAAAGCCTAAAAAAATTACTTTCAAACAAGCTATGGATGCTTGGAAAAAATATATCAAAGCATAATAGTAAGCAACAAGTTATGGTCTCATGGTGTTTTTTCACATGAAAATCAACGTGATTTTATTCACATTTTTTTGTAGGTTATAAACACATTTTTTTTGGCAATTTTGTTGTTTTAAATGACATTCAAGTTTATGGTGGTTTTGTTGTTTATATGATTATATGTGATATTCTAATCCTAATTCATGCTTCTAGGTTGCATATATATATATTTTGTTTTTACATGTTTGTTGTACCAACGAACCCAAAACAAACTAAACCCCCCTCCAAGAATTTTTGGCCAAACTGGTGAACCGAACCCTCGAACCTGAACCTCAAAACCTATTCCAACACTCTTCATTTTTCCTGCACAAACTTAATTGACAACCAAATTATGTTTCCCCTTGACTTTACCCACATTTACTCCCTCAAACCTCTCTTTTTCATTCAAAACCTCTATTTTCCCAACTAGGGCATGTCATGCCATAACATACTTTTGACCTCCCCTATCCTTGTAGACCTTTTGAACACATCAAAATCCACAATCTCACCCTATTTCCAACCTATTCTAACTTATTTTCAAGCAATTTCTTCTTTTCACCTCTTCTAGCCTTGCTTTTAAGGGGGCTCAATTTTGAATTTTCAACAGGGACATCATTAGCAATCTCTTCCAATGCCCTTACTAATGCTATTTTATTATTCCTACTCTCTATCCTACTTACATCAGGCCCATATCACTGAGACACAGCTTGAACAATAGGTGGAATGGCCTATTTCAACATACTACACTCAAAACCTTAAGGGATCGATACGGTTGAACGTAGCCAAAATGATTCCGCGTGTTTGGGTGAGAAAGAGGACCATTCCTAGTGTGAACATGCCTATTTGGATGCATTGGAATAGTCCATTTGGTCACACAAGTTGTAGAATGAAATTTGCACCACTTTGCAACTTTCCACTACTTCCATTTGACACTTTTTCCATAAATTGAAATATGGACACCACAGAAAAACCATTCCGAGATAACAAAAATTGAGAGAGGTTATTGTAGAGGGGCCCAACACGATCCCATGGGATTAGACAAGAATTTTTTAAGAATCATGGTGTCTGAGTAACCTCATGCTGAAGTTTGCAGCCATTTTGCCCTTTGGACCCTTAAGGAATCGATCTGGTTGAATGTAGCTCAGAGCGATTCCGCATATTTTGGTATGAAAGAGGACCATACCTAGCATAAAAATTCCTATTCAGATGCATTGGAATAGTTTTTTTGGTCACAAGAGTTACAAAATGAAAGTTGCACCACTTTGCAACTTTCCACTACTTCCATTTGACACTTTTTCCATCAATTGAAAACTGGACACCATAGGAAAACCACTCTGAGATAACCAAAACCAAGAGAGTTTATTGTAGAGGGTCCCAACATGATCCCATGGGATCATACGAGAAGTTTTTAAGTGTCACAATGTCCGAGTAACCTCATGTTGAAGTTTATAGCCATTTTGCCTTTTGGACCCTTAAAGGAACGATCCGGTTGAAAATAGCTCAGAGCGATTCCTCATATTTGGGTGTGAAAGAGGACAATGCCTAGCGTAAACATAACATTTTGAATGCGTTGGAATAGTTCATTTGGTCACACGAGTTGCAGAATGAAAGTTGCACCACTTTGCAACTTTCCACTACTTCCATTTGACACTTTTTTCATCAACTGAAAACTGGACACCACGGGAAAACCACTTTGAGATAATGAAAACTGAGAGAGGTTATTGTAGAGGGGCCCAACATGATCCCATAGGATTAGACAATGAATTTCTAAGCATCACAGTGTCTGAGTAACCTCATGTTGAAGTTTGTAGCCATTTTTCCCTTTGGACCCTTAAGGAATCGATTCGGTTGAAAGTAGCTCAGAGCAATTCTGTGTGTTTGGGTACGAAAGAGGACCATGCCTAGCATAAAAATGCCTATTCAGATGCGTTGAAATAGTATGTCTGGTCACATGAGTTGCAGAACAAAATTTACACCACTTTGCAACTTTCCACTGCTTCCATTTGACACTTCTTCCATCAACTGAAAACTGGACACCATGGGAAAACCACTCTAAGATAACAAAAACTAAGAGAGGTTATTGTAGAGGGGCCCAACATGATCCCATAGGATTAGACAATAATTTTCTAAGCATCATAGTGTCTGAGTAACCTCATGTTGAATTTTGTAGCCATTTTGTCATTTGGACCCTTTAGGGATCGATCTGGTTGAACGTAGCTCAGAGTGATTCTGCATGTTTGGGTGCAAAAGAGGACCATGCCTAGCATAAACATGCCTATTCAGATGCATTGTAATAGTCTGTTTGGTCACACGAGTTGCAAAACGAAAGTTGCACCACCTTGCAACATTTCACTACTTCCATTTGACACTTTTTCCATCAACTAAAAACTGGACACCATGGGAAAACCACTCTGAGATAATGAAAACTAAGAGAGGTTATTGTAGAGGGGCCCAACGCTATTTGATATGATCAGATGAGAAGTTTCTAAGCATCACATTGTCTGAGTAACCTCATGTTGAATTTTGCAGCCATTTTTCCCTTTGGACCCTTAAGGGATCGATCTGGTTGAACAAAGGGTCTATACTCTAAACTTATCCAAACCTTACCAAATCTTGGGGAAGCAATTCTAAGGTGTCAAAACTTCAAAATCCACAATCAAATCTTAGTTATACCACCGTATAATGAGTAAACCACAAAACCCTCTATTGTAGCCTAAACCCTAGGGGTTTATTGAAAATGATACTTCCAAAGCTAACCACAACCTAAAAATTACTCAAAAAAGTTTTTGATACCCTACACAAGCTCAAAAAATCATCAAATAATGCTTCCCTACACAAAAACACAATTAAAACCACCATTTTTCTTAAAGAAAACTCACTTTTACACACATGAGTTTCACACCCATCTCACTTTCAGACCTCCCCAACACTAACACATCATTCCCACACCTTAATAATGTTATTATAGACCCATTCCTCAAGTTACAGAGGCTACAGAAAGAGGAATGGGTCAAAAATCCATTATTATTCACTCAAAACCTTCAAATGTACAAGTTCGGGCTGGTTTTAGTAAATTGATGATATTCTAATCCTTATTTGCCTTGATGAACAAAACCTATTGAATGGTGCTCCTGCACCAATCATACATTGACCTTCTTTTCCCTCCTAAAGTTTGGACCACATCCATTTCCTCCACATAAAACTTGGCATCCTTGGTCTTCTTGGTTCCCATGCCTTGATATGGTTATGCAAATGAAAATGAAGCAAATTAATCATCTCCTTCTCCGCTGGCTGGAAGATTGCATGCTTAATGTTTTGATACATGATATTAGCTCTCTCATCTAATCTCAAGGTTGAATACTGAAATCTAGTATGGTGGACCTCCAGAGTTCCAAACATCTTTCTTCCTCTTCCACCAAATGTTGGCCCGATCCACACGTTTGCCGGCCTAATTGACTTTGTTTTTGAGATCTGAAGTTTCTCCTAAGTCACTAGTGTTGCTCTATCTTCCCTTTTAGACTCTTTCATTGCTACAGATTGTCTTTGATATTTACTCATTTGTACCACATGTGGTTGATGTGCTTTGAATCCTTGCATCTAAAGGAAATTTCCTCAACATAAATACTGCTAGGGAGTTTCAATGTTGCCATTGTAGTTGGTATTAAAGTCGGTACCTACTACATTGAAAATTATCCTTATATAATAATTCCCTCCATCTTGTTGGCTTGTAACACTCTTGATGGTGGCTACATGAAATCTGATTCTGATTCCTCTTCTACATTAGAGGGAACTCATATATCCTTGTTCTGGCTCTTCTGAATTATCAGAATCAGAATCACTAGCTTCCATATTCAAAAATTCCCAACCACCATCTTCAATAAATTGGCCACTAGTTCAAGTTCATTTTTCTTTCATAATACTTTATATCCATGTAGTTCAACCATTCCTTCATTCCATCAAGTGAAGATTGAGGAATGGTGTCAATGTAGAGTACATCCTGCTTGAAGTCTTTCAAAATAATAGCCATATCAAATTCCTTTTTCCCAAGTCATACTCTCTCAAGGTTAACAATCATACATTGACCGTCTTGCCCCTCCTAAAGCTTGCACCACATCCATTACCTCCACATAAAACTTGACATCCTTGGTCTTCTTGGTTCCCATGCCTTGATATGGTTATGCAAATGAAAATGAAGCAAAGTAATCACCTCGTTCTTCGTTGGTTGGAAAAATGCATGCTTAATGTTTTGATACATGATATCAACTCTCTCTTCTGCTCTCATGGTTGAATATCAAAATCCAGTATGGTGGGCCTCCAGAGTTCTAGTCATCTTTCTTCCTCTTCCACCAAATGCTGGCCCAATCCACACATCTACCAGCTTAATTGGCTTTGTTTTTTGAAAGCTAAAGTTTCTCCTAAGTCACCAATGTAGCTCTCTCTGCCCTTTTAGACTCTTTTATTGTGACAAATCATCTTTGGGATTTAATCATCTGTACCAAATGGTTGATGTGCTTTGAATCCTTGCATCTAAAGGAAATTTATTTTACATAAATATTGCTAGGGAATTTTAATGTTGCCATTGTAGTTGGTATTAAAGTTGGTGCCTGCAACATGAAGAGTGATTCTAATTCCTCTTCTACATTAGAGGGTTCATATCCTTGATCTGACTCTTCTGAATTATCATAATCAAAATCACTAGCTTCCATATTCAAAAATTCCTAACCAACATATTCAATAAATTTATTTGGATCATCAGTAATAGTCTTCAAAATTGGCTGCTAGTACAAGTTCATTCTTCTTTCATAATACTTTATAACCATGGAGTTCAACCATTCCTTGATGCCATCAAGTGAAGATTGATGAATGGTGTCAATGCGGAGTACATCCCACTTGAAGTCTTTGAAAGAAATAGCCATATCAAATTCCTTTTTCCCAAGTCCTACTCTCTCAAGGTTAACAATCTCAATCTCACTAATAGCGATTACTAAGAAAGGTAATTCCACCAACTCTACCAATATTTTACCATAAGAATACTAAAAGCAGAGGCTTTGAGAGGAACTCCATGAAAACTAAGCTCTCTAAATGGTACATATGAAACTCTAGTTCAAAATATTTTAGATGAGGCTACTCCCATAGCTCTCTTACTCGCTTGACAAATCCTTGAAACTTTGTACTGATTTTATTTTTCTTGTCCCTCTCTTGTTGTTCTTCCTCAATTTCATCAAGATCATACATTGACCTTCTTTCCCCTCCTAAAGTTTGGACCACATCCATTACCTCCACATAAAACTGGACATCCTTGGTCTTCTTGGTTCGCATGCCTTGATATGCTTATGCAAATGAAAATGAAGCAAAGTAATCATCTCCTTCTCTGTTGATTGGAAGAATGTATACTTAATGTTTTGATACATGATATCAACTCTCTCTTCTACTCTCATGGTTCAATACCAAAATCTAGTATGGTGGGCCTCTAGAGTTCTAGTCATCTTTCTTCCTCTTCCACCAAATGCTAGCCCAATCCAGACATTTGTCGGCCTAATTGACTTTGTTTCTGAAAGCTGAATGGTGCAGGAGCACCCACACCTCACCCTCAATTTGTGATTGTTTGATGGTAAATTGGGAGGATAGCTAGTAAATGTTAGTATGTTGAGGTCTTTTTCTCTTGAATAAGGTCTAATAGACCAATATTTTATGTACTTTTGGAATTATTAGGTTAGGGTGGACAAATGTGCAAAAGCACTCTTGAATTAAATAATTGTTGATATTGCCATAAAGGAAAATTATGTAAAAAGTAGGTGGGAGTGTAGATAAGGAGTCTAAAATTCATGTTATAAGGGTGTCTAAGTGGTCCTAGGCCTTTAGAATAATAAATTTGCATGATAAAGCTTATTAAGCAAAATCATTGTTAAATACTAGTATTTGTAGGCTTAATAAGGGTTTGGTGGTTCAAAGGTAGTTATGGGCATTGAAGGGAGATGATTCTCATTTGAAATGTATTAAAAACATCATTCAAGCCTAAATGGGGGTTCAATCAATAGTTTTTTTTTAAGATTGGTGCTCTTCACAACGCCTAAAACTGTGCAAATTTCAACATTTTTCTGAGTTTTTCAGTTTCTTTTCTCTGTGTACGACCCAGTGTTGATGGTGTTTTCTGCACAGCAACAACTCAGATAGAATGTGATATTCTATCTGTCTTGAAAGTAAAATCTCTATTAGAAAGCCTCAAGATATAACCCCAAGGTCTCTAATGTCAGGTCTTAACAATGCATAAACAACTCAGTGATAAATGTGAAAATGTTGGTAATCACAAAGGGACCTTTCTACAAGCAAGTACTGAATCCTTAAATTTATCAGATCTAGCAATATGGTGATACTTCCAATGCTAAATTCAACCTGAATGGTAAAAGAAATAGAAAAATACAAAGGTTTCAAGAGACTTCTAAATTTAATACTAACTCTAAGATTGATAATGCAAATGATAAACACTTGAAATGGACCAATCCCTCAGAATCTGATTCCTACTTAACCCAGATAAATCTGCAATCTTACAGAAATAGTGCAATCTTCTAAGGTATTAAAGATTTTTAGATCATGAATACTCATCCAAAAGAATCTTATTTCAATTGCAATGAACAAATAATCACAATTGAACTAAGCACAACGAATGTAAAAGTCCAGGCTAACTTTGCAAAGCAACTAATAGTCAGCTAGCTACAAAAAGTATGGACTAGAGATTGTTGCAAAAACTTCAAGCATCAAACCACAAACATCATCAAATTATCTAACATTAAACCTAGCACATCTATCAAATAAACTTTAGCAACTTCCAAAGATAGAATAACATAAACCATGCTAGATAAAACTCAACACAAGAAAGGCACCAAATCACAATGTCTTCACTTGCATTAAATTACCCAAAGTAGCAGCAATTCTAGTATTCTGTTACAACACTTGCTTGCTTGAAAATAAGACTAATTCCTAACTCTAACTCTTGCTATACTACTTAGTTCGCTTCAATATCAAAACTATCTAGCCCTTACAAATGAGGCATAATGCCATACTTATAGAAACCCCCCAAGATATGTCGGCCTAATTAGGGTTTACAATAACAAATGGCCACAACACAAGTTGGCCAAGAGGAATTCAAAATAAAGTAAAATATGAATTAAATGCATGTACTCCATCCAGGTCGGCCTAGGATTTCCAACATAATCTAGACCAATGCATGTGAAGGAGAAAAGAAATAAAGGGGAAGCACAAATTCTGATGTAGCATTGCATTAACTACTTCCCCCTTTATCCTTAGCGAGCTCCATCTTATCCTACACCATCAAAAATATCCTATCCAAGTCGGTTGTAGGTGGCATAATCAAAACCTTAATCCTTCTTTCGATGGACTTGATATCATCTCTTGACCGCTTTACCATTTTATCCCAATCTACCTTGTTTGATAATTTATCAATTACTGCAATGTAGGTAGCTGCATCATCCAACTGATGTTCAGTGATAGGGCCCTCATTTACTGGAGAATACACATCCCACCACCATCTTCTCAATTGCTCCAAGCTAAGATGCTTTGGCACAAATATCTTTCCCCCTGTCATCACCTCAAAGAAGGAAATGCACTTATTGTAAATTTCAGTCAAGGTGTCCTCAATTTGTTTCCCCTATTTATATACTTTCTTTAAAACCTTCTTCCTTATTTGCAAAGCTTCATACCATTCCCAAGGTTCTACAATTTTGGAGGAAGGAATAATTCCATCACTTACTAATTTTTCCTCAATATACTCCATGATGGTCTTAGTCTTTTGCAACAAGATATCCACATCTTCTTTATCCTGAGCCAACCCATTTCTTAGCCAATCTAATGATCTCATTACATCTCCTCCAGTCAAAAGGATGTCCTTGATAGCATCATCTCCCTTGGTTTGTACCCCCTATAACCAACCAATTGTAGCATGTGCGGTGCTTTTCATTCTTTCCAACTTTGGTATTATTTCTTGTGGAAGGAAACTTTCAGCAGATGATGAGGAACTGATGGATTGCAAAGGCTTCATCAAGTCTTACAAATATCTCTTGAGTTTATCATTTTGCTTCTTTAATTCCTATTTGTTTTGTACTTCTTTCCTCAACCTACCCAAGATCACAGCACTAGAGCCCTCATATTCTTTAATCTCTTGTTCCATGGAAGTAGGCCCTAGGTTGATGGTCTACACATTGTAATCACTTCCAGTCACATCATCCCTATTCTTATCAGCGGAAGAAGAAGCAATGTGAACCACCATGTTATTTTCTTCATCTCTCTCAATCTTGGAGATGACCCTAGCTTTCTTCTTTCCTTTACCCTTTCCTATATTTTCCAATAGCTCATCCCAATTGGGAGGGGTTTCATCTATAAAAATCTATTTACTCTTTAATTCTTTATCCAACCAACACAAAACAATAGATTATGATTGTAATTTTCTCTTTCCAACTTCATCATGTTGATCCCTGGGTGTATCTTTGCTCAAATCCTATTTCTCAAAAATCCCCTCAGCTTTATCTTCTTTTTCTTTATTATGCTTTTCTTCTTCATGCACCGGTGATGGAGTCCTAACTGGTATTTCCTCTCTCTGAGGAGGTCTATCTTCTTCACTCCTGACAGGTGAATCCTCATAAGTTACCAGGGGAGACTGTAACACCTTCTCTATTTCTGCCTCAACACTATAGAGCTCACCTTCTTGAAATTCTTCTCCTTCTGGATCTTGATGACTTTCTACTTCTTTGGATCCACCTGGATCACTTGGTGTACTATGAGCTTCATGAGAAAGGGGAATATTATTATATTGTTCTATAGCAGAAGCAATTGGAGGAGCATCCTTCCTCAACACACTATCCTTGGGAGAAGGAGTTCTTGATCTCCTTGTATATACATGTGTCCTTTCTCCCAAGATCTCCACATTTATCACAAATGGGATAACCTCCTCCCTTTCCTTGGAGCTTTCCTTTTCCTTATGTGAAAATATTTCTATCCTTCTTCTCTTGGGCGTAGGGACACTAACCTCTTTATCTTCCCTTTCAACTTCATCTTTTTTTGACTTCTTGGTCCTTGAAATGTGCCTCCTTTTCTTTGCAATAGGATTTCTTTGTTTTTCTGCCTCCTATACTTCCTCTGCTTGAACATCTTTAATCTTGATCTTAAAAGGAGAGCTCACCTTGCCCTTACCCTTAGGATCTTGCTCAGCTAACTCCTCAGAAGTGGAATGAAAATCCAAGTGTCCCATTAAATCATAGGTGCATTGCACACCTTCACTTTCCAGATCCCACATTTTATGCTTGAGCCACAACTTTGTATACTTAATCACTGGAGTCATAATTTGTTCTAACTCTATTTTCTCTTCCTCCAACTAGTCTATTTCTCCCACTAGTTTATCCTTCACAGCCTCATAATCATGGACCTAAATCAAATCCCCATCATCTTCAACTTGATCTGGAATGGCCTTCACATTATATAGTCAGACTAAGTTCACAGGTAGCCTAGAAAACTTCTTCCTTTTGATCTCAAATTCATCACTTCAATTGGCCCAATAGTCCTCTATATCATCTTTATGACTATATTCCCTGCTAGCCTTCTTCTGTGGTTCACCAATTCTGTCAAACTTAGATCTCTTGGAATGAAAGGATAACCCCAGAGTGCTCATTTCTTCTTCAGAAGCATAGGCTGAATTAATAGAAGGGCATGCCTCACTAGTGCCTATCCTCAGAGAAAAATCTCCACCAAATCCAGTCTTATGCTTATCCTTCTTCACAGTTGCATCAAAATCACATATTTTCCTTGTGACCTCCAGAAGTATAATGTGATCTGTGGGATACCTAGGAAGTCTGTATGGAGCCCTCTGACAACCATCTATCCTTATATATGAAAAGGTGGGAAACTGTATGAACTAAGCCCCATACCTTTTGATTAGCTCCTTGGAATTGTCAGATATCCTTACATGCTTTGCACCTTGGAGCAACCTAGTGATGTACATGGTGAGTGCATCATTCACCCTCCTATAGCTCGAGTTACCCAGGTGTAACTATGGATAAACCTCATAAATTACATCATGTCCAAACACACCCTTTGTACTTAGTCCTTTGTATGGATGAAATCTTGCAAGTGCATAAACCAAGTAAGAGGTCATTGTGAAGGTCTTCATTTGAAGGACATTACACATATGTTCATGAATCATGGCACTTATAATGCCTTCCCAATGATAATTAACATTCTGCTCCATCCTCACAATGACATGGAACATCCAATTCTCAAATACTCCTGCACTGTTCAACCCTACCACCCTACTGAGAAGGGTGATAACATCATAGTATTCCTTCTTGAATTTAGCTCTGAATAGCTGCTTGGGTAGCTTGGAAAAGTGGGACTTAGGCTTCTCCAACCAGGAATTGATGACCTGTTGGGACTTGATGGTATCTTCCTCATAGAACTTCTTTGCCATATTTATATCAAAAGCCACCACATGAGACCTATCTGGCATGTCAAAGGTTTGGGCTATAGACACAGGATTTAGATTTGCCACAATTCTTCCTTGAGGGCCAACTATCATTTGTGTGCCCCTGTCATAGTGTCTGGCACATTCAAGCACCAATTCATAACACTACATTGTAGGAGGAAATCAAGCTACATGTGCCAACCCTGATTCCAATGTCCTTCTAGCTAACAAAGGGAGATTATGTGTTGCCATCGTTGTCTTGAACTCTTCATAATCCCACAGCCCAACAGTTGTATCAGTTACCTCTGACCAGATAGAAGTAAGCTTGCTCTCAGGAATTCTTCTCTTGATATCCATTTTGATTCTTTCTGACTCAGAAATAGAAGACCCCCCTACACTTGGATCCATCACTCTACCCCTAGTTCCACTTGTCACTTCTTTACTTGATTTAGCCTGCATTTGACAAAGAAACCACAATAAAGATGACATGGAACCCAAGTCAATTAATCAAAAATGGCATATTCAACCTCAATATAAGTCCCATGATAAGAAAAATTCTCTAAAACCTCATAGGAATTGATCATATCAAGTTTGGGTTTTCAGTCCTCCCCCGGAATCTAGGCTAGAGAGGAATTTTGGAAAATTCCCAGCCAGGCGGATTTTAGTGAAATAAACATAAAAGCATCCAATAATCATTTAATCAACTATCATTAACTAAGAAACAACATGGTACATCTTTAAATAATTCAAATTGATCATACAATGCATAATCACCAGCTAATAAATCATGTTATCTCTCAGTTCTTCATTTTCAACAAAATTTCAGAGAATTCCGCCTAGGACAGGAATCTGTGAAAACAACAATACTCTATGAATTCTAGGAAAATGAAGGAACAAATGAAATTTCGGTAAAATCCGGAGGGAACGGAAATTCGCGAAGTAGGCATAACTCCATATCACTGCACATTTCAGGAAAACAAAGAGAAAACAAAAAGTCTGAGAATTTCGGCAACTAAGGAATTCCACGAAGACTTTGAAATACCGATTATCAACATTTTCTCGCAACTTCACTCAAATTGATCGAACAATCACAAATTTGAGGATCCTAGGCTTGAAACTAGCTTGACTTGAACCTCCTATAGATCATCT
This sequence comes from Sequoia sempervirens, assembly GCA_007258455.2. NCBI lineage: Eukaryota > Viridiplantae > Streptophyta > Pinopsida > Cupressales > Cupressaceae > Sequoia > Sequoia sempervirens. The sequence continues at coordinate 290,181,229 of VDFB02353493.1, forward strand.
TTAAATTCGAGGCTCATCCCAAAGTAAATTGAGAGGAATTGGTGATGCCCTAAGCATGAAACCCTAAAATTCCACCATGAATGCACAAGACAAGATTGGGTTCAACTTGCTCATTTGCTAGGTTTATAGAAGGTTCATTATGACATACACAAGTGAGCTACCACATAATGAAATCAAAAACAAGCTTGAAAAACTCACTTGGGGATCATTAATCTAACAGAATCGAACAACCCTAACTTCAGATGTTCAATGCCCAAACATACAAAAATTCAAACTCCAAGCACACTCAGGATTCCAAAGAATCACTCACATTCAACAATAAAAAGCAATGCAATGTGTACATACCATTGATGAAGTGAGACTCGATTACAACAATGACAGGTAACAATCTTTAGCGCCTTAGGAAACAACAGATGACGCCCAGGAAAATTACCACCAAATCTAGGAATTCACAAATCCAGCATGCCAAAGCCAACCAAGCACTCAAGATCAAGCACCTCAGATCAATAGAAACAAAATGATAAAGACTTAATGGCACAAAAATCCCCAAATTTGATTAAATACCTACAGAAGAAATTGTACAAAGAGCATTAATGTAGTCAACAAGACAACCCTGACCAAAACCCAAGAACCTGATAGGAGAAATTTTTTTTGAAGAAATCTGGTCACCATGGAATTCCATGAAGGACCAAAATCTTCAGATCATAGTGTAAAAGTAGCCACCACTGGGTTTTCAGAGTATCCGGGGAATTTTGCCAGGAGTGGATTTTCTCGAGAATAGCAAAAAACCCAGAATGAGCCTTAAACTTGAGATTTTCAATCAATATCACAAAGGGATCACCAATGTAGGTAAGATAAACATTCAAGCTCATGCCAAAGTGAGGTAAATCC
>VDFB02353493.1:290182219-290298750 GCA_007258455.2 Sequoia sempervirens
CTTACAATCATCAACCAAGACTTGACACAAAGCACAATACAAGTGGACAAAATAGTCTTCAAATATGTCATAGTTGAAAGGTTAGACTTCATCCTTTGTAAATTTGATTATTTTTCAATCTAAGTCTCTTCTTTTGTGTTGTGGTAACCACATAACCCTATAACTATTCTTTTCCTATGAAATTTCTCTATTAAGTGCACCCAAATCAATAGGCACATTAGCTATTTAATATTGAGGTTAAAAACATTAGTGATACAATATATATTTAGGTGTAATAGAACACATCCATGCATGTTTATGATATTCCTATTCTCTACATCATACCTTTTTGAAATAGCCCTAATGAGGTCAACATTGACAAAAACATTAGGGACTATTGGCTTCCCCAAATCCATACACCACAAGTTTGAGATGGGTCTATCTGATTGTCTCCTTATATGTCCATACTAAAATAAATTTCAACCTTGTCGAGGGATAGCAACATCCCTCACAACACCAAACCTATCCATAAATCTATCTATAATTACTCCAATCCCTTGGGCATGTATGGCTCTCTTTGATGATTTGAAAAATTGTTTTAACAAATCCTCCTCTAGAATCACTGTAACTCCTCAAGTTTTTAAAGTGGATTGACTCATTTTGGAGGCCTTACATAACAAGCTAGGGTTTCTAGGGTTTTTATTTAACTAGGTTATTTACTCAAGCACAAAATATTTTATAATGTATTCTCAAAACCCTAATTCATGTATAATTATCAAAGGTATAATAGAGAATGCAATTCTTAATAGATAAGAAAGCTTTTTTAGACCCTTCTACGTGCTCAAAAACCTAAATTTTTCAATTGAAAGATTGTAGAAGATGCCCCAACACTTTGAAATTTCTCTACACAAAAAAAAACAACTTTTGACAATAATGAATTGCTTTACCTTATGCAAATTTCCTTATAGTGATGGTAAGAAGTTATCTTTTGTTGTAATTAAGGAAAAATCGAGGGAAATGAATGCTTATATGTATCCGTTTGCTAAGATTGAAAAATGACTATCAATCAAAATATGGCATAGACAATCAACGACTATCACATTTGCTTAACACATTAAAAAATGAATTTGAAAATCCTTTGTTGAAGTTGTGATACACTACAACCTTGCGACATAATCAAAAGGTGCCAAAAGTTGAATAGTTGTAGATTGGAATGGGCCATGTGATGAGGCCCACTTAAATGGGCATTCAAAAGGTAACAAAAGTGATTATAGAAACACATAGGATAATTACTAATAGACAACCACTAAGGAAAGAGGTTGGCTATCAAACGAACAAAATGGCATAAGTCAGTCACTTAAGTTTTTTAAAACAGGCAATAACAAGTCAACATCAAAATAGAGTAAAAGCAACGACACCACAAAAATACCTAGGGTTTTAGACTAAAGTCATCACAAATAGCAAAAAAAACCCTAGGAACTGAAAAAGTTTTGTTGCATGAAACACCATCATTTTTACATTGAAATGCAACCCTTTGTAGAATGATATATTTATTATATATATACTATTTTTTTTAAGAAATAAAATGACCTAACATTTAAAAAGAGATATTAAATGGATATACATTATTAAAAAATTACCTTGGAATTAAATTTTAACATCAAATTGTTTAATTAGAATCATGAGCTCTAAAATTTGAAACAAAACACTCCTTAAATTTTCAAATAATTTTTAATTCTATTATTTAGAGAAAACCAAGTTCCTATTGCAGATCGAGGAGCCCATCTTTTGTCGGCTGAGATTCATTTCAACGTACTTCAAAAATTACCTTTCCTCATTTAAAGACGTCTAAAACATGTTTTAAATTACTTCTAAGACTGTCATTTAATATCCTTAGCATGATGAGTGCTGTGTACCATCCGAAATCTTTTTTATATTTGACTTTAAAATCCTACAGCGGAGTATTTATCACGTTATTTGAAAGATACGGACTCGATTATGATATTTACCTAAATAATATTTTTATAGTCAATGTGAAAGTGAATGCCGTAAGAGGATTTATATCAAACGTTTAAAATTGTAAGAAAGAGAAAAAATGTTAAAATATGTTTGGCGTCCAAGTTCATGTATACAACTGGAAAACAATTTAACTCCAAAACCACGTTGAAAGTCCATGTATAGCCGGGCAATCGAGTCCAAACGATCTTATATATCGTGAAACACGTGAACATGCCTCCCACAGACATCTAATGGTAGCCTTCCTGGCCATGGAAATCCATTTATATAGCAGTTGCGATTGAGGTAAACCAATTATCACCTTTGTTCATCAAATCAGCAGCAGAGTGATTTGTGGGACTGAGCAACTAAAATGGATTCGATATTGGGCAACAACAAGTTCCCCAACAGTGAAAAATCCACTACTGTTTATGAAATTAATGGCGAAGTAGTACTGCAGAAGGTGGCTCTTCTCAACTTTACGGATTACTCTGCAACACTGGCTGACGAGGCTTCTGAATTGATGGGTAAAAAAGTCTCTCTTCAGCTTGTGAGCAGCGATCAAATCGATCCAGGTATTTTATGCATTCCAACACTGCTTTCAAAGCCAGTCAATAGAATTTTCTACTTATTCTTCTTTCTTATGCTATGTTAAGAAATCAACCTAGATATTCAGAATTATTATAATATGTTAGTTTTCACTTTTAATTGCATTTGTTTTCTCAATTATGATGAATAATAGTCTGAAATGGTTATATATATAAACAAAAAGTTAAAATAGCGTCTAATTTTTTGAATTAGTCGGAAATGATCAGGTAGCATTTAGTTTATGTAGACACAGTATAAATTATATGTGATGTGATGGATTATGTGTAGAAACGGGATTTGGAAAAATGGTCGGGCAGCCTTCTTACTTAGAGTGGAACCCATGGGACGGACCCATTTCACACGAGACAAATTACACTATAAAATTGAAATGGAACTCTGCACTTGGATTTCCTGGCGCATTCCTCATAAAAAATATGCATGCTCGAGAGTTCTTTCTGAAGTCACTCACCATATCAATCCCAGGTCATGGCAAAGTTCGTTTCCAATGTAATTCATGGATAGCCCCTTATTCTCTTCACCCAAATGACCGTGTTTTCTTCGCTAACAAGGTTTGGTATTTCTTTATCATCAACAAATCCTGCTCAAATTCAGTGCACCAGATTAATGTTTATGATATTTAAGTAAAAGTAAATTTTCAATCACACAATTATTTACCACTTCTTATTGACTGTTTGAACATTAAAACCTATAGAATTTAAATAAAATAGGGATTAACATGAATGTGTTCATCAGAGCTTTCTTCCAGAGGAAACGCCAGTGGGTCTGAGGAAACTGAGGGAGTTAGATTTGAAGTCCCTGCGAGGAGACGGAACTGGGGAAAGGAAGGTATCGGATCTCATATATGATTATGATGTCTACAACGATATTGGAGAGCTAGACAAAGATGCAGAGCTGCGGAGGGAAGTGCTGGGCGGATCGCAGGAGTTCCCATATCCTAGAAGATGCAGAACTGGGCGTCCACGCATTGAAACAGGCATGTATAATCAATAATTACTAATGTATTTATAAACCTATTGACTTTCGAGTATTCATATAATTTTTTTATGGACAATATCTTGCAGCTCCTGAATTCGAGACTCGAACAAGCTTGATCTTTATTCCGCCGGACGAAAGGTTTCCTTATTCTGACTTTTCCGACTTTGGAGCTCACCTAGTTAAGGCATTCGCTAACCTGATTGTTCCCACTCTCGCTAATCTCTTCGACTACGCATTTGATTCCTTCGAGGAAGTAAGCGACCTTTACAAACGAGGATTCAAAAGTACCCATAATTCTCTCAAGAGTCTCCATAAAGAGAGTAGCCCACTGCAGTTTATCCAGGGACTCCTCGACGGCTTGGATGATGATATTCCGCTCATAAATTTCAATCGTCCACAAGTAGTCGAAGGTAAGATTAACATAGTTAATCAATTTCTAATTTGATCGAGTGTTAATCGTAGTCTGTTAGAGAAGTAATTAAACCAATATTCTGCGCTACAGTTGATGAGTGTGCGTGGAGAAGCGACGAGGAATTTGCACGTCAAACACTTGCAGGGTTGAATCCAATGGTGATCCAGTGCCTAGAGGTAACCCTCATTCTAATACTTTACAAAACAATCTTCCCTTGTACTATTCTTTCCTATCTGAAATAACATCAATTGTTGTTTCGAAACAGAAATTTCCTCCCTCCAGTAGCTTGGATGAAAAGAAATACGGTCCCCAGAAGAGCGCCATTGCAGCCCAACACATAGAAAAGAACCTTGAGGGGCTTTCTGTGGATCAGGTAATTTCCCTTTTCAAATAATCCTTGTTCTTTTCTCCCTCTTATTAAAATACAATGGAAATTTAATATAAAAAATACAGGCCACTGTTTTGAAAAGGTTATTTATTGTGGACTACTATGACGCTTATATGCCTTACGTCGAGCGCATAAATAAGCTTTCAAAAGATGTTAAGACCTATGCAAGCCGTACAGTTTACTTCCTCACCAAAGAAGGGATTTTAAAGCCAGTGGCCATAGAGTTGTGTTTACCACCAATTGATGACAATGCGGCCGTAAGAAAGGTTTTTACACCAGGCAACAAGGGAACAGAAGAAGGAGCAGTGTGGCAACTGGCCAAAGCCCATGCTAAAGTCAATGATGCAGGATACCATCAGCTTGTGAGCCATTGGTAAGTATGGGTTCTTTGTCATGCATTTTCACAATGCAGTATGCACCTTATCCGCCACATAGATCTTACTAAAACTAGTCCAGATTAATTATCCATAAAATTATTAGACGTAAGTATTTATTTTCTAATTGACTGCAGGCTAAGGACTCATTGTATCACAGAGCCTTTCATTATAGCTACCCACAGACAACTAAGCAAAATGCACCCAGTATACAAATTATTGATCCCCCATTACCTCGATACCATGGACATCAATCAAGCTGCCCGTCAGAGTTTGATAAATGCAGGAGGTATTATTGAACGAGGCTTTACCCCTGGCAGATATTGTATGGAAATGTCATCTAAAGTCTACAAGGAGTGGAAATTCAATGAGCAAGGACTGGAGGCTGACCTGCTTAAAAGGTCAGCAATTCACTAGTTTCATTGCCCAGATTAGTTAATATTGATTCATAACTTCCACCATATAAACCTCTGATGACAAATTTGGTACCTTGATTTATTGATTAATGTGTTATATTTAATAGGCATCTTTTCAACGCTTAATAGTCATTGCTAAAAGATGATTAATGTCCTTGCATGTTTTTGCTTCTTATAATCTAATTAAAAGGGCTAATAAAATTGACCTTTTCATTTAACTTGTACCGTGCAGGGGTATGGCAGTCCGTGATTCAAAGGCACCAAATGGTTTGAAGCTTGTGATCGAGGACTACCCGTATGGTGTAGATGGTATTGAAATATGGTTTGCCTTAAAACAATGGGTTTTAGACTATTTGTCTCTATGCTACAAGGATGATGCCTCAATTAAAAAAGACAAGGAATTGCAGGCTTGGTGGGATGAAATAGTAAATGTGGGGCATGGAGACCTCAAGGACGATCCAAGTAGATGGTACAAGATGGATTCTTTGAATGAAGCAGTTCAAGTAGTGACAACTATCATCTGGACTGCATCTGCTCACCATGCTGCAGTCAACTTTGGACAGTATTCCTATGGAGGATACATGCCCAATTTTCCCACCATGAGTAGGCGCTTGATCCCAGACAAAGGAACACCTGAATATGATGAATTCCTTAAGGACCCAGAGGAATACTTCCTCAAAACTGTCTCTGCTCCCACACAAGCCACCCTTGTCATGGCTGTTTTGGAAATTTTGTCAAAGCATGCAAAAAATGAGGTATATGTGGGACAGTTGCAGGGGTCCACCATGGACAGAGTAGATGATCCGCGTATAGAAGAAAGTTTTACAAGATTTTCAGCAAACATGATACAAATTGAGAAGAATATAATCGAGAGGAATAACAACTGCCAAGATTACAAGAATAGGACTGGACCTGCAAAAGTTCCTTACACATTACTCTACCCCAACACCACTGATTTATCAAAATCAGGTGGTCTCACAGGCCGTGGTGTGCCCAATAGCATATCCATTTAATAGCATCAACAAGTCTAATAAATTCTAACCCTTCACTTGATCGATTGTCATTCCCAATTAGATTGTAGCTTAAATTGCCACTAGCATGGCAATTGAACACATTATATGCTAGATTGCATTTATCCATTAATGTTTTAATAGGTTGTGTTTTGTATTTAAATTCATATGAGAAAGGTTGGTGTAGAAGGTAAAAATTTGAAATTCATTTATAAGGTAGGGTCAAAATTGATACACGAAAAAACTGTGTAATGTTACTATTTTTTTTAGAAATAAAGATTTACATTATTATTTTATAGGCAAGAAATAGACAATTTAATTGTCAAAAATAAGTAAAAAGGAAAACTATCAAAACTAAAAAACAAAACAGAAATATATCAATCTTAAAGAATATATGTTGGCTAATTTATAGTGAGACAATACTTGAGTTGCACATTGTCATCTTTCATGTAGTGCCAAATCAAATGAAACTTTATATCGATGTGTTTTGTTTGATCATGAAAATTTGGATTTTGACCATTTTGATTGCAAATTGATTGTTGAAGAGGACTTAGTGGGAATGAAACACAACATTGTTGAAATTATTCAAGAATTCTTCTAAGACGTACTATTTCCTTTATTGCCTCATATGATGCCATGTATTATGCCTCTATAGAGGACAAATCTAAGCATAGGTTGCTTCTTAGATTTCTATGAAATGACTTTCAACCCTAGATCCATTACCAAACCTATAGTAGACACCTACATAATGAGAATCTAAATATCCAATTGTAAAAAAGAAAATTTGCTACCCTCAAGATGATGGGATCTCAAGGAGAAAATTATCTCCCAACTACCTCAATTGACATGGCTCAAGTGAACAAGAATTAGAGAAATATGAGATTTTATAGAGCTCAAAAATTATCTAGACCTTTCAAAAATTAAAACAGAAAGTGTAGGGTACATAGGTCTTATGGACAACTCGACAAGCTCACTATACCGAACTAGTGCATAGTTGTCAAACGACAGTGTGCTGTGCTAGTGTCCCATACAAACATAAAGCATAAGTCATCACAGGAAAACTTAGAATACCCCACACAAGGTTCTAGACGTCAAAGGGGTACAAAATACAAATGTACAACAAATATAAAATGACAAAAAAATATATTAAGTGAAACTTAGATGAAAAGGATAAAGAGAGGTTTGAGATATCACTGAAGATGTTTGATGAAGTCCAATCTTTCCCCAAGCAGTCCTTCTACCTACACCTACACACATGACCAAAGAGAAAGGTTGGGCTAGCTATATAGGTGCTTACCTTAGTCATACCCCTATATTGGTGTTTCCACCTCCATGAACAACCTAAGATAGGATAATGGAAATAGACATAAACTGATAAAGAGAACAATATGATAACAAAATAGATAATATGGTTTAATGAAAAGACTTGAATTGTTACCAATCCAAAGCACAAAATTTAAGTACCTTTTTGGTGTAGTGAAGAAGTAATGAGAACCTCCAAGATGATAGTAGCTCCTTTTTAAGGTAACCTCGTGTTTGGAACAATGGAGTTTACTTTGGAAGTTTTTAAAGAGTTCTTTGAAAGATATTTGTAAAGAAGGGATGGAGAATGTTGTGTATTCTCAAGAAGTGCTATAGAATGGTGAATACGTATTGTAGGATTCTCTCTAAAATATCAATGATGAATTCAAAATAAATAATAATCCCTTAACCACCAAGAGAGAGGGTCTTTTTGGTTCAAACAGCCTACCCGAGTGACTCTCGATGAGGTTGTAGGTTGGCAGAGGTGTTACACTACCAAAACATGGTAGGTGTAACTTAGTCATGAATTTTTATGGGGTGTGAGCGTAGCTCATGGACGTCTTCACAACGTGCATCAGTCTATGAGAAAATCAAACTCAATGGTCTAGGAATTGGGCATGTTAGATGGAAAGAGATGGTTTTGGGTTGAAGGAGAGTTTAATTATCTTAAATTATCTAAAAAGGAAGACATATGTAATTTGAAATTGCATAGGATGTAATTTATGGTATTACACCAATTAATGTGAAATTTGTTGTCTTTGAATATTGGAGCCAACAATTTGATTTTCCTTCAAATATAGAAGAAATATTTTTATTGCTAGCAAATGTTTTTCTCTAGGTTGATGCATGAACTTAAAGAGGGCTCTAAACCAAACTTTTTAAAAATTTATCAATATTTAGCTGCAGTAAACAATATTGCAGAGTCATCTAATAATGCCATAATACTTTTCTCCATAGGAGTACTAAGTAGTTTTGTAGTCAAACAACTCAAATTCTCTTAGAAGTTCACCAATTTATTTATTTTTGAGTGAAGGAGACATAATTGGAATTTTCAATATCCTAAATATCTATATAGCAGTGAAGATGCTCCATGTCAGTCACTTCAAAACCATTGATTCAATTCTTCTTTTACAACTTCAATGTTTTTTTATTATTACTAGTTAGACATTGAAAAAACTCACATAAATAAATAGGTAATAGGTATGCAACTATGCTATCAACCTTTCGAACAAAAATAGTTGCATCATAAAATTAAAAGATTGAATTCAACTTCAATAGGTGCTTGGTGAGTTTTTTGTACCACAAACAATGAGATTGCTTTAAACCATACAATAATTTTATTAGATGGCATACTTGATTTTCTTTATCACTGACTACATACCCTTCTATTTAAGACATATAGACTATTTCTTTGAGATCCCCATTTGAGAATGTAGTTTTTGCATCCATTTGATGAACTTTCCATCTATTTTATCTTGAGAGAGCTAAAAGATAATGAATGGTACTCCACTTCACTATAGATACAAAGGTTTCTTTAGAATAAATACCCTCTCTTTTAGTATATCCTTTTGTAGAAAGTACTAATTTATTTTTTCAAGTTAATCACCTACTTTATGCTTGTTTTGAAAGTTTCACTTGCAGCTAGTAGGTTTACACCATAGTTAAGGATCAACAAACACCCATATGCTCTTTTAGAAAGAGAATCATACTTAATTTGCATAGCACTCATCCAACTTGCAATATTTTTAGTTTCTTAAAAGGAAGCTACTTTTAATTTCTTTGTTATATGGATTTCATCAATAGGCTTCAAGATACCTTTTTTATCAGATTTAACATATCATCTTGATTTGTGTGAACTTCTTCTTTCATTGTTTCCAAATTCTTCTTATTCAATTGGTGGTTTTGTTTCTTGATGAGAAGTTCCATCAATGTCTAGCATTATTTTATAGTATCCTAATTCCCATTTTCATCTTGGATGTATTGAGTTAGAGATTAAAAATGAATTTCAAGAAAATATAGTTCCAAATGACTTATTCCCTCTTGACATGATGGATTTTACAAGGATGTTATTTCTAAGGGGTAAACAAGTAAGAAATTCAAGGTGTTAACTAGAATTCATTACTATTTTATTTTAAAGATTCACAAAATATAATATTATAAGTAATAAGAAATTTACTCTTAGCCATATTATACAACCTATACACATTCATATATTTAAAATTACCAAAAACTTGGGTGATGCAACTTATTTATTTTTTCTTATCAATCAATGAATAATATGTGTGACAAAAAATTTAGAGATCTTCAATAGATGAAGCGTAGAAAAACAAAAATTCATTTGGAACCACTCAGTAAAGTCTAAATGATATATTACATTTATTAATTATTATTTGTGTTTCTTCTACCCAACAATGTAACTTTATTTCTTATAAATATAACATCGTTCAAAAAACGTCCAAGATAGTTCTATTCATTATTTCAACAAAACCATTTTTAAGGAAATAAACTTAAATAGTGAGATGATTTCGAATCTCATTTTGAATAAAATGATCCTAAAAAAATTCACATAAACACTCCACCATTATATATTCAAAGACTAGTGGATTTGAGATTGAGCTTCATTTTCAACTATAATGCGAAAATCTTTGATTTTTTCAAAAGCTTCAAATTTCTTCTGCAAGAAATAAATCCAAAGTTAGTTATTTGAAATCATCAATGAATAACATAAATACTTACATCCTATAACATAAGTTACTAGTAGTTCTAGCTTTCATATTTTTGGATATGGAGCATGCGAGCAGGAAAGGGAGTGGACAAGGAATTTCAAATTTCTCTGGAGATGTTGAGAATGGTTGTTCTAAACCAGAGAATGAAGATGATGTTTTTCATTCGTTGGAGGCCTAGCGGCTCTCGACTGCTTTGATGGACTCTCGGTGTTCTTTTTCTTGGTAGTTTCCATATCTTGTGGGGGTTTATGTCGTCTCTACAGTTGGGTTCGTTGGAGCCCTTTTTCCTGCCTTGTTGCCATTTCTATTTGGTGATCTAAAGATGATGCCTTTCGAGGATTATAGTGAATATTGGCTAGCATTTCATGCTCTATTAAAGTTCTCTCCCCTGTTTGTGCGTGTTGTGCCCTGTGTCTAGGTGTGCTCATTTTTGCGCAGCTCATTATGCTTGGTTCTTGCCTCTGTTATGTATGGGTGCTTCTGGGTCATTTTTTGTGTTGGTTCGTGGCTCAATCTGGGTTCCCTATGTTTTCTTTCTTCTGTGTGTTGGAGGTGTGACTCCTCTTTTTCTCCAGTGTTGGCAGTTCACACATTTTCTGGTTCATCCCTCAACGTTTGGGTTTTGCTCTGTTGTTGGCTTGTCAGCTTTGGGTGGGTAGTTTTTCCTTTGCTCGGGCTTCTTTCCTACCTTTGGTTTCTCCTCTTTTGTGTCGGTTGTAGCTTTCACCTGGTCTTTGGTTGAGTGGTCGAGCCCCTGTTTTGTTCTACAAACACTCTTTAATGCTCTCAAGATCTTGGCTGGGGACCATGGTAAGGTTGGGGTTTGTGAATCTTTGGGGTTCTACTTCTCTCTACTGGTGTTGGGTTCTTATTATTCAGTTTTCTTGCTTTGGAGAAGCCTTCTACCTTTATGGTTTCTGTTGTGATCATGCTTTTGGCCTCTGGATTGGTTCTTTTGGTGAACTCCTCTAAGCCTCCTTATTCTACCTTCACCCCTTTTGTGTTTAGGTTCTACTAGCATTTAAGATTGCTTCTCAAGGCGTGGAAAAGCCCCTATATTTTCTCGGCATGGTTTATGTTTTTCTTTGGTTCCCTCAATCTTGTTTCACTTGAAAGTTTCATGTTTTGATGTGCTTTTTCCTATTGCTCTGCTTCTCTAATAGTGGTGATTTGGGTTGTTGATTTTTGGACTACTCTATTGAAGGCAGTGGATGTTTGAGCTCCTGATGGAGTTGTGTATGAAGTCCTTTTGGATTTGTTGATCTTTGTTGGTTTGCTTCCTTTTGTTGTGGTCAACTTACTGAAATTTTCTAAAGTTTGGGATGGGGTGTTCCTGGTTGTTGTGGGCATCTCCATGGGTATCCCTTGGGCTACAATGTTGCTATTTGAGGTTTCTATCTACTTGGTGGTTGCTTTTTATTGTATTATCATCCTATTGTCTATGTTGCTCCCTTTGAACTTCTTGATTATTCAAGGGAGTCTAGGTTTTTGCTCTTGATTGGAGTTCATTCAATGGCTTCCTTCTTGTACCAGTTTCTCAGGTTGCCAAAGGATGAGGTGTCAACTCATTCTACTAGAGTATTGGCTTTCTACTAGGTTCTAGATTTGGGGTCTTCTATCGTGGTGAAGATTGCTCCTATTGAAGTGGAGGCCTCCCCTTTTGAGGTGGAGTTGGTGGTTGTAATTTTGGTGGAAAGTTCTCTCTTCTTCTGTGGGTTCCTGTTGAGGTGGAACACGAGTGGCAGGAGAAGGGTTTCTCTTGTGGTATGGGCTCTCATTTCATCCTCTTCTATGAAAGGGAGCTCTCTCCTTTTGAGGTGGAGTTTGAGTTGGTTTTCTGGGCAGGTTGGTGCTATTGGCTGGCTATTATTTCTCTATGTTCTATTGTACTCTCTTAATCCCTTATGGAGGTGGGGAATTTGATTATGCTAGACTTGCTACAAATCAAGGGCCTTGTTGTTTGGGTGGTGTTGCTGCCTTTGTCTTTTTATGGATCTTCCCTCTCCTATAGTGGTGGGAAGGTGAGTTGGTTATGAGGGGTTCTCTACTTTACCAGAATCACTAATGTTTCTAGCTCAAAATTTTGGTTTTCTAAGCGAAGGGTTTACTGTAGAATGGTTGTCTCTTGGAGCATTGATGGGCTTAACCTTTCCAAGCTTGTTAATGTTATTCTGGTTGGGGTGGGTGTTGTCATAATAGTGGTTTACAATTTCTAAGAGATTCTGATTTTTACTGAAATCACATATTTTTAGAAAATATAATTATTTAAGCCTTAAAAAGTTTCATTTAAAGCATTCCAATTGAAGAGGGTTTGATCAAACTACCTTAGATCAAACCCCCTTGGATAGAACCCCGCTAGTTTTAAACCATACCTATAATGGAGTCTCCTTTACACCTATCAAAATGCTGATAAAAAACCACTTTTGATTTACCTTTTGGAGGATCAAATGAATTCGTTTAATTTTATTTTTTTTGTAAGTATGTAGTCCTTATTATAAGCTTTCAGAAAAGTATAAATTTAAATAAATTTAACTTTATTATTAGATTTATTTTTTATTTCTTTTCAATGTACGTTTTTCACTGAAAATCAAGCTCTTTGTTCTGCACATGTGGAAAAATAGCAGATTATCAAAAAAAAAAATTGAAAAATATGAGTGCACCAAATATTGAAATCCTTGATCCAACAAAAAAAAATGAATTTTGATACATACAAAAAATGTTACGCGTTATATGGTCGCGCTATGTCTGAATTGTAATTGGTTTGACTTCGAAACTTGATTAAAGAAAAAATATTCAATAAGAAACTATCTAACCAAGTGGAAGCACTAGATATTAGAGTTAAAAATCTAAATTAGAAAGAATTATAATTTTACCCTTCATGGAAAAAAAGTTATGCGTTATCACGATTGAAATCACTTTTTAAAAATGTTGTTTAAGAAAAAACTAGTTTTGAGGAGATAGAAGAAAGAAGTGCAATCTAGTTTCCAAAATTTTGAAAAAGTATATTTAAGATCTCTGGACATAATAATGTCCACAAAACTCTAGTTTTGCATCATCTTCATTATTCCGCAGTTTAGCAGCTATAGTTGCAGAAAGTGAATATTTAGTTAAAAAATTATTCAGTGTTAATTTGGCCAAAATTGTAAACCACTATTATTATTGGGATCACTAGGGTTTCAAGTCCCATTAAAACTTGCTTGTATCATTTTTATGTTTGAGTTGTCTTATCCACCCCTAGGGTGGTTGCTATTGAAGGCTACTATTTGAAACTTTGTGGGAGGCTTGTTGGCCAATTTTGTAGGTCTTGAGACCAGTTTTTGTTGCTAATTCTTTGAGTTTTTGGTCCCTCTAAAACCTTCTTGTAATGGTTAGCTTTGTCTACCCTTAGGGTGGTTTCTTTTGGTGGTTGATGTTTGTAGCACTATTGTGGTTGGGTAGCTTCCTGTTTGCTACTCTGTGGGTGGCCTATTGGCCTATTCTATTTGTTGGTGCCTATTCTTCCTATGTTGTTTTTTGGTTTGTTGAGCTAGCTGTGAAGCTTGTTTCTTGGTATTGTTTGGGTCAAGGCCCTTTAACCCTACTTTTTTAATAAAAAACGTAAGTTACTAGTAAAGACCCACTCCAATTAGAATGAATGAGTTATAATTTTCTATGCACTTACCAAGTTGACAAAGGTAAAATGTCTCTATATTATTTTACCAAAATATAATGTACACATTTTTAAACTATCTTTGCCAACATTGGTTGGCCTACAACACCATTATTTTTTAATAATTCTAATACTATCATAAAAAACATGCCCAAATCTTATATGCCATAAAATACTCGTAGAAAGATTACTTTCTTCAATAAGGTAAGAAAAACTTGTAAAAATGATTGAACCATCTTTGTGTTCAAATGCCATTTTTATCTTCATAACTAGTAAATGTAATTGGATTATCTAACTTCCTTCTAACAACCACTTGTCCATATACTAATAAAATGGACTTGTATGTATGTGGAATCAACAATAACAACAAGAAGTTACATTATAATTCAAATATAAATACATCAGGAAGTATAAAATATATAATGGTAACAAACATAAGCTAAGTTTTTCCTTTTCTAGTAGGCTTGAGACTTATTTTATTTTCCAAATAGATAAAACCACAAACACATTAATTTTAAATTAATTGAAAAAATTACATAAAAGTTATGTATCTTGTGTGGCTGTAGTATCTAATACCTAAGCATCAAAATTGAAATATAGTAAGAAAAATATGATACAAAAAGCACAAATTTGTCATGATTATTATTACATACTTTTAAAAAAAAGTTTGATGCTTTATTTTTCTTTTTATATAGGGTAAGTGTTACCATAAAAAATAGGGTAACACCCCAATAAACTTTGTAATTCCTACATAATGGATGATATTCCATATGCCCACTTTGACTTTGCATTTATGCAATGGGCCTTATTTGTGATTAAAGTACATATTTCAATCACTAGGTCTTAATTCCAATCATTTGGTTTATATAATAAGTTCCCTGCTTTAGGTTTGACTTCATTGTTTGAGCCTTGTTTCACTTATAATTGGCATCTCTTATATTTGCATGGTCCCCACATACTTGGCTTTGGCTTTCCTAGGCTTCGATAATTTGCATTCTGATTTAAGTCGTGGGTACGCGAGGATACTTTCATGAGGTGAGTACGTGGCAATTTCCACACTTGTCCATTAATTCCTCATTATTTGGAGCTTGCCTAAATTAAACCTTTCAGTTCGACCCTTTGGAATTTTAGTATGAATAATCTTGCCTTAGGATTTGGCTAATACTTCTTTGATTCTACAATTTTTCCCTTTCTTATTAAATTTTGCTTGAATTCTTGGTAACATTATGAGGAAGACACAATTCTCTATTTCAATGGAAACCCCCATTTTACTAACCTGTGATAGGAGCCAATTAGCTTTCCTGGGTCGAATCATTGAGCAATGTTTAAAGCTTGTTCTAAAGGAGAATGACTTTCTTACTATAAAAGTCATGAAGCTTATTCTAGGGTAAAGGTTTCTAGTGTTTGAGGAATGCTATTGTGTTAACATGAATATACCAACTCACTTTGTTGTCTCCCTCCTTGACCTATGCATTCTAGAGGATGTTGTTGAGGGAATGATCCAATATTTATTTTACCCACATTTGTTCAAAGTTCTTGAAGGGGTTATGGAAGTTGCACAACTTGGTGTTGGGATTCCCCACCCCAGGGAACTAGGGATGCCACTGGGAGCTCAATATATCCCATTTCTACTAGATGTGAATAGAGAGGTGATATTGTAGCATCATAGTCATATGTTGGTTCAATATAAGTTTTTTTTGCAAGCTTTACCACTTTGAGCCAGTTGAATAATTTGAATAGTTAAATTTCAATGCATATGAGATCCCCAGTAACATGTTTTCTTTGGTTAGATTTTGGAAAAATTTGTAGTTGAAAGCATTACAACATTTCAACATATTAGGGCACTACTTATGCTAAGCAATTTTAATAAAATGTTAATATTAATGCATGGAAACAAGGACAAAAGTATTTTTTCTTTTTGTAAAAGATACTAGACTTTTATATGAAGTCATAAACAGCATATTGTGTAAAATGACTTCACGAGGGTTGTAGTATAAATGTGAAAATTAAAAGAATCTTTCAAAGAGCCTTTGTTAAGTTTTTCTTTTTCTATCAAATGTGGATGAGATTGCAATTTCCCATTTATTAAAAATTGGTAACATGTTTCAATGAATTGGAGTATGCTTCTCCATTCAATATTTTTTTAACAAGCTTTTAACTTTTAGGAACATTTTCATTGTGGGTTACAAAAACCCTAGATTTTTTTTAGCCCATATGCAATGTTATATACATGGGTAATTTGTTTACCCAAATTTTGGGTCCCATTTTTTCTTAATTAATTGTATGTTTGAAGCCTCAAGGGGATTGCAACTAATGATTTACTAATAAAATTTTATCCAAAGACTGAGAGGTCACTATTTCAATGGGCCAAAATTGTATGCATTTGTTTAGGTTGTGGAGTATAAAATAAAACCTATGGAGGATAAATTTTTTCTTTATTGTTAAATGTAAGTGTGTTTGAAACAACCCATATCTCTTACAAAACAATTATCAAGTTTTAGAGGACCAAGAGCTGAGCAGGTAGAATCCTGAATTTGTTTTAGCAATTTTGTGCATAAATTTATCCAATTTTGGAAAACATGTGAAATTTTAACAATATTTTAAATTATAGCAATATTTTCATTGCGGGTTGTAAAACCCTTGATTTGTTTTAGCAAATATGCAATGTAATTTCCTGGGTTTGGGAGACATAGGTAATTTTGTATACCCTAATTTGGGATCCTGATTTTTGATTAATTTGATGTTTTAAGCTTCAATGGAATTGAGGCTAGTGTTTTATTGATAACATATTATCCAAAGGCCAAGTGGTAATTGTTTTATTGGGCCAAGATTGTATGCATTTTTAGGATATGGAGTATAAATTAAAAAATTTCTTACTTGTTAAATGTGAGTATGTTTGAAACTTCCCATATCTTAAAACTTGATAACAAGTTTCAATTAAAAACCAATTACCTATTTTAAGAGGACCAAGGACTGAACAAGTGGTAACCTAAATTTGTTTAAGCAAATTTGTGCATAAATTTATCTAGGTTTGGAAAACTCGTGTAGTTCTCATTTTTCCTAATTAAGGATCCATATTTCCGCGTATTAGTTAAATGTTTAATGTTCATAGGAAAAAAAATATTTGATATTGATAGGCTTCTTATTTAATGGTACAGGATTATCTGTACTATTTTAGTTCTTGGGCCTCAAATGTTTTAAAAAGATTATAGTTTAAGCACATGTTTGGGTGATTTTTTTTGATTTGGCTAGTTATTCTTATGAATTTTATGTAGAATAGAAGAAAACTATGTTGGGTTGGGGGCCTAGCTACATAGGAGAGATAGGTTGTGCCCATTCTCAATCATGGATTTTTTTACTTTAGTGTTTACAGAGTTAGGCGGGTCATAATTTGAGAGAAATGAGGTTTAGGCTAATTTTTGGTGATTGGTTTTGGTTTATTAGCAACACACCTTTTTAATTTTTGGAATGTAAATTATGTATTGAAAAGCATTTCTCTAACCAAGCTTTGGTTGTTGTTCTTCTAGATCACTCTATTTCAATTATTGGTTTCCATTGGCTTCATTTTGCTCCTTTTGCCTCAACAACCATTATTGATTCCAAGCCAGTCCATTTTCTATGAGATTTCATTTTATGAGCATTTCTGGTTGATTGATGCCATAATTTTCCAAGAGATCCACAGGCTTATTTTCTTTGCAATAAATGTGCCTTATTGACTGTATTTACACTTCCTCCATTTGTTCCTTAATTCTAGTTATTTTGGACTATAAATTTTAGCCTTCAATTTATCCCTTTGTGAAGACATTAATATAGACAATTGAATCACATTCCAATTAAATGCTTATTATACCTCTCTCTTTGCATAAAAGGATCCCTCTTGGGATTCCTTCAATCTTAGTTGTATTGTTTGTGGAATTTGGGATTTTGGCTGGTAGGGATGCTACTAAGTGCCCTTTTTCATTGTCAATTATACATCTGATCCCTGACTTCCTTGGGTTTCCCTGAGAAGCACCATCAATGTTGAGCTTTAGTATTTGTTTTGGAGGAAGGCTCCATTTAGCTTTCAGCCTTTTTATCTTAGGGTCCAGGGTGAATTGAAAAAAGGGGGGAACCTTTAATGAGTTCCACCTTTTCATTAGGTCATTATCCCATATTGTGAACTTCATTTTCCTTTTTTGTTTGATATGAGAGTTTAAATTTTCTACAATATTTATTTCTTTGACATCAGTTAATTCCTTAACTAATTTAGACTTATCCTGAAAGATTCATCTATTTCTTTCTTTCCATTATTTCAAACTATAATTGATGGAGAGGCCAACCATATTTGCACCCAAAATGTTTCCTATCTGGTTGTGGGCCAACTTAAGAAAAATTCCCATAATTTTTTATTTCTTGGTGTGGCCCATCCCAACTTTTTTGATAACCAATCCCATACTTGAGATGTGTAAGGGCAATTTAGAAGAAGGTGGTCGATGTTCTCATGACTTATTTTGCACATTACACACTAATTTGGACCTAAGGAAATCACCTATCAATATTCATCCATGTAGGGTTGTCCATGAGACTATATTCCCTAATATTAAAAATGGAAGATCCTAAAGACTCGTAGTTGAAAAACACAGGTTACTAGTGGATCTAGAAAGCACAAAGAACAAGAAATAGCTCAAAAAAGATTCCTTGAGAGGCTTACAAGAACTCATTTTCCCTTGGGTGAATGGGTCTTTGTACAAACCTGTGTTTGGATAAACTTTCTGAGTCCTCAAGTACAAGATTTGAGCTTTTGTTTTTTGTTGGTCTCGCTGTTGGAGAGCCATAAACAAAATTTGAATCTTGAGTTTTTTTGGATTGACAACAATGAATGCAAGAAATGCAAGAATGTAAAACTTCTCCTTTGAGATATCTTCAACTCTTCCACACCTAGAAATTTGCACATACACAAAGAGAGGAGATTTTTTTTTTATTATTTATATGGGGGTTTGCATTAGTCAAACCCTGGTTTGGTAATTAAACCTTGATAGAAAGATAATGACAATGGAGAAGGAAACGATGAATGAACGATTTCTTGCTACAACTCACTAAACCTTCAATGGCTTCCCTTAGAGGACTAAAGACAAACACATCACTCAAAGGAACTTGATCTTGCTTTCCTTGATGGATTTGGACACTTTAAAATGCTTGGATGCTTTAGGATCAGCAATACATGTTTTCCATCACAAGATAACATGATCACATATAATCTTGAACATGATGATAGGATCTTGAATGCTACAAAAAAGACTGATAAACTTGCTCTTGACAATAATATTTTTTTATAGGATCTCTTCATTATGCAACTTATATTTCAAATGATAAAAAGATATGTATTTATAGGTGTTTTATCTAATTTCCCAAAAATTAAATTCCAAAATCACACAATTGCATATTAAATTTGAATAATTAAGATAACACCAAAAACATATTTAAAAATGGGTCCTATGACTTAAAGAGTACCCATTCACCCTGGTGTGAATGGGTCCTAGCCTAAAAGTACAAGACACTCATGATCCAAGGTGATTAAAATATTAATTGCATTAATTAAATGTTGGTTTTCCTTTCAGAAAAAGGGAATAATAAGGCTTTGGAATGCATAATTTGGAAAATTAGAAGCTTAATTAAGTCCAATAAATTAAAGGACCCAAACAAAGTGTGAAATTGTAAAGGGTATACAATTTATTATACTTCATGGTGATATTTATAATACTCCTTGAGGCATGGCTTCATGATTCATCCCTCGTGATGAACTTTTGTACACCCTCTAAGGTGATTTATCCCCCATGACATTAAACTTTAAATGTACACCCCCTACAATGATTTGTCCCCCGTGATGTTAAACTTTTGTACACCCCCTAAGGTGATTTTTCCCCCATGACATTAAAATTTTGCATACCCCCTAAGGTGATCCATCCCCTATGACATTAAATGGTCCCCCATGACATCAAACTTTTATACGCTCCTTGAGGTCCAACAATTCAAAAAATAGTGGACATGGATTTGACATAATACAACTTGTTGACTCATGAACCTAAGCATTTTTACATGGCCACCTAGTATAACACAACTTGCTTTCCAGTGGACCCATGTGTTGCATAAGTCAACTAGAATAATGCAACTTGTTTACCTTGTGAAACTCATCATATTGCATATAAAACCAACATAACACAATTTGTTAGCTAGTAGATCTATGTAGCTTATGAGTGATCTGGCATAAAGCAACTTGCTAGTCCTATGAGAGAACCATTTTTTCTAACACCATATTTACTGGATGAGATTTAATATTTGGGACAAACTTAAAACTGAGGCTTCTTTAGTTTACTAATCTTATGTTTATGTATTATTTTTATTGTTGGTCCAGTGTGTCTTATGTGTCTTGATTATGTTTGTATTAGGTTTAAATTGTATTTACATTGTGGGTATGTGCAGGATCATGATGGGCCAAAAAGTGGCGATATGATGGGTATTTTGTAGGGTATGTAGCTGACGACCTTTTTTTTACCCAAAATTGATGAAATAAAAAGGGTTTTTAAAGGAGATTCTCAGCTTTCCATCAATATAAATTATGATTTACTTTGAATTTAATAAATAATTATTATTCATTTTCTATTTGAATTACGACTAAAGTCCTAATTGATAGGCTGATTGAAAAACATCTATAGCTTTCAAGCAATTATCACATTTTAGAATCAGAAACATACATCACATTCTATGCTTCACAAAATATAGGATTAGAAAAAATTTGAATTCATGAAGTTTGACCAAGTTAAAAGGTGGTCGGACATCACAGTTTTATAGCTTTTTGAAGTTGTAATAAAAAATTCATAATTAATTATTTACTTGGAAAAAATTACAAAAAAATATGCATCAATCGGCCATGAGTCCCTCTACTTATGTCCAAAATATTATAAAAAATATTATCATTTTATTTTGGTTGGGGTGGATTAGACCTATCACTTCTTATTTTTTCCTAGAATTTAAAGTCTCGTGAAATTTGAAATTTTCACCAAATAGATTTAAAAAAAAATAAACCTAGTATTTTAGAAACTACATTCAATTTTCTACAGATTCTATTCTTACATATTTTTGAAATAATATAGATAACTTATTCAAATTTTTACATCAAGTTGCCTAACTCTAATTTTTTTGAATTTTTTTCCACTTAAGGGCCTATTTTTCCATGATGATCCTGCACATACCCTTTTGTAATGTTTGCATTATGTTTTTTACATTATGTCAGTGTTGTGTCTTCATTGTGTATTATTTGTGTTCATTATGTTACATCACACCTCATGTGTGTGTGTTCATTTGCATTGTTTTTCCATAGGACCTTGAGCTTGGGGGCTACTGCATGCCCTAGATTCATTGTCATCCTTCTCTTCACTATTTGGATAAGTGAACCCTTCTTGGATTATCCTTACTTTAGTGTGAGTTTGAGCATAAGTTCATACTCTCACTAAAGTGAGACCTAAACGTAGAATCATAAATTGTCATCCTTGACAATTTCACACTAGGTTTAGCTCCCCCTCATGTATTTGTACCCAATTGTGTGTTTAATTTTTTTGTTTCATAATAATCTTTAGAAAATTAGAGGTTGAGTTGGGATTAAGGAATTAATGTTCATCTACCAATCCTTAAGGCCCCAAAATAGGTCTAGACTAGGGCAATCACCATCCCTATCCAAACTATTTTCGCCCCAATTCAAATATGTCAGTGTTGACATTTTAACATTTCAAAATCCAAATTCATTTTTCGATTTTCAGTAATTAATTTACCAAAAATTATAGAATTGCATATAAAAAAAGTCTTTTTAATAACTTGAAAGATTTGAAAATTTTGGAAGCAATCTTAGCATTTCAAATTAAAAAATTGAGCAGTCAATAGCAGGATTAGCAAAATTATAGCAACATTATTTCAATCAAGCATCATGTTATCAATGCATCATATTTTCATGTAAATTTATTTATTTTTTCATGTCTATTTGTTTTGTGAGTACTAACACTTTTAGGACTTAAAATAAAGCATTCAAGTTCTCATTGAAGGTGATGAGTATAATGAATTTATTCCATCAAGGAATACAAATCTGAGTGGTAAGTTGCAACAATTATCAATTTATCATTTTTTATTATTTAGCATCTTCTTTATCAAAGGTGACCTTTGTTTTATATCATCATAGTTGTTGTGGAGGTAGAAATGCTAAAATGAGGTTTGACTTAGGAAAGTGTCTATACAACACAACCCTTTCCCCTATTTCTTGTATATAGGTTATAGGTTTGAAGAAAAATCAGAGAGGATTGAAGACCTAACTATTCATTTAATAATTCAAGTCCTACAAGTTAATAAATTAGAGAAAGTGGATTTTATTAGTGATAGATGAAGTTCTAGAACTATGTCTTGAGGAGAAGAACCTACAAACAGAGACCAACTAAGATTTTGATTTTGATTTTGAGTATCTACTTTTAAGGTCTAGGGTGCCCGATGCCCCTATCCAACCCTCTCAAGCTAATATTTATATGCTAGGCTCTTGTGTGTTTTCCCTCTACTCTCTTGAACTCTGTTTCTAGTTTTTAGTTCTATATTTTCTAGAAATCATCTCAGTTTACATTTCATTTTTATAGTTAACCTAGGTACATCTTTGCATTATCAAATTAAATCAATTAATCCTTATCAACACATCATCAGATCAAATGATTAAAACCCTTATCCACCATTCTATCTCTTCCATTGAGGTTAGTAGCCAAGTGGTTATTTGAGATCAATTTCATTCCTTTCCCTTGTGATATTCAAAGAAGTGTGATTTAGACCTTGGATCCCTTTTTCCCACATTACACATTCATATTATTTTTTAACACTCTATCGATGTTTTCTTCAAATAAGTATAGGAACTTATAGAGGTTTATTTCTAATATGTTACAAAACAAATGCCTCATGTTCATTATCTCCCATTGATTTATAAGCAAGGAAAAGCATTATGACTTACCATAGAGGAAAATTTTCTCAAACCCTCTCGACCTCCTCTCTATCTCTCATAATTATTGAAAACTAGATTCAAATTATAGTTTTGGCTTGTACTTGTGTTTAAAAAGATACTATTGGCACATTTTTCTATGTTTTACAAGTTGTTATGGAGGGCACATACCAAAGGATGAATTTACATGATCACACTCTACAAGATCCATTAGTTTATATGGACCATAAGTATATTCTTTTGTCTATGAATATTTACTTTACATGCATAGTTGTGAGTGTTTCTTTAAGAAATATGATCATGATAGGATTCACATCAACCTCAAAGTGGGGGGAAAATGTAATGGTGAAATTTTTATAGTCATACCATTTTCTATTTAGTTATGTGCTCAATTTAATAGAATAGAAATTAATACATAATTATAACAATAAATGTGCAATCTTGTGAAAATTTGAACATCTTCCCCATTCTATTTATGTTAGAGTAAAAATGTATTTAACTAATTAATTGTGTAATCACATAGGTCCATTTTCACACTAGCATCTTAAGCTTACTCAGGTCATGTGGTTTTTTGTGACTCAAGTCATAGGTTGAGGATGCACGTCATGGTCTATTTTTATCTTCACCTAGGGTTTCTCTAAGGGTTTTTTCTTTTTATTTTTTATTTTACCTTTTATAAATATTCATTATTGTATAAAACTTATTTAAGAGGTTGCACATTCATAATGGTTCATGTTTTTTGGATCATTAGCTCTTGTCATCCATAGTGCTTTTTATCTCTCTTTAAGTGACAATGGTTTTGATTACATGTGAACCTTGAGAGGGATGTTTTCATCACTCCTAAAGAAGATTTGTTAATTTACAATGGTTTCAGGTGAAGCAAGAGGTTTTTAATGACCTATAAATTTCATGGGCATGAAAATAATATCCTTGCCTTCCTAGGAATATTTTATTCATTGGATTACTTATATTAGTCTTATAACCAACCCCACAACCTTCCCTAACCCTAATTTTTTCCTAAAGGGGTTATTTTTTCTTTTTTTCATAATGTGGGAATACAATGTCAAAATTTGACAAATGAGATATTTCAAAAAAATTGTTTTGAGAACTTTCCAATAGTATAGTTATTTTTCTCATGTTTTCTTATTCATACATTTTATTTCCTTATCAAATTTATATGTTCATTGTTGGTTCTTGAGCTCATAAATGTTCACTCAGTCCTCTACTTTTAGTGATTCTTGTGATATTGGAAAGGTATTTAAAATCTCTTCGTAGCTCTCTATGCACCTTTTTCCATATTCTACCCTAGGTATATTTTATTTATTTATTTTTATTTTACATTTTGCTTGATTACTTAGACATTTTGGCACCTAACTTTTTTGTGTCATAAAGATGGCTTCATTTGATCTATTCTATATGTACTATTATGTTTTCCTTTATGGGCTTTATGAGCATCTTTTGAATACACATTCTCATTTATAGATGCACTAAGATAAATTGTCACTATTGTACATGTGTTTGGGTATTTAAAACATAATTTTGTACCTTTTGTGTACTTATACTCCTTTTTAAAGTGTCATGGGGGTTTTTATGTGTGCACTTTTTATTTTTAATCATAACCTTGTATATTTTCATGTGTGTGTCTTTTTTGCAAACCATTTTTCAATTGCAAGTATTATCTTGTGCTTTTTTAAATGTATATTCTCCTTAATGCACTATATTGTGACACACCATTTTAGTGTACCTTTCATCCCTCTCCTTTATCATTATTATGGGGTGGTTTCATATTGCTATTTCTAATGCTTTCTTGATTTCAATTTGGAGTGAGCTATGTATCTAGTTTTTCTTCTATATACTAGATGGATGTAGTGGTTGATTACCTATGTATTTGAGTGATATGGAACACTTATAAAATAGACACTTTTACATTCATATTATGTCGAGTCATTTTTCCATCCTTAGTTGATCATTTTCTTTAAACTATTTGTACCTATATTTTTATTTATTTTTACTTTATTGGTTGAGTAGTGTCATTGGTGTCACTCATGCAAAATAATGTGTCATATGTATCTTCAAATATCATAATATTTCCTTATTTTCCATCTAATAATTTTTCAAATAGTATTGTTGGGGTCACTCATGCAGATTTTTTTCTTCTTGGTCCTAATCATCATCCTAATTTTAGAGGATTTTCTTCAATTTCAATATTATAAAAATCAGTATTTAATATTTATTTGTAGCTGCTTCTTCATGCTTTAGTGGTGTTCTTCATATTCTTGAAATGAAGAAGAATAGGTTAGGATTTCCCAAATGGAAAAGTAGATCCAAAGAGGGAAAATGGATCTTACTTCTCTAATTTTATTAGGAAATGAGATCCACATAAAAAATTGACTTACAACCCTTATCTAAGTCAACTCAATGAGTGAATATTCATATTTCCTAATGACTGAAGGATGGGGGTCAAGTTCAAACAACACTTTGGGGAGAAAAACTAAAAAATAGAAAAGTAACTCCAAAATGCAATCTATCACTTGGATCTAATAGATTAAGCATAAAATTGAGAGAAACAACAAACTTTCTGGTAAATCTGGGAGAGATAAATATTGTCCACCTATCATAAAATGGTGTTTTTGCAATTGTGCTTGGGACTCATTCTCCCATGGGCAAATGGTTCCATGTATTCTTTTCTAGAAAATTCAACTTGAGATCCGAGTCTAAAACTTGGACTTCTCCTCTATAACTCAAAAGCTTCACTCCCAGACCTGGGTCTATGAAAAATATACAAAAAAAAATTGTTGTTTGATGGTTGATAGGGGTTTTCCTTGGCCAAACCACAAGTTTGGTAATTAAACCTTGATGAAAAATATAGATCTGAAACATAAAATGTGTGTGCAAATCCTAACCTTAAGTGTGTCTAAGATTAAGAAAGCTTAAAAAGTAAAGAAACCCTATTCAAGTGTGTTAGAATAAGATCTCTAAATGAACATGCACAATGATGAAGACCTACTTTGGGAGATCTCAAACCATCCTAATAAGTCATAAAACTGAGTATACCTTCCTTTAGGTAGAAAGTAGAAGGATAATAGAAGATGGAATCACTTAGGAAACAAGTCATTAGACTTGGTTGAATGGCTTAGTGCATCTCCCAAAACCTAGAGTCCATCATGATCCTCCATAGGCATCTATCATCGATCTTTGATAATACTTGATCTTGTTGAAAAAATGAGCTTGAAGACATACAAAAACAACTAAAATGCTACTACAAGACTTCACTTTTGAATGTGAATACTTGCGATCTCATGTGAATTTCTCTTCCTTGCTAGTGTAAAATGAATATGAAACTTAGTTTTATAGGCTTCCTTTCTAATTTTCCATTTTTTAAATCCTAAAATCCAACACTTGAAATTTAAATTTGAGACTATGAAATGCCACCAAAAACATGTCTTAAGTTGAGTTTAAGGCACCTAAAGAGGACCCATTCACCCATAGGTGAATGGGTCTTGAACTAAAACTTCAAGACCTAATAAGTGTCAAGGCATTAATTTAATTAATGGAATTTATTCAATGTAGGTTATATTGTCAGAAAATAAATAAAATGGGCCTTGGGATACATAGTAAAGGGTATTAGGGGCCCATTTTAATGAGGCTTTAAAATGCATAAATGCAATGTCACTAAAATAGGTCCAAATTAAGTGTAAAATTGTACTTTCTCTTAGAAAGGAGTACAATTTTCTACACTACATTTAGCCCCCACTATAGTCATCTACAAAACCACAATGTTAGGAACCACATCCTATAATACTGATTCATTAGTCATTCAATAATCCTTTTATTAAACTTCTATTGAGAATCAAATTCAAGGGTAGATGTATGCCCCCTGATTCCCACTTGATTTATGGAGGTGGAATCAGGGTAGCCATGTGATTGCATCAAATTTTAACTCTATCATAAGATATTTTGAGTACAACACCACATAGTGCTAGACATTAGATAAGATCAGGAATGAAAAATTACAAATTCAACACAACAAGCAGCATCAAAAATAGAGTTCTCTAGCCCCTAATATGTTGATTTGAGTAAAATATTCTTAGAATAAAATATGCTCTGTTTAATAGGGTTTAGTATATATGAATGAAAATGACATTTTTAATAATCATTTTGACTTTTACCTTTTTGCAATTAATCTTGGTGTAGAGTGATTTGAGATGCTGAGTAGATGAGCATACAACCTCCTAGATTGGGCATTCTTCATGATGAGGTGGCACGAGGTGCGATTCAACATATGGTAAGTGGATTTTCCTTTACTTTATCTTCGTATTCATACATTTATAGTATTTTTTTATGCATTTTTAGAATTTTTAGGACCTTAGAAAAGAAATTCGCAAAGTTTCCACCTTTTTTTGCAAAGCGTCCATCTTGGTTTCAAAGTGTCCCTTTTGGTTTCAAAGTTTCCAAAAATGGCCCATATGTCCAAGTTGGTCGCAAAGTGTCCTAGAGAAAATTTATTGCACTTTTTAATTATTAATGAATATATTTAGGATTTATTTTTCTTATTTTATTATTTAGATTCCTCCTTGAGCCCAACAATGTCTAGGGGGTAGAATTTTTTGTTTCCTCTGAGATATGATCACACAACTATTAGACGATGAGATTAGCATTCTTTAGGATACTAGATTATTTTGGGTATATCTCATGCCACCTATGAGGTACCATGATGCTATGTTGATGTCCCTAGTAGAAAGACAAGATGCTGACACATGTACCTTTCATCTTCCTACTAGGGAGATGATCGTCACCTTAGAGGACATTCACCGCATCCTATGGTTGCCTATCTAGGGGAAAGATTTTTCACTCAATAGATGAGCGGACACCTAAGGAGATGTGTGATGATATTTAGTATTGCTTATGTTGTCCTATTTAAGAGGTAAGAATAGGACCTCGCGTTGAGCTCAGATGGTTGCTACATGCATGGTCGCCATTGCTCAGATGCATTATGATAATTACCACAACATTAGTGCTAATTCCTAATGGGAGAAGCGCACACCTAAACGGTGGATTAGTTCACATAATCCGTGATATGGAGCAGTGCTAGACCATTTATGACTAGGGTCGCAACATGTTCACACATCTATACTATGATCTCAGGTGTTTTGTCTATCAAGAGTTGGATAACATAGTGCATTGTACACTCTTACAAGTTTGGTGCTTTCAGCATATCACATGCACAAGGCCTACAAGATATCTGACCATAATGGACATGGGTTACCCATGGGCCTACATCTATTCATTGAGGCGAGCTTGGAAGGAGGGTGATTTGCTACATTGGTAGGTCAGATTTGACCACTTGAATCAAGATGATATATCATGGAAAATGTATCTCATGATACCACAATTTCCAAATGAGAGACGTCATTTGGTAAGAATGCAGTGGGACATGTTTATACTTGGGCAACATGATTACATAGTGAGACCTTTCTACTAAAATTGTGTCATGCACCAATTTGGATAGGTTTAGGCTCCACTGATGTCATGGCCTTGGTACCGACGATCAACACAAATTTCTTGCAAGCCTATAGATAGTCGTCACCTCACTTCTAATGATATTGATTATAGTGATTCAAAGGAGTAGGACCACAATATGCCCCCAATTTCCAATTTTGAAGACATAGGCACAATAGTAGCTTACGAGCAGTGGTTGTTTACAACACAACCAATCCACGCCTTTCCTAGAAATCACCTCATAGGCATTGTAGGACCTCTCCTAGGTCATAGAGATGATTGGGGACAATGAGGAGGTCGACAAGGATACAAATGATGAGGGTATAGTTGCAGATATATTTAAAAATGAGGAGGAGGATACCCAGCTGATGAGTGATGATACTAATGAGATAGATGAGGTCCTAATTGGCCTCGAGATAAGGGAACCAC
Source organism: Sequoia sempervirens (assembly GCA_007258455.2). Lineage (NCBI taxonomy): Eukaryota > Viridiplantae > Streptophyta > Pinopsida > Cupressales > Cupressaceae > Sequoia > Sequoia sempervirens. The sequence continues at coordinate 290,210,981 of VDFB02353493.1, forward strand.
CTTCTACCCAAGTCACTAGAGCACAGTCAGTGGCTGCAGTAGGGATCCACACTCATGAACGTGGGGAGGCCAGTGGTAGTGGGCCATCCACACTTCCTACATAGGAGGAGTTCGTTGTTACATGGCTATAACCTGACTGGAAGGTTGGAGATCTAGGTGATGATGTGTTATTTATGCTTTCATTATGCTTTTATGTATATGATGTATATATATCATGATGTGTACTAATATCTTTTATGATTTTCATCTTGCAGGGTCCATGTGAGAGGGGCATGATCTCTATTAGTGTGTGACCATAGAGATGATGCATACTTTTCCCCCACACAAGGATACACTGTCAGAGTACATTCCCCCACATTCTATAGGATGAAATGAAAATCTCTTCAAGTCATTTGTGAGATTGAGGAAAACATATGAGAGCATGTCTAAACATGCTAACCTAGCCATAGGACAACTTTCAGCACTGCAGGTGGTGTATGATGAGCTCCAAGCTTCTTGAGTTTTAAAAGACAATGGGATAGAGGTCATCCTATGGTCAAAGGTCTTGAGGTTGGAGAGGGAGGTGACTAGGTTGTAGGCCGAGAGAGATCGCATAGAGCAGGAGTGCATCGAGGCACTAATATGTGAGGAGAAAGCGGTTGGAGAGGTGTGGGGCCTATGGGCATCCATGAGCATATCATGATCACATTCTATTGTATCTTGATGGGTGCCACTACTAGGTCTCAAGGGGTCTAGCATTCATAGGCCATACTAGCATTGTATTATTGATGACATGTACTTAAACTTTTGAAATATGATATATGAGCATTCATGTTTTGTTTTTATGAGTTTATGTTGGATTAGATGTCGATGTGATTTATTAAATATCCTTAGTAAGAATGTTTAATAAATGTCTTCATGATCTAATTTATGTGATCTAATTAAAAAAAATAGTTTAAATTAGATACTACATTGTGATTGAGTATGTCATGTTAACTTAAATGCACCTATGATCTAATTTCATAACATTAAATGCATATAAGAATCTAGTCTAACATAAAACACAAGATGAATTCAAATAGCATGTAAACTAAAGTAATAATCCAAACTTATTGAATAATTACTCCATAATATAAGACACACAAATATATGCTTTTTAAAGAAATAAGCAATGCAAGATAAAATAGAAAACCATCTACTTAATCTAACAATCACTGCTTTAAAATACATAGTATTCGAAGAAGATGTGAAGTGTAATACCGATGCAAATGTGTGGCATTTATAGGTTCCTTGAGAGGTGTACCATATATTTCCATTAATATGTATGCTCCAAACCCATAACTTTCATCAATTATGTAAGGTCCTAACCAATTAGGGTTGAAATTTCCTTTTACATTTAGGGCAACATTGACATTACATTGATTCTCATATAGCACCAAGTCACCTTTATTAAATACACGAGGGATGGAATTATCATTATAACTACATTGCATTCATTTAGAATAAGCTTGGAGATGCTAGAGAGCATTAATGTGTTGTTCATCAAGGGTATGTGCAAGATCATCATGGAAAAAACAAGCCCTTAAGTGGCAAAAAATTTAGAAAAATCAGAGTTAGGCAAATTGACGTAAAATTTTGAATAAGTTATCTATATTATTTCAAAAATATGTAAGAATAGAATCTGTAACAAATTGAATTTAGTTTGTAAACTACTAGGTTTATTTAAAAAATAACAAAAACCTATTTCGTGAAAATTTGAAATTTCAATGAAGTAGTTCTTAAATTTCAGGGAAAAAATAAGAAATAGGTGTTTGTCTGACCACCCTAACCACAATAAAATGATAACATTTTTTTATAAGATTTTAGATATTAGTAGATGACTCATGTCCTGATGTGATGCATATTTTTTTGTAATTTTTTTCCAAGTAAATAATTAATTATGAATTTTTTATTACAACTTTTAAAAAATATAAAAACTCCTATGTTTGACCACCTTAACTTGGTCAAAACTTCATGAAATTCAATTTTTCCTTTTTTAATCTTATAGTATGCAAAGCATAGAATGTGATGCATATTTCAGATTCAAAAAATGTGATATCGTTTGAAATCTATAGATTTTTTTCAATCAACCTATGAATTAGGACTTTAGTCACAATTCAAATAGAAAATGAATAATAATTATTTATTAAATTCAAAGTAAAGCATAATTTATATTGGTGGAAAGCTGAGAATATCTTTTAAAAACCCTTTTCATTTCATCAATTTTGGGTAAAACAACAGTCATTAGCCACATACCCTACACATACCCATTATATCGCCACTTTTTGGCCCATCATGATCTTGCACATACCCTCAAGCATTTCAAGTTGATGCAGTTGTTGCTCTTCATAGGTATTATCATCAATAATCCCCTTGAGAGTAATTCTTAATGAAGGAATTTCTAACTCTAAGGGCATTATTGCCTCGACACCGTAAACAAGGTTATAGGGAGTGTTTCCTATAGATGTTCTAATACTTATATGATAAGCCCACAACACATAAGTTAACTGAGTGTGCCAATCTTTATTATGCTTACTTAATATTTTCCTTAAGATTTATTCAAGAGTTTTGTTAGTTTATTTTTCTTGACCATTTGATTGTGGATAATACGATGTTGAAAAATTATGTTGAATATGAAAGGTTTCCAAAAATTTCTTCACGTCATTGATCTTAAATGGAGTTCCATTGTTTGAAACTAATGTGGAAGGGAGACCGAAGTGAGCAATAATGTGTTCCAATATGAAATGACATATTACATCAGCTGTCATGGAATAAAGAGGGATAGCTTCTACCCACTTTGTGAAATAATCCATTGCAGTAATTATAAATGTATGTTTAATGGAAGAGGGTGGCGATATTTTTCCAATAAGATCCAAACCCAAAACTGAATGCCCAAATAGGAACTTGGGCAAGAACCTCAGAAGCAAGAGTGTGAATCAAATTATTGTGTTCATGAAATTTATGATATTTCTTAACATGAGCAAAACAATCTTGTTCCATGTGTCTACAATAATATCCTATATGGATTAATTTTTGCACTAATGATATTCCTCCAAAATATCCCCCATAAGCACATGCATGAGCTTCTTCAAGTACTATAAGTATTTCATCTTGTTTAAGACATCTATGTAAAAGACCATCAAACGATCATCTATATAACACATCTGTAAGGATTATGTATTTAGATGTGAGTTTTTGAAGATGAGAGCTCTAGTTTTTTTAGTTGTAGGCTCAGAAAAGTTACCTTCTTTAAACTACTTGAATATTGTTGTGTACCATTCACTAGAGTTTTCAATATTGATTATTAACACTTCTTTGATATGGTAATCTATCAATGGTTTCATAATCATATGGACTATAAATGTCAAATCGATAGAAGGATCTTCAGGAGATACAAGGGAAGCAACACTTTCCATTATATTTATGTGTTGATTATCCTTTTTTGGTATGTTTTCAATGGTATATGATTCAAATTCGTCTAATAATTTCATCGTGAGGTCTTTATATCAAATGAGTTTATCATGGTTTTCTTGATATGAACATTTATCTATTTAATGACTAATTGAGAATCTTCGAAGATGGAAATGTGTTCAACACCTAAGACTAACGTTGCACATATACTAGCAATTAAAGCTTCATACTCTACAATATTATTTGTGCATAGGAAGTTTAGATGGTAAGATAAGGGAATAGGCTTTCCTAAAGGAGGAATTATTATAACCCCTACTTTGGAGCCAGTTTGACAATTAGAACCATCAAAATACAATTCCCATGTTTCTTTTTTTATAATCAACACATTTTCATCAGGGAATGTGTCTATATTAGGTAATGCTAATGGAGAAGAAGCATCAACTAAATGGTCGATCAAGGCTTGTCCTTTGATTTCCTTTTGAGAGGCAAATTTAAGATCAAACTCAATTATCAACATAACCCATTTAGCTAAGTGTTCTGATAAATTAGTTTTAGAAAAAAGATGTTTTAAAGGGTCAAACTTTGTCATGACATGAATTTCTACATTTAATAAGTAATGTCTCAATTTACTAGTAGCAAATACAAGAGCCAAACATTGTTTTTCTATCATTTTATATCGGGTTTCATAGTCAATCAAAGTTTGGCTAATGTAATAAATAGGATGTTCTCTACCACTATCATCTTGTTGAGCCAACAATGCTACTAGAGCATGGGTTGATGTTGTTGTATAAAGGATAGATGATCTTTCTTGCATAGTGGGTTGTAAAACAGGAGTAGAAAGGTAATATTTCAAACTTTCAAAGGCATGTTTACAATCCTTATTCCACTTAAACTCAACTTCTTTCTTAAGAAGTTGTGTAAAGGGTAATGTATGATCTACTAAGGATGCTACAAAATGACGGATAGCCTGAATTCTCCCTTGTAAAGTATGCAACTAAGAAACTTTTTTAGGAGGTGGAATGTTAATGATAGCATCAATTTTCTTTGTGTCCACCTCAATGCCTCTATGGGATACTATAAATCCTAAGAGTTTTCCACTATCCACACCAATTTTTTTTTTTTTTGGATTCAGTCTCATGTTATACTTTCACATTCATTCAAAGATTTTTTGAAGGCTGATAACATTGTCTTGATGGGTTAAATATTTGGCTAGAATATCATCAACATAATCTTCCAAAATCTTATGTATGTAATTGTGGAATATCAATTTCATAGCCCTTTGATATGTTGCACCTATGTTCTTTAATCTAAAAGGCATAACTACCCAACAGAATGTTCCTAGAAGCTATAGTAAATTTTTTCTTGTATTGATCTTGAGGATTGATAAAGATTTGATTGTATCTAGAAAAACCATCCATGAATGACAACAAAGCATGTCTCGTAGTTGAATCTACTATCATGTCAATATTAGGAAAGGGAAAGTCATCTTTTAGAGATGCTTTATTAAGGTCACAAAAATCTAGACACATCCTAATGTGATTATCATGTTTTACGATTGTGAATATGTTAGAGATCCAAGGAGAGTAGTAAATAAGGTGAATAAAATCAGCTTCGAGGATTTTTTCAATCTCAACTTTAACCAATAAATCTATCTTAGGATTCATATTATGTATCTTTTGTCTTACTAGTTTAGCATCTTGTTCAAGAACTATGTTGTGTGTCACTATCTTAGCATCAATACCCATGATGTCTGAATAATTTCAAGCAAAGAGTTCATAAAACTAGTGTAATAATGATGCATGATCTTCTTGTTCATCCTCATCAATACACTTTCCTATTTGAATCACTTTTTCTTCATTAGATGTGTCCATTAGTAGTTGATTGTATCTCCCATAGGTAGTGCATTTTGGTTTTAAACTTTAGGGATATTTTCTTCTTTATCATTGTCAACATCATTGATTTCCTTTCTTCATCCACTTGTTTAGTACTAACCATAGCACAAGTGACTCCTTGTTTCTTAGGGGGGGTAAATGAATTATCATAAACTCCTAACATTTCTTTCAAGGCTTCATCATCTTAAAATTATTCCAACGATTCATCACATGTTGTATCAATAAATTTAGGATGCTTCAAAGTGATATTTATCTTAGAGGAACTACATGTTGTAAGAATGAATAAAGAACCCTTTAATGTGTTGTCATTGACATCAACTTTGATTGTTGATATTTACTCTAATCCAGTGAACATAATGGAGATATCTTAATCTGGTATTTTGGTCCGCAAATGCTCATGTAATAAGATCTGCTTATGAGGTGATAATATGTTATTATTGACTATTATGTGCATCTATGTTCAAGATTTCAACTATTTTGGATGCAAAATTTGAAAGTTATAAGTGACAATAGTTCAACATTCAATTTTGGCTTTATATAGTGTAAATGGGTATGAGTAATTTGGTTTGCATTCCTCTAGTGTTAAGAATCAAACTTTATAATTTTGGGAGATTGTTTACAAGTGTCAGTACATTGTATATTCTAGATGGTGTGATTATATAATCAAATGGACTGTTGGTGATTGATCAATTAGCTTATTTTGTGATCAGGTCTAATTTATGGTCGACCTAATGCTTGATATATGCTCTAATGATTAAATATGTATTATGGATGTTAATGAGATCTATTTTAGGTCCATGCCAACCTAAATTAAGTCTTACATGTTTTTGTGTAGCTTGAATATGTTTTTGATTCAAGTGTGGAGGTGACAAGGCAATTTTGATTTAATTTTTGACTACATCCAATTAGGCTGATGTAATTGATGTATGCAAACATATTGGGTATATATTTAAGACACTTTTGAGAATCTTGAAGTGTGGTGGTATGTGATATGATACAAATATGCATATTTTGTATGTACATGATCAAATATATAGCATAATTGTGGTGAATGTTGAGGAAATGAAACTAAGAGCAATGGTTTATGTTTTACATCTGAGAAAGTGCATAGGTTCATTATATTGAGCTTCAAAGGAACTAAATCTAGCACAAGGAAGGTGCATTTTGTATCAGTTCACATCATGGTTGTGTAGCCATTTTTGTTTTGTATCTTTTTATCATTGTGAGCCTTATTGGACAATGTGTCCTAGCAGTGAGCCTCTATAATATCTTATAACCATTTATAATATATTGTGAGCTAATCCTCATCATGGTTTTTCCCTTTTTGGGTTTTCAATGCAAAAATATTGGTGTTCATGTGTCTTGTGATCTTGTGGTTATTTTATGCTTTCATTCTTTGTTGCAATTAGATGTGTTTTGATAATTTGATGGATTATGATTAAATGATTTAATGTAATACTAATTTGTTCCTTCTAAGAATCCTAACAACTTGAGGAAGATCTTGGAGGTTGAACACATGGTTGATATAAAGTATCCTATTTCTCCAGAAGAAATTTTTACAATTAAATACATAGAAGATGACCTTGCATGATTGACAAAGAAGAAATTAAAGTTTCTCTTGAATATCTTGACAAGGTTGAATGTGAAAATAAATATTTGAAGGAAAATCCTAAGGAAGCAAATGAATGCATTAAAAAAATTGAGAGAAAAAATCAAAAATTTTAGAGAAAGACAGGGAAGTCAATGGACAATTGAAGCAAGTAAATGAAGATATCACTAGACTGAAAGTACAAGTGGAAGAAAATAAAATAATTAAAGAATTTCTAAATGAAATGGTAAAAAGAAAGACTAATGAATGCACAAGTCTTGAACAAGAACTGGTAACTCTGAGATTAGATCTGGAAAAAGAAAGAACTCGTGAAGAAAAATTCAAAACATGTTCTACAATGCTTGATGAGATAATTGTAGGACAGAAACCATCTAAAAATAAAGGAGGTTTGGGACTTGAAGAAGGAGAAATCTCAAAGGCTAATTATATTCCAAGAAAGGTTGATAATCAAAAGAAGACTCAAGGAAGTGGCAAACAAATCAAAAATCAAAGAAGCAATGCTAGAAGATCCCTTATCAAACAACAAAATGCTCAAAGGTGCCCATCTTTTAATGGTATTTATTTTTCATGGAATAAATTTAGACATAAGGAAATAGAATGTAGAAGTAGAATGAATCAGAATATTGGATCCTTCTCTGGACAATGTTTTGCATGCAATAAATTTGGACATAGAGCTATTGAATGCAGAAATCAGATGATGAATAGATATAATGTTGGTAGAATGGTTCAATATTTCAATGGTTATTGCTATACATGCAATATGTTTGGAAAAAATCTAACCAATGTAGATCCATATTGAATATAGGTCAGTTTGGTCTGAAAAATGTTACATTCTATAGTTGCAACAAACCTGAACATATTTCAAAATTTTGTAGAAGGAAGAATGGAAGATAGACCAATCTAGTAAAGAGCAATGAACTGGTGCAGAAAATTGATCCTACTCAAGTAAAGAAGGAAATGGAGAAGATTTGGAGAAAGAAAGAGGATACTAAGAACAAAGATGAATCAAATGTATTTGTACCTCCCTCTAGTGTAGATAATTCCCTTGAAAATTAAACCTAGGGATGGGCTTATGGGGAGCAATAACAAAAAAATCTAACCTCCTAGAAATATGAGGTGTCAAGCAGTGACACCAAGATATATGGTGCAAAATGAAAAGCTTAAGATTTTGGAAAATAAATTGGAAAATAAAAAATGCAAATTTGAAGAAATGCAAAGCATTTTAGGGTTTACAATGTATCAATGAAGGGTTTATCAACTTTTTGGAAATTGAATCATTTAATGAAGAATTAGGAAAATTCAGAAAAGTTTAAAGTGGGTTCATAATTTGATTATAATCACATCTGTTCATTTGAAAAAATTAGAGAGTTGAAAGAGATTAAAGGTGATTCCAGGAAAATTGGTGTAAACCCTAGATCTGTTGTACATATAAAAGGTATTTACAGATTTCTATGCTTTGTGGGTTTGAAATAGAATTGATTTCATAAGCATTTGAGTTTGAATCAAAGTTAAAATGACTAACCCAACTATTGTCAAAATCACTAAGAGTCCTAGATAGAAATTCAAGAAGTATCCAATGAAATTTTTTGACAATGACCCTGACTGTTCCTTCTCGAAGATTCGTTATAGGGTTTTACCTACAGAAGATACTATGGCATACATACATGGGAATTGGAAGAGTATAATCACTATAAAGTTAAAGATCTATGGTTTGATGAGTTGACTAGAGATGATTTCCTTGTAAAACTAGAGTATGTTAACCTATTGAAGAAGAAGCTTGATATCTAGAACTAGTTTCCTAACTACAGTAGTGATTTGGATTCTAAGTATGTAAGGCTAGCACTAAACAAGCTACATGATAAATTCATATGGATCGACATGCCTGGAATAATAACTAAAGAAGTGATCAAGGTTGTTACAGGGTTGTGTGATACCTGACCTATACTAGTACTTAAATTTGTAAAAAATGAGGTTGCTATGGAACTAATCGGTTCCACCTATGATAGGAGGGCTTTGACAACAAAACCTATCAAGAATCCTAATATAAAATATGCCTCTATGATGATAGGTCACAATATTTACTTCACAAATAGGGAAAATTTAGCTTCTTCTACTACTATTTATGTTGCACATGAAATGGTAGTGAATGGGAAGGACTTTAATCTGTGTGAGTTGCTCTCGGAGCAACTTCTTGAGAATCTAAAGAAAACTAGAGAAAAGAAATATGCTTTTAAATTTGGAACTTTGGTAATGTGTTTGTTATTTTACTTTTTGAGAGAGTTTCCTAGAAGAAAAGATATTGTTTGGGATAGGAGTAGACCTATGGGGCATCAAATCCTTGATTACATACACATATTAAGAAACTTGAAAGCTTAGCTTGATTACATGCACATATTAAGAAACTTGAAAGCTTAGGATGATGCTTTGACTACATTCATCGCATTTTTTTAGAAGAATATGCATGAAAGGGAAATGATTCCCCAAAAAAATGGAGAGAAATATGCAAAGGAAATTACTTCCATTGTGATAACTGATGAGTATATAATTGAGGTTGTTGAACCTATAATGGTGTGGATTGAGCCTCTTGGCTATGCATGTTGAAATGATGGATTCACAGTGTTCATAATGAAGCTAAAATCTTCAATGGAGGACCTTTTCCAAGAAAATATTCACCCACATAGAAAGTTTTGCAACAATGGCATTCAAATAGAGATTCTATTATGAGATATGAGATATGTTACAAGCACATACATATGCCTTGATTAAATAGGCAAGAGAGAAATCTAGAATGCACTATGATGTTGCCAAGAGTCTTAATCACACAACATGTGACATGTAAACCCTAACAACCTACCTAGGGAATGATGATGCAATAGAGATAAGTTCTAGATGATTTATAGAAGGAATCTTATCTCCTACAAACATGGAAAGGGTAATTACCCCATTATCTATGATTTTCTAATGATGCAACCTAGGACTTAATTAATTAAATAAAAGACCTAAGTAAACTTATACTAGTGTAATAAATAGTTAGTTACACTAAAAATGAAGTTTTTGAGAATGAAGTTTAAGAATATGTTGAATTTTTGTTCAAGAGTCCTAAGGATCCCTCTCAACCAAGACATGAAACATATGAAGAAAAATCATCAGAGGTACATTTGGAATTAAAAAACAAGAAATCAAAAGGAATGCAAGGAAGATAGTGGAATAATGGGAAAGAAGAGAGGGTTATACAGATGAATAGTTCAAGGAGGGAAGAGCAAAAGAATCCAACATAGTTGGTGACTCCTTTGTACCAAGGAGATGAAGAAGAGTAGCTTCCACCCTACCTCTGGAGCTACTACGAAAGGAAAGAAGATGGATCCTAGTGCTTTGATAATTGAAGAAGACACTGCACCTTTCAGAACTAGCACAAGGACTAGAAAGAGAAATAATGTGCCTTTGGTAGCAACCCCTACTACCTTTGGAAGAAGACAGAAGAAAAAATAATTTAGTGAAAAGAATCTAAGTGTTTGGTTGAAGAAGAAATTAAGCTTGGGTTAGAACATGAAGAACAACTAACAAGGAAAAGAAGAAGCAGTGCTACTACAAGAGGCAAGCATCGAAGCGAAAAAGTAGAAGATTGACATTGTGGACACTTCAGAAGAAGAAGAAATAGAAAGAGAAAAAGAGGGTTTCACTATACATATCCATAAGAAGCCTGAAAAGAAGGGGAAGAAGTTAGAGGAATGGTCTTTAGAGAAAAATAAAAAAAAGACAAAAACTCCAATAAGAGCTCATACTTTGATGAAGTTAGATGTTTTAGTTAGTAGTATGTTACAATATGATGATTTGTTAGAAGCTAATACAAAGCTATATGGAGAAGTGGATGAGGAAGATAGGAAAAATATCATTGAACAAATTATTCAGTATATTATTGTTTTGAAGGTTTATATGAGTAACATTAAGAAGGTTCCTAGAGTTGTGTGGGATGCCTTGATTGAAAGAAGGAATGAATAAATTGAAGCTGAAGATAAGATGAAATATGATGCCTTAGAGGAAATTAGATCCTCCTTATCCTAGGATGACAAAGCTACATTGATAGAAGTGTATACTAAAGAATTCAGAGTCAAACAAAGAGTCACCATTCTTATGGGAAGAGAAAAAGATCAAGTAGAAAAATTGAAATAGGAAATAGTGAAAACTATCAGGGACATTGCAAATTTTTTTTGGAATGACTAACATCTGGTACCACTCAAGAGAATGATAATGCAGAAGAAAAGGTTATTGATGTAGAAGAAAATATTTCTCCGAATACAAATTTACCAGTTTTCAAAGAAGTCTTGGAAGAAAAAGAAGAAGATGCTCATAGTGCTGAACAAACTCCATTGTTTGATGTTACAGATGTAGAATAGGGAAAAATCAAGGTTAAGGTCATAAAACAATAGAACTACAACCCTAAATCCCTAAACCAACAATGAAGCAGAATCCAACATAGAATCATCAAATATGAAGAAATATTACCTATGCCATGGTTGAATCACCTCCATTGTTCTTCTCCATCTTGCTTTATATGCTTGACTGCCCTCAGAATTGAGTATGTAACAATAGCCTAATGCCAATGATAGAAAAATATTGAAGATTGTACTTTGTCTCCTTAACAACATGTACTTAAGCATGAACTAGGCTGGTTGAAATGACAATGATAGGTCTCTTTTTATAGAAAACCAAATCAGAATGAAGGGCTGAGATTAAAAGCCAATATAACATGAAAATCAATGGCCAAGAATGAAAGTTGTAGTATGAAATAGGTTCAGGGATAAATTAGGGAAAAGATAAAAATGAATGGCTAAGATTGAATTATAAAATAATTCAATCAAGGGTGGAAATTGAATGAGACATGAAGAGATAAGAATGACAAGGATAAGGAGGTTGGCACAAAAAAAGAGGTTGCTAGAGGACTTTAAATAAGTATAAAATTATTTAATTGAGGAGGGAAAGTGAATAATTAAATAGTGAAAACATTATTTAATTATAGAAGACATGTGAAAGTTGACTTTTCAATTAAATAATAATTTAATTCAAAAGTGGGAAGAAAATGACAAAGTAGTAAGTCATTTAAATAAATAAAATTTATTTAATTCATGGAAGAAAAGACTAAATGAATAATTAAATACTTGAAATACTTATTTAATTATAGTAGAAAGATAATAATAATTAAATAAATAAAATTTATATAATTATAGGGGAAAAGAGACCTTAGTGATGTAATTAAGTAAATAAATTTTATTTAATTAATCAAAATGAGGAAATAAATGGATAGAAATGAATTATTTAAATAATTAAAATTACTTAATTAATAGAAGAATTATGACATTGGACAATAATCAAATAATTTAATTATTTAATTATCAAGGACAAAAGAGAATTGATGAAGAAAAATAATGTTCACAAGCCTAGGACAATTTTTAGTGTCTACATTTTGCCCCTCTTTGATACAATGCAGTTTATTGCGTTGTGTCAAATAAATTTAGGTAAAAAATATACCCTAGTGTAATAGGACGGACTTATGCCCCATCATAAATTTTTTGCAAATTTTCAAAAAATTCAAAAAATTTAAAATTTATTCTGATAAATCAATTGGACGACCAAGAATGCATTTGTGACAAAAGTTTCAACTTTCAGGATCTTCGGGGTAGCCAAATTAAAGTTGCAAGATCATTTATCTGAGACTAAGAAGTGTCAACTTATGCACCTAGGCCTATATTATGTGACATACATGCCCACCATTAGGGTGAATAGGGGATTACTGACTACACTTTCCGAGAGATGGCATTCAGAGACATGCTTGTTCCATTTTATAACTGGGGAGGCGACGATGACACTTGAGGATTTCTACCAGATCCTGAGGCTACCTATCCATGGACAGTAGGTGAGATATGATCTAGAGTGGGGGTATGGAGCCATTGAGGCCATGTATGCACATGCAGATGTCGTGGAGTTAGGCTTCAAGGAGGATGATATTAGATGGGAGTTCCTAAAAAATAGATATGAGAGATGGGACTATATTTTGTGCATATTGATTATCGAGATAATCATTCTAGACCATAAAGGTCATGGATTTCCAGTCAAATAGGGTGAGGTGCTTGTGGGGATGATGGAAAAGGGTATAGTCTATGCATCGGGGCCTTTCTTGTTAGCCATGATATGTTTTCAATTGCATGAAATTGATTACCATGACATTCAGTCTATCAGTTGTTGTGTGACACTCTTAATGATATGGGTGTGGGATCACATAGTCATGTTTTGTCCACCAGTGGGTAGAAAAATGAGTGATGAGATGTATGTTTACTTGTATGGCAGAGTAGTGACTCAAACCCATGTTAGGGATGTGGGATATTGGTAGCATGGCATCGACTTGCTTGCGAGTTTCATATGAAGGCTCTATAGAGCATGAGGATGTCATGGAGTTAGGCTCTGAGTAGGATGAGAGTAGATGGGAGATCTTGGAAAAGAGATATGAGAGATGGGACTGTATTTTATGCATATTGATTACTGAGATCATCATTTTGGACTGCAGAGGTCATGGATTTCTAGTCAGCTAGGGTCAGGTGCTTGTGGGGATGATGGTCAGGGGCACAGTCTATGCATGGGGGCCTTGCTTGTTTACCATGATATATTTTCAATTGCATGACATTGATTATCGTGACACTCAATCTATCAGTGGTGGTGTGGCACTCTTGATGTTATGGGCATGGGAGCACATAGTTGTGCGATCTAGAGGATTTTTGTCAAAATTTTGAATTTCCTCATTTTTCTCCAAAAATATCTTCATCAAAAAATATCGAGAATTCTGACTCCAATGCAACTCGAACGGAGTCAATCGGAGCTACGGTGCTTGAGATACACTCGGTCAAACCTTTAGTCAACTCAAAGACCCAGGTCAGAAAAAGGTCAAAAATCAAAGTGGTCAAAAGTGGTCAAGACTGGCATCAATGTAAAGAGCTCGTCGCAAGCTTTCCAATGGTGTTCGTTTCATCAAAATTGGAGTTCGTTTGCCCGAGTTATGAGCAGTCAAAGTCAGCTAATCATGTGTGGACATGTGGCAGTCCAGTTAGCGGACACATCACTCTGAAGTCTTTGACCGGCGAAAGAAATTTTGATATGGCATCATCTCACCCCTTCAGGTGGCAGGCCATTATTGGCAAAAGGTGTCATATTATTTTTATAAAAAAATATAATAATAAAAAATAATAAAATATATAAAACAAATAAAAAAATGCCACATTCTTTAAAAAAAACGTGGGCTCTCCTATATTAAAGGATCTCCACCTATCTTAAAGCCCATATTAAACCCACCCTATATTAAAGCCATGAGCTTTGTTTTAAAAACTTTCTATGTTATTTTTAAAAAGCCTATTTTCAAGGAATCCCTATTTTAAGGGATTTTAAACCCTTTTTTTATTATTATTACCCCTATTCAAAAGGGATAAACTCCTATAAGATAGCAATGGGATTATTTTCAAGAGATAAAATTTAAAAGATCTCCTTAAAAATATATACATAATCCCGTAAGAGTTCTCAAAACAAAATTATAGGGATTATTATTTTCCTTTGTAAGCCCAAAATTATAAGGGCCCTTCATTATTTATCTTGAAGATATTTTATTATGTAACGGGGGGATTTCTTTTGGATTTACATGTAAATTTGGGGAGATTGTAATCAAGTTGTTATACACCAAATTGGGTAAAATTGGTGTATAAAAAGGGGTAAATGGGTGAGAGTTTGAAAGTGTGTTTTGTCTAATTATTTTTGTAAGGGGATTTTGGAGGAAAATTGGTGATGCATTTTTGTAACCAAGTTATTGAACTTGGGAGATAGAATTTTGGGAGGTGATTTTTGTAAGTGGAGAGTTAGGATTTTTCTTCCTTGGAGAAATCTTATTGTAACTTTGTGCTTTTGGAGAAGCTTGTTTCCACGCACTTTGGAAGTGCATTTTCAGATTTCTTTGTAATCCAAGGGGAGGCTATGTCGAAGATTGTAACCGAGTTTCTGGAGGAATAATTGGATCGGTCTCACTCTATTGGAGCGGACCCAAAGACGTAGTCATGATTGTGGTGAACTCCATTATCAGATTGTTTGCACTTTCTCTCTTCTTCTCTCTCACATTCTGGTTA
Source organism: Sequoia sempervirens (assembly GCA_007258455.2). Classification (NCBI taxonomy): domain Eukaryota; kingdom Viridiplantae; phylum Streptophyta; class Pinopsida; order Cupressales; family Cupressaceae; genus Sequoia; species Sequoia sempervirens. Next base: position 290,226,067 of record VDFB02353493.1, read on the forward strand.
TCACCTTGATTTTTAAAGCATAATTTCAATAATGTACACTTGTTTTTGAGTTTCCATTAAATTGTTTAAGTTAAGCATTCAATTATGCAATTAGTGTAGATCCTAAATCAGATCAAATTGGTATTAGAGCTTTTGGTGACTAGTATTGCAAATTTGTTGTGAATGCTAAAAGGATCCAGTATTCAGAAGGGCAAAGGCAAGCTTGAGGAATATAATCTTGAGATCAGGAAACGAAGAACTTTCCCAAAGATGTCTATTTCTGGAATGGAGGTACTCGAAGAACTTAGTGAGCAGGAATTTCGAAGAGCTTTCTGGAAAATGAGAGCCGCGTTGGAAATGCTACTCAAAGAAAGGGAAGAACACATGTAACTTGAAGAAGATAATGCATTGAAGCAAGAAGATCATGGAGACCGTAAAGGCAAGAAGAAGCAACCAGGAGGTGCTGATGAACCCCCAAAATCTCCTCTGTCTACTCCTTCTTCTCCCCCTTCTTCTCCTTCTTCTTCTACACATTCTCTTTCTGCTAATCCTTTTAAGGGTGTAAATAAGCCTAAGATTGAATTGGATGTTAAATTTGAACTACCTAAGTACTGTGGTGAATTAGATGCTGAAAAACTAGATGATTGGATTCAACAAGTAGAAGTCTATTGTAGAGTCCAAAGCCTCTTTGATGATGCTTCTAGGATCGAGTTAGCTACTCTTCGGTTGGGAGGTTCAGCTCTCACTTGGTGGGAGATTAGGACTAGAGCATAAATTTCACAGCATGATAGAGTCAATTTGTCTTGGTCAGAATTTGTTAATGCTCTTAAAAAGCAATTTTATCTCGTAGGCCATATGAAAATGTTAATGATGGACTAGAAAACTTTTAGGCAAGGGAAAGGATAGTCTGTTCAAGATTACACCCACGAGTTTCGTAAAAGGGCTATTGCATTAAATGTACCTTTGTACACCCAGGATACTTTGTTAAAGTACATAGGAGGTCTTCACTCATATCTCAAACATTCTATTTTGGTCTTGAACCCTAGTAATTTGGATGAAGTTTGTGTCCAAGCTACACATTTAGAGTCAAGAGGAAAGGGTTCTTTTATTGATAAGTTTGATAATGATAACTCTGTAAAGAAATCATCTAAGGTTATAGAGACAGGGAAAGGAAAGAAGACAGCTACAGTCAAGAAGGATGGCAAGCTTTCTTGCTCTCATTATGATAGGAAGGGTCATGTTGAAGATCATTGTTGGAAGTTGCATCCAGAATTGAGCCTAAGTGGGCTCAGAAACAAAATCATAAACATAAAGGTAAGGAGAAAGACACAAATGTTGTTATGGATCTTGGTTCCGATTTTGATGATGAAACTAAGATAACAACTATTAGTTTGAAAGGTAAAGCTCCTATTTCCAGTGTTTCCTTTGATAGTTGTTCTTCTACACCTAAAGTTAATGAAGTCTCTGATGATAAGAAAAGGAATGAAATTTTTCACATAAGGGTTATTGCTAAGAATGTGAAACTTGATGCACTCATAGATAGTGGTTCTCAAGTTAACTTGATTTCTGAAAGTGTTGTCAAGAACTTGGGATTGAAAACTACACTGCATAAGAAACCTTATCCACTAGGCTACATTTGTGAGAATGATAAATTGCAAGTAACAAGACAATGCACTTTAAAATTTGCAATCACTAGTAAGTTTGTGGATGAAGTACAGTTTGATGTGGTTCCACTAGATATCTGTGGGATAGTGCTGGGTAGCCCTTATCTATATGATCAAAAAGCTATTTTCTACAGGGAAAAGAATCATTATCATTTGTTTAAAGATGGCATTCAATATATTATACATTCTCATAGGATTAAGAATAATTGTTCTTTTGCAAACACAGGGAAATTAAAGAGGGTAATTAATGCAAGTAAAGATTTAACTCTTATGTCTATCAGTATAGGTGGTTCTAGACATGAACTTGGAGCAGCTAACCAAGGTCAGATGTCGTAGGATGCACCCATAGTACAACATGAGGGAATGGTGATTGAAAGCATTGATGATCCCTTGGGTAAAAATGTTTTTGTTGTGGGAGATTGATATTTTGTTGATTTATTCTCTTTCATATCTGCATTATTGTTCAGTTTGATGCTAGTCAATGTTTGTTAGTTAGTGGCTACGATAATTGATGTAGATGCTTATGGAAGTGATAGAATGATGTTTATGTTCAACAATGTTGTTGCAGTCTTCATTGTGATTGTAAGCCGAGGTTACAGATGTACATATGATACAAGACAAGTGGGGAGGAAAAGTCCTCACTTAATTTCTAAATAAATGCCACTTTTGGAGGTCCAAAAGCTCTCCAGTGGGGAGGCTTGATCCGGAGGATTTTTGTCAAAATTTTGAAGTTCCTCATTTTTCTCCAAAAATATCTTCATCAAAAAATATTGGGAATTCTAACTCCAATGCAACTCGAACAAAGTCAATCGGAGCTACAGTGCTCGAGATACACTCAGTCAAACCTTTAGTCAACTCAAAGACCCAAGTTAGAAAAAGGTCAAAAATCAAAGTGGTCAAAAGTGGTCAAGACTGGCGTCAATGCAAAGAGCTCGTCGCAAGCTTTTTGATGGTGTTTGTTTCATCAAAATTGGAGTTTGTTTGCCCGAGTTATGAGCAGTCAAAGTAGGCCAATCATGTGTGGACACATGGCAGTCCAATCAACGCCACATCATCAGTCCATTCAGTGGACATATCACTCCGAAGTCTTTGACCGACAAATGAAATTTTGATATGGCATCATCTCACCCCTTCACGTGGCAGGCCATTATTGACAAAAGGTGTCATATTATTTTTATAAAAAAATATAATAATAAAAAATAAAAAAATATATAAAACAAATAAAAATAAAAATAAAAAATGCCACATTCTTTTAAAAAAACATGGGCTCTCCATATTAAAGGATCTCCACCTATCTTAAAGCCCATATTAAAGCCACCCTATATTAAAGCCATGAGTTTTGTTTTAAAATCTTTCTATGTTATTTTTAAAAAGCCTATTTTTAAAGAATCCCTATTTTAAGGGATTTTAAACCCTTTTTTTTTATTATTATTACCCCTATTCAAAAGGGATAAACTCCTATAAGATAGCAATGGGATTATTTTACAGAGATAAAATTTAAAATATCTCCTTAAAAATATATACATAATCTTGTAAGAGTTATCAAAACAAAATTATAGGGATTATTATTTTCCTTTGTAAGCCCAAAATTATAAGGGCCCTTCATTATTTATCTTGAAGAGATTTTATTATGTAACGGGGCAATTTCTTTTGGATTTACATGTAAATTTGGGGAGATTGTAATCAAGTTGTTATACACTAAATTGGGTAAAATTGGTGTATAAAAATGGGTAAATGGGTGAGAGTTTGAAAGTGTGTTTTGGATAATTATTTTTGTAAGGGGATTTTGGAGGAAAATTGGTGATGCATTTTTGTAATCAAGTTATTGAACTTGGGAGATAGAATTTTGGGAGGTGATCTTTTTAAGTGGAGAGTCCGGATTTTTCTTCCTTGGAGAAATATCATTGTAACTTTGTGCTTTTGGAGAAGCTTGTTTCCACGCGCTTTGGAAGTGCATTTTTAGATTTCTTTGTAATCCAAGGGGAGGCTATGTCAAAGATTGTAACCGAGTTTCTAGAGGAATAATTGGATCGGTCTCACTCTATTGGAGCGGACCCAGAGACGTAGTCACAATTGTGGCGAACTCCATTATCAGATTGTTTGCACTTTCTCTCTTCTTCTCTCTCACATTCTAGTTATCACCTTGATTTTTAAAGCATAATTTCAATAATGTACACTTGTTTTTGAGTTTCCATTAAATTGTTTAAGTTAAGCATTCAATTATACAATTTGTCTAGATCCTAAATTAGATCATTGTGTTTCATCCACTAGTGGGTAGATAGTTGGGAGATAGGATTTTGTATTTCTATTTGTATGGAAGAGTAGTGACTCAGACCCATGTAAGGGATGTGGGATATTGGTGGCATGGCATCAATTTTCTTGTGATTTTCATATGGAGGCCCTACAAAGACTACCAGTAGTGGCCGGATGAGGATGATAATTTTCCATGGTGTAGACAGTCGAGGTTTCTGATTGGATGGACAATCTAGTCATAGGACATCATTGAGATGTACCTACCAAAGTGGGTATGGAGGTAGTTTAGGGAGACCCAAGGTGTGTCGATGGGGACAACAGATTTTCCATGATAATTGCATGAGATACAACCATGGGGATAGATGATACCAGTGGCAGTTGTGGAGTAGGGAATAGATGCCCTATAGCCTATGCAATGGGGATGGAGGGAAGAAGATGTAGATTCAGGCACCATGATAGAATATGACACATAGCGGGCCACCCATAGGCCTGATCCTTTCACTGATCTAGATCAACCAACACTAGTAGAGCATCGAGGTAGGAGCCCATGAGGCTAGTTCAAGGGTTGAGGCCAGAGGGGAGATAAAGGAAAAGGAGACAAAAGGAGAGGAAATGATGGTGGAGATGGTAGTTGAGGGAGAGATGGTTGAGCTTGATAGAGGAGGGTGAGGGGACAATGGGTGGTGGAGCACCTTTTATTGATTAGGGAGGAGGAGCATGAGGAGGAGTGACAGGAGGAGGAGCCATTTCTAGATGTTGATCAACATGATGTAGACATGGAGGAGGCATAGTAGGAGTTAGAAGAGGCAAAGTAGGAGTTGGAGGAGGAGTGGAAAGAGGAGGAGGAGATGGGGGAGGCAAAGCGGGTCCTTTAAGAGAGGATTGTGATGGGTGTGGATGTCAGAGAGGGGCTACAAGAGGTTTCAACCAGAGGGGGAGATGGTTCAATAGATCAAAGGATAGAAGACTTATAGGCATAGCTAGATGCCATGAATATCAAGATACAGGAACTGGAGGTGGGGGTGGGGGAATTGAGGATAGAGAGAGATGCACTGAGACAGAGAGAGATGCACAAATGGTTGCTCAGTAGCGAGCTGATTAGTGAGTTGTGTACTTAATAACTACTCTTAATGGGTCAACTATAGACCTGGCTAGAGAGGTCTAGAGATCTGGTAGGAGGGAGTAGTATTACATGGATCTATATGAGGTTGTGGTACCACCTAAGAGGAGAGAGTGGAGCTCTACAAAGGCCTTGAGTAGATCTTAGAGTAGGTCACATAGTAGACAATCACAAAGCAATGGGGGTGTGTCAGGGTCGAGATGGTCTTCTCCATATGAGTGGCCTCCAGCAAAGCTTAGGTCATCAGGGTCCCCATAGTGAGAGGACAGGCAGGAGGATCATGAGTCACCACAGTGATCACCTTCACAGGATTGGGATAGTTCTAGCTAGGGCATAGTTTGACATTGTATTAGGAAACTTATATTTTTGATCATCGCGCCTACAAGCATTATTTTTGGGAGACATCTTGACTTTGTACTGTGACACACTTTTGAGATAGATATATATGTGATGCATGATTTTGGCAGTGAGTATATGATATGCATTCTTATGTTATACATTTATGATGTCATGTGATGGATGATTATGCTTTACGATATTTATGCCTTTTATATTATTATGTGATGATGCTATATGTTGATGCACTATGGATGACTAATGGATGTTTATGCTTATATATGATTCCTAGATGTTAGATGGATGCATTTAATTTTATGATGTTATGGATATGATGCAATGATTATGAATGCCATGTATATGTTGTATGATGTATGCTTAATATATTATGGATGTAAAATGATATGATATAATATGGTTATGATATACAATGTCTATGGATATGCAATGTGATGCTTATTGTAAATTATGAATGCAATGCTATGCAATGTTTATATGATGTAAATGAAATGTATATGCAATGTGATGTATGATAATGGATTATGATTATGGAATGATGTGGATATATATTATGTATGAGCATTGATGGATATGCATATGTAATAATTATGTATGAATAAATGTGATGATGTGTATAAAATTATAATGCTATATGGATGCAGGATGACATGAGATGATTATGATGTTGGATGCTTATATGAAATGCATATATGCTATTTATGTTTTTGTATTTTCTAATACAATCTGGATGAACTAATATGTATTTATGATGATCTTCCTATATGCTTCTAATATGACTATGTATACAGGATATTTTTGGGTTTCATAGGATACCATCAAGATGTAGATAGAAGAAATATTAGTGTGGAGGACATGGATGTTAGCGGAGACAATGAAAAAAATCAATATTTTGTTTAATAGATGCTACACATTGCATTTAATCATCATTGGGTGTTAAAATATGAAAAATGGATAATAAACACCATGATATGACATAGACCATGGTGTTCAAAGTTATCCACTTGCAAAAATAGATAGTAACATAATAGGAATGTCATGACTCATACTGAGGGAAAAGTTTCCCTAGTTTTTTTCCAAGACAATCCACAAGCATCAGTCAAAGAAAAATTGGTCATGAGACATCATCACTCCTCTAAATCCTCCGTGGGACATCGTTGAGGTAGTAATTAACATGACCCAAAAGAAAAATCCAAAAGATAAGACAAATTAGACCAACAAATTCAACAACCATTTAGATTATTTTCCAATGATTATTTGCAGATATGCAATTAACTAATTGATTGACAATTCCTAGTTTTTGTAGGGGAAACATGTCATATAAGATGTCGAGTTTGGTTTCGATCATGTAACCACATGTATAAGGTGAATACCAAAGTTTGATGAATGAAAATGTCTAGTTTTAGGAAGGACACATCCTGTATAAGACAAATGATATGCTTTATTACTTTGTTGTTGATTTGATGTTTGACTAATTTGACTTGAAGACTTGTTGAATAGTTTGTCTATTGATTCATGATTTGATTTGGATTCAAATGACCACTTTGCATATGATGAAAATGTTTGACTTATTATGATTGACTCAAAAAACCCTAAAGGACTAACCTAGGGCCTCAGGGGCTCATCGACTGATGGCCTTGCCTACGTAGAGCAGAATAAAATTATCTCACATTATAAACCACACCTACATTTTGATCACATAATAAGAATCAAGAGTACCATATTTTTCATTTTGAAAGGAGAATGATGTTTTTCATTACCTCACACCATGGAGAGAAAACAACAACAAACCGTAAATGAAAACACAACTTATTGAATTTGTAAATAAATGTGATATATATATATCCATTTGTTACTTCCTATGGTAATTGATATATTTTTATTATTAATATAAAAAGATTATCTAAATATTTTAACTGAAATTATCAGTTACATAAAATAATATAATTATCACATAAATAAAATATAAAGATCACAAGTAAACTCTTGAAATACAAGTAAACATGGTTAGTAATCATTAAAATTAACAAATTCCCAATTTATGTTAATAGTGCTAAAAATTTTGATAACTAATATTCTTAAGCAAACAAAAAGCATGTAATGATTGAACAACTATTAATTTTTAATCCAAATTAATAATTTATAGTGATAGAAAATGACAAATCAATCATTTGGAATGGTATAAAAAGTTAAATGTCATATAATGTATTTGAAAGCATATAGAAGTTGTGTAGACTAAATTATGGGACTAAATCTTGGGTATGCTACAAAGTATTGCGATATATACACAAGTAAAACATTTAACAATAATTACTAAAACATTTTTCAGTAAATGAATTCTAGTCTATTGTATTGGACAACCAAAGGATACTCACACACACACACACACATACACATAATGAAAATATATATAATGAAAATGCAAGTTGAATTGTAAAATTATTTTGAATATAAATGAGTCTAACGAATGATTTTACAAGCTTATATAGATTTTTTTAATGAACAAGAAACAAAATATAATGGATCCTTCTATGAAATAAATGAAAAATATAAACCTTGAGAAATAACCAAAAATGAAGATTTTTTCTACTGTTTTCAGTTGGCATATATAAACACACAGCTTATTGAATTTATAAATGAATGTGTACAATGTGGGAAAAAAACTAGCACCATGACCTGACAAAATCACAACACATGGCGAAAAGGCATTGAAGAGGAATGATTTATTTCATAAATAAGCAGTAAAAAATTTTCAATCAACGAATGAACCCTTCAAGAGTGCTAAAAGATGTAGAAGAAAATGATAAACTAGTACCATTGTTTGCATTTTGAAAGGATAGACAAAGGATACACACACATATATTGATTTGAACTAAATGAACAAGAGACAAGAGAAACATAATTTGTAAATGAATGTGTACAATGTTATATATATATATATATATATATATATATATATATATATATATACATTGTACACATTCATTTAATTATTCATTTTTGGGTTCAAGTCATAGATAATTTCTTCGGTTTGCATGACAATTTGCAAGGAGGATGGTGAAAGAATTGCTACAAAACTTAGGAGAATTCAATTTGTGGATCTTATAGAAAGTTTAGATGTTTGTAAATTACCCTTTTCTGTACAACATGTGGGACATATAGCAAGAATCAGTGATGATGATTCTCTAGTTAAGCCAAAAGGTGGGGAGCAAGCAGAAGATGAAGATGATCAGGATGAAGAATTGAATGATGAAGGAGTAGATGCTCAGAAAAGGAAAGAACAAGTGATAGATGAAATGGATTATGATGACGAGGTTGATGAGAATGAAATGTCTCTTTGCAATGAAGATAATTAATTAGAAGGGGAAGATAATGATGACAATTTGTAAGGAAATCTAGGGGGCATCTTAGAGAAGTCTCTAAGAACAGTAGTGCCTTTAGTAACTTTCATTTCGATTAGGTTGCCTCAAAGACACGTACAACTATTTCCTAAAGCAAAAATAAACACAGTTTATTTCCCACATTGATCCTTCTGAGAAAAACACATGTAAATTCAATAGCATGCATTAATAGATTCTCTAACAGAACCAATACAGACATGAAAGATGAGACAATCAACAACAAACGGTTACAATTTTAGGCTCATAGCCTTTTTAGAGATTACATCTTGTTCATTCTGGATACAACTGGTAGCAACTGATCACTCAGTACACAGGAGAGAGTTCGACAGCATAACCCTGCCTCTGCTTCGGCCTCATGGCCTTGGCCTTTCAGCCAGCCACTCGGCTCTCTCTCTTCTTCTCTTCAGCTCTTAGACCCATTGCACAAAATGTCCAATGCATACATATATGCATTCATTCTCAATGGCCTTTGTGAATCAATTTTCTTCCAACTGTTGGATCACAACTATCGAATCAACCAGCTCAACATCGTAGATGTTTCCACTTCCTTGCATAGAAGATAATACGTCCAGGTCACACCACGTAGGACAATCTTCAAATGGTCAAGGGCGTTCAACCTGTGTTGGTATGTCAGTGAGACACTAACCATGTCTCCCCAATGCCAACACAACCATCATTCGATATCACCAAGAGTTGTCCCCATCGGCAAGAGGTTACACCGAGCCCACACGTTGCATTGACTTCAACATTCACATCGGCGAGACTATCGCTATTGCCAGGAGATAATATCAAGGTTCCAAAGTTATACCAAAACCACTGATGTCCATTACATTCCTATCGACAAGAGTTTCCTCATCGGCAAGACTCATACCGGTCGATGCTCACAAGTCACATGGATCTCAACAATCCCATCCGCATGAATATTTCTCTTTGCCAAGATTTCATAACGAGCTTTTCATGTTATACTAAAACATCGAAGTCGGCAAGACATATCGCTTTTGCGAAGACATCATACTGATTCCTTCAAGTCACACCGAAGTGCTCAACAGTCGGCAAGACATTCATCTTTCGCCAAGACATCACACCGACCACACCATGTCATACCGAGTCGGCAAGACAATCATCTTTCACCAAGACTTTACACCAAGCATCACATGTCATCCCGAAGACTATCGGTGTGACTTTCCAAGTCACCAAGACTTCACACTGAAGTCTTTTGTCACCGCGAAAGCACCAAGGTATACCCATCGGCAAGACTTACCGCTATCGATGAGACATCACATCGAAGAAAGCCTTTTAGCCAAGGCTCTCCCTAAAAACATCAGTCAGCAAGACTTTCCACATTCACTGAGACTTCATACCAAAGTCCTTGTGTTTCTCCGATGACTCCATTCGCTAGGAGTCTCACCGAAAACACCCAATCACATGTGGCTTTGTCGGCCAGACTTACCACTATCGCCAAGAGGTCATAGCGAACCCCTTTTGTTACCCCGATGATTCCATCTGTCTGTCGGTGAGACATCTTCCTGTCACCAAGACTTCACGCCGAAGTCTTTGAGTTACTGTGAAGACTCCAAGTGTATCCCCACTATCGGCAAGACATTCACACATCGGTAAGACTTCTTACCAAAGCAAATGGGTTACACCGATGACTCCTTTCACCGCAGGTCTCCCCAACATCTGCTAGACACCAACCTATCAGTCAGACATCTCCCAGTCACCAAGACTTCATATCGATAGGCGCAAGTCATGCCGATTACCACATCGTCCAGACAGACCAAAGGTCACTCCGGTATCAACAAGACTTCCTATTGTCGCCGAGACATCATTCTGACAGTCCAATATTATGTCGAAGGTTTCAGATGCCGATCAACAAGACATTCAAGAGGTCACAGTGATAGTTCAGGATCTACTAGTAGGTCGCCTAGACTTCTCCTCAATCTCACCAAAATTACTCACAAGAAGTTTCAACCTATGGGATTGAGGCACATAATTCCAACAATCTCCCACTTGATGAAGATCACACAAGCACCTCCAAAGCAACCAGAGACTAAGATCACACTGGCTCCACCAATTTAGACCCCATAATACTCAAGACACCCAATCAACAAGATTCAATAGATAACAGTCCACCAAACAATCTACAACAAAGACCAGGCATCCAACTGGAACTCATTGACGAACAAAGCAAGCAATCACAGCCTTCCAAGAAACCACATAGACCTCAAACATACTCTCATGCTCCATCAAGAATTTTGCACCAACATCCAAGATGTCCACCATTCAGGAAACAAACCCTGTCATCTTCCAACATGCCACCTGTGGAAGAAAGATTCAAGCCAAGGTGAATAAGCACCATTCCAATGAACAGAAGCAAGAGATCCCAATGATATCACCAATAAGATACTGCTACCACTTCACTGTTCTCAAAAGCTATACAAAAGTAATATCAACTTCAAAGCTTTAAACATAACACAATAGTTAAGTCTTATCTAGAAACAAGAAACTAAACATCAGTTAGAACAACAATCAGACTAGCTACTTCCATCCAACTGATAAACCCACGTGACTAGAACTAGCACCCACAGCTCGTGCTATTCCATCCAATCTCACATACCTTGAAGGTATCACCATTAGTAAACTTCTACCAATGTATTAACAACAAATACAAGTTCCAGTGTTAGCCAGTCGAAGAAGACAAGACACATACAGGAGCTCCCACTGCCTGAGTAATCCAAATCTGAATGATCAAAGGCATCACAAGTCTACCAATGATAGCACATAGAAGATGTAACCATGTAGTACCAAGGAAAAAATCCTCAATGATATGCACAACCTGCAACAAACTGGTACAAGAAACATTTCTCTCATCACAAACCTTCACGGCCACAGAGAGAAACTTTGCACACCATATTCCTGTAGAATATCCTCCTACATACACTTCTAATAGCTAGTTGTGTCAAGAATGATCTTCTTCACATCCCAAAAGAAAGCCTTAACAACATCCATCCATTCAATCACCAAGATCAAACCATCTTTAAAAACAACATGGATGTAAGCATCTCAAAGAAGATCAAGCTAGTTCATTCCCCATTTCAGGAAAAAATCCCATACAACATCTCCTACCAATACTCATTAGAAACAAGGAGATAAAATAAAACTATACAAATTCCACTATGAATCCTCCAGAACCATTAGACAACAATTCAAGATCCATATCATGAAAGTGAACTTAATAAAACACATCTAAAAAATATAATGGGCCAAATACCTTTCAGATAAACTGTTGAGTAGACCAAGAGTGGCAATGAGAATACTCCTTCAAGATACAAGTCATCATGACTAATCCAAGAGAAACCTCCTCATAGGTCTCTTATTGAACTCATGTTCAACCAAGGTGTAGGCTTCTCAGACTTTCTGCTAAAAGACTCCATCAAGAGTAACAATCAACAACACTTCTCTCACAAGAGAAAGATAGCCTCACCTTATTCTTCATGTATCCATGAGTACTAGCAACCAATCATCTCATGCTAAACTTCAACTGCATTACTGCACTATCATAAAGTATCAAGCAAATAATCAAAGCAATCAACACACAAAGAATTACCAGACCACTGTCAAAGCTCCAATCATCTAAATCAGGAACTTATCATGACACCATGATCTACATATCCCCTTAGGAGATACCATGCTTCAGGTGACTTCACCTTGGTCTCAAGTACAATGCACAATGCCAAAACTCCAGTACACAAACAAGAGTATACCATGACATAAAGCAAACAGACTCAAAAAACCAACATCACCTGTCAAGCACCACCAACACCTTAGCCAAAGACTCCAAGCATCCTCCATGGTTCCAAGATGTTGCACATCTTCAAGTAATGTCCATGAAAATGCGAAAGAAACCCTTCTGTAGCAATAGGATCTAAGAGCTCTCCCAATAAACATCTGCAACACTAAAGAAGACCATTCACCACCATGTGATGAATTCACAGTCACTACTAGAGCTCCCACTGAAACGTGACACCTGAGCTCTCCAAGCATCATGAATAACTACTACAAGTTCCCATAACCGACAATATAGGTACTCAATAGTATCCATCCTCTCATCTCAAAGCACCACACCAATGCACAAGTTACCACAGACAAGGCCAACTAACAAGTTTGCACCAACAATGAATCAACCTCGTGGATATAGACAGTCCACTTCTGAGTTTTCTCATAGCAAACATGTAGGTAAAGACAGCCCACAACATTGCACAACCCGTAGATCCATTCAACATAAACGTGCAAACCCATCATCGCATTGGAAATGCAAAACTAAGATCTCAAAGAGAATAACCATGTAGACAACATGACTCAAACACCAAATCACGCCAAATCTGATTTTCCAATCATGTCCACAACGAGCACCATAATCAAGGAACCCACAAGCACCACCATAGGAATGGTAAGTGACGAATCATGTACTAACACTCCCATGCAGAGAAGAAATCATACCTCCTCAAACCATGCACCAAGCATGCATGCAGAATTGCAACTATCTCATCCAGCAACACCCCAAAAGGCCAGTGTCTAGACAATAGCTTAACAAAAACTCCACATGGTCGCAAGTTTTGCTTAACCGTGTAAAACCTACAAAACCACAGAGCCATGCAAGTACAAAACATCCTTAGAAAGGAAAACAACAGTTCAGGAGAATCCAAGTCCCTTTTAGACCAACTCTAAAAACACCAACATGTACATGCATCTGAGAAAGAGAGAAAGGCTATTTCAAAAGCTCGCAAATCATCTAATGATTAACTCCATAGCCTTCAAGCATTCAAGGTTAACAGGAAACAGTGCCTTCCAACACCAGGAACCACGACCTAGCATAAGCACTCTCTTCCATGACTGAGAAACAACCTAGGCTTCTCCATGTCACCTAGGAGCCTGACACATAGATGTCCAATATGAAAGCTTTACTGATACACAGCCACAGAGCAAAGAAATCCACCTCATACTCCAAGGTTATACCGCTACTAGCCAGGAGACATAGATCACAACATGACCAACTCCCTTTTCCATCTTGACCATCCTTCAAGCTGCATGTTGTCTCAGAATACCACAAGGCTTCCACTCATCAAAGGATCAATACATCAGTCCATTCCTCCAAATTTCTTCTAGCCCATCAAGCTAAGAAATATTCACAGGAGAAATATCCATAACCAACAATCAGAAGAAGGCTCTGATACCACTTGTAAGGAAATCTAGGGGGCATCTCAGAGAAATCTCTAAGAATAGTAGTGCCTTCGGTAACTTTCATTTCGATTAGGTTGCCCCAAAGACACATACAACTATGTCCTAAAGCGGAAACAGACATAGTTTATTTCCCACATTGATCCTTCTGAGAAAAACATATGTAAATTCAACAACATGCATTAACAGATTCTCTAACAAAACCAATACAGACATGAAAGATGAGACAATCAACAGAACACAAAGATTTACGTGGGGAAAATCCTTTCCGATAAAAAACCCCACACTCCAAAGATCGAGCCATTGTATTATTCAGTAACAAACGGTTACAATACAATTTCAGGCTTATAGCCTTTTCAGAGATTACATCTTGTTCATTCTGGATACAACTGGTAGCAGCTGATCACTCAGTACACAGGAGAGAGTTTGGCAGCATATCCCTGCCTCTGCTTCGGCCTCATGGCCTTGGCCTTTCAGCCAGCCACTTGACTCTCTCTCTTCTTCTCTTCGGCTGTTAGACCCATTGCACAAAATGTCCAATGCATACATATATGCATTCATTCTCAATGGCCTCTGTGAATCGGTTTGCTTCCAACCGTCAGATCACAACTATTGAATCAACCAGCTCAGCATCGTAGATGTTTCCACTTCCTTGTATAGAAGATAATACGTCCAAGTCACACCACATAGGACAATCTTCAAATGGTCAAGGGCGTTCAACCTGTGTTGGCATGTCGGTGAGACACTAACCATGTCTCCCCGATGCCAACACAGCCAGCATTCGATATCGCCAAGAGTTGTCCCCATCGACAAGAGGTTACACTGAGCCCACACGTTGCATCGACTTCAACATTCACATTAGCGAGACTATCACTATCACCAGGAGATCATACCGAGGTTCCAAAGTTATATCAAAACCACTGACATCCATTGCATTCCTATCGGCAGGAGTTTCCTCATTAGAAAGACTCATACCGATGCTCACAAGTCACATTGATCTCAGCAATCCCATCGGCAAGACTATTGCTCTTTGCCAAGACTTCATAACAAGCTCTTCATGTTATACCAAAACATGCTAGTTGGAAAGACATATCACTTTTGCCAAGACATCATATCGATGCCTTCAAGTCACACCGAAGTGCTCGACAGTCAGCAAGACATTCGTCTTTCGCCAAGACATCACACCGAACACACCATGTCATACCGAGTCGGCAAGACAATTGTCTTTCGCCAAGACTTTACACCGAGCATCACATGTCATCCTGAAGACTATCGGCGTGACTTTCCAAGTTGCGAAGACTTCACATCAATGTCTTTTGTCACCGTGAAAGCACCAAGGTATACCCATCGGCAAGACTTACTGTTATCGATGAGACATCACACCGAAGCAAGCCTTTCGGCCAAGGGTCTCCTGAAAACATCAGTCGACAAGACTTTCCACATTCGCTGAGACTTCATACCGAAGTCCTTGTGTTTCTCCGATGACTCCATTCGCTAGGAGTCTCACCGAAAACACCCGGTCACATGTGGCTTTGTTGGCCAGACTTACCGCTATCGCCAAGAGGTCATAGTGAACCCCTTTTGTTACCCGATGACTCCATTTGTCTATCAGCGAGACATCTTCCTATCGCTAAGACTTCACGCTGAAGTCTTTGAGTTACCGCGAAGACTCCAAGTGTATTCCCGTTGTCGGTGAGACATTCACACATCGATAAGACTTCTTACCGAAGCAAATGGGTTACACCGATGACTCCTTTTGCCATAGGTCTCCCCAACATCCGCTAGACACCAACCTGTCGGCCAGACATCTCCCAGTCACCAAGACTTCATATCGATAGGCGCAAGTCATGTTGATTACCACATCGGCTAGATAGACCAAAGGTCATGCCGATATCGGCAAGACTTCCTATTGTCGCCGAGACATCATTCTGACAGTCCAAGGTTACGCTGAAGGTTTCAGATGCCGATCACCAAGACATTCAGGAGGTCACAACGATAGTTCAAGATCTACTAGTAGGTCACCCAGACTTCTCCTTAGTCTCATAGAAATTTCTCACAAGAAGTTTTAGCCTATGGGATTGAGGCACATAATTCCAACACAATTGCAGTACTATGCAGGATGAAGAAGCTAAAGATGAAGGTATTGAACAGGGAAAAATTTCAGGATTCAACAAGAATCAAAACGAAAGTATACTAACTGAGAAAAAGGCTTCAAGCAAGAATAAACATCAACAAGGAAGAAATGTAGAAGAGGGGAGAATTTTTGAGGCTGACTTTATTTTACTTGGAAATACAAATATTTTACTTGCTCAAGTATGTAATGTACTTCTCTATCTCATATTTTGTTACTGGGAAAGGATGAATATATATAGAACTTTAGAAGTATGCGATTTAGGTTAAGAGATGCATACTACATAATATATATAACTAACATTGTACACATTCATTTACAAATTCAATAAGTTGTGTGTTTATATATATATATACACACATATATATGTATATATATATGTTTGTATGTGTATATATATATTTTGTAAATATATATATACACATATATTTACAGAATATATATATATACATAAAAACATATATATATACATATAAATGTATATATGAGTGTGTTTTTGTGTGTATATATATATACATAGACAAACACAATCATATATAGACGTATATAAATATATAATGAAAATGCAAGATGAGAGATAACCAAAAATAGAAAATGAACATGCACAGATTATTGAATTTGTAAATGGGGTTTGTGAGGAAAAACCTATCACCAAAAAAGACCTTTCATTTACTTATAAAGAAAATTAAAAAGACACTACATAAATATAAATGTTAAATGCACAACTCATGAAAATAGCTATAAGTAGAATGTACAAATCACATTTTACAGTAAATGAATGATGTTTTGTTGTATTCAATAGCGATAGTATATAAATTTTAATAGAGGTAGATCGATTACAGACTTGGGTTTTCATAAATGTGCACAAAAAAACAACCAAGGGTTTCATAATAATAATTCCCCACTCACAGGAATAAAGAAGTGTGTTTTTAGATAGATGCCGAATATTCTAGGCAAGGGTTTCATGAGACTAATTCCTTAAGCATAGGTATTTAGAAAAAAAAAAGAAAGGGTTTTCACATATATGTTGTATAATAAATGGGCTTGTCGATTTATGCCCGTATTCACATGGGTTTTTTATAAAAAGGTCAAAGTAGACCAAAAAATCAATTTTTGCAATCATGTGGTCAAACCCAAGAAATTCCTCTATCATTTCTAGAGACAAAATCATGAAACAATCAACTTTACCAGGTTGTGAGTGCACACTAACAGGGAGAGGAAATAATCATTCAACCCCAAAAAAACTTGTGGGAAAAAGACCAGCACCATGACCCAACAAAATCAAATAGCACATGGCGAAAAAGCATAAAGAGGAATGATTTATTTCATAAACAAGCAGTAATAATTTTCAATCATCGAATAAACCCTTCATGGGTCATGAAAGATGCAAAATAAAATGATTAACTAGTACAATTGTTTGCATATTGAAAGGAGAATGATGTTTGTTGTTACCTCTGTATATGCATAAAATTGGTCATGTCTAATTAATCCTGGCATTTAATTAAATATTTATTATTTAATTAATTTCTTTAAAGTCCTCTACATATGATTAAATTTAATTAATTTAATTATATTGTTCATTCACTTTATTCTTCCACCTTAATTAAATAAATTCACTTTATTTAATTATTTCACATTCATATGTCTACTTAATTAATTAAATAAATATCCTTTATTTATCATAATTAATTATCACCTTTTGAATTTAATTAAGTCTTTTGATTTAATTAAATTTAAAATATTTCCTTTCTCCTATTCAAAATCTTTCTTCTAATTAATTAAATAATTTATTTAATTTATTTCATCTACATGTTATTTCTTCAAAAAATTTAATTAAATATCTTTATTTAATTAATATTCTTCCTATATTTTCAAATCATAATTAAATATTTTGTTTAATTATGAAATATTTTATTATTCTTCAAATCTTAATTAAATGATTATTTAATTGAGAAAAATCTCCATGCCACCCATAAATAAATAATTGAATTTATAATTCATTATTTATCTTCTTAAATCTTTCCAAAATCCTCTAAAAAGATGATTTTTTATCATCTCATCTTATCTCTTCCATAAATAAATAATTGAATGTATAATTCATTATTTATCTTCTTAAATCTTTCCAAAATCTTCTAAAAAGATGATTTTTATCATCTCATATTATCTCTTCATATATTTAATTAAATATCTTTATTTAATTAAATATCTTTCATATCTTTTCAAATCATAATTAAATATTTTATTTAATTATGAAATCCTCTATTATTCTTCAAATCTTAATTAAATATTTTATTTAATTAAGAAAATATTTCATGTCACCAATAAATGAATAATGAATTTGATAAATTCATTATTTATCTTCAAAATCTCTCCTCAATCTCACAAAAAGATGATTTTTACAATTCATCTTTATCATCTCATCTTATCTCTTCCCCGAAAAAAAGAAGCAAATCTTGCTTTCTAGTTTTCTTCTATTTTTCTCTCCAGTCTTATCCATCTTTGACCGTTCGATCTGCCAAAAAATTTCATAGTCGTTGATCGTAGCAACTAATCAAAATATTTTGAAAGCTCTATAAATACCCTTGCAAATCCAAGCATTGGTTACTTACAGATATACATGCATTAGAGCTTAATTGCATTCTAGCATTATAGTATTTTAGCATTATCATTATCAACATAGTGTCATAATCTTGCATTTTAATAATCATAACACGTTAATCTTAGCATAGCATTTCATGCATTCATCTTCAATCTCGTTCTCTAGGAAGACCGTTTATTGAGCCTAGCACACAATCTGAGAGCAAGCTAGAATTGACAAAAAACACTGGAGATAGAGGACGATAGGACGACATCAACGATAGAATACTGAGTTTGCATTCCTTTGTATTTGATTTTCTTTTTTTGATATAATGTCTTATGAGTGTGTTTGATTTGTTTTAATTTACATTCGTTATTTATTGCACACTCTAAAATCAACCACACAACCTCAATGCATGCAGAGCATCGGGAGCCGTGGAGAGCTGTCGACGTTTATAGAAGCTTCCTTTGCCGAGAACCTTCTAGAGAGAGCACACGGTAAAATGAGGGAAAAGAATGGGATGCCCAAAAAAATAACATTAGTCATATGCATTAATCGGACCCCAAATGAAGTTTAATTGGGGTGTAATGTGTTTAGTGTCCAGTGCTAATGTTTGGCGATTAATGTGTAGGAGTGATTTTTAATGGGCACCAAAATAATTTAATAAGGTGCTAATTTGAATTAGACCTATTGAATTTTTAGCAAATTTGAATGATAAAATAGTTTTAATTAAATGTTAATAGTGACACAATTAGGTGTTTTTTTTAAAAAAAATTGGTGGTTATAGTGAGCGGATACTGGCACGTTAGGTGGCGACAAGAGGATGACACATCTAAAAGGTAACTTTTTGACCCCCTTGCGCATATCGAAAGCTCCTGCACTCAACCAAATTTCCCACAAGCCAAAAAAATAGTTATGACCAGTTAAACTTGTGAGTGAAAAAAACCCATAAATTTTTTTGTCAGTTTGATGTATGGTTTGAATTTTACAGTTGTGCGAAGTTAGCCTTGGCGGATACTAGGACATCTCCCCTAATATGAACATTTTATATCCAAATACCATTCAATCTAGAGTATGGATGGTACACCAATCTACCCAAATTGGAAGCAAAGAGATTTATTGAAATCTACGGAGAAAAAAAATCATGGCCTAGGTAGTGGCAACACCTTTTATAGTATTAGATACATGTATTTTCTATTCATGGGTTTTTGACGCCATTTTACCTTTGAATTAAAAATATGCATATTTTGAAAATATAACTAATTGGTGTTTCAAGATGGTGGGCAATGAGAAACTTTACCTTTTAACTAAAATGGACTTCAACATGATTCAATCATTGCATCAGCAAGAGCTTAACACTTATTCTTGGTGACTAAAGTGAGATAGATATTAGATTTATTAATTATGTTGTAAAATAGATCTAATTTTACTCACTTTTTTTGATATTTGAGTTTTGTAAAGGAGTTTGTTAGTAGTTTTGGGTAATCAAAGTTTGGAGAGATTTATTTTTAATTGGATGTTGTATTTTGTGCAGGGAATCTTGTTTGCCTGAATTGAAATTTGCTTGTCATCGTCATGTAGAATATTTTTTATGGCATGTGCAATTTGTGAGGATGAGATGTACTCTACATTTAGATTTGGTGTGACAAAGCTCCACAATTGCAACATGTATAGATGAGACATATGACACATATAGAATGATTGAGGAACTAAAACTTTTCACGAAGGCTATGAAGAAGTAAGTGTTAAATTATAATTTGTGTAGTTATATGTTATAATGTATATGTAGAAGATTGTAATAATAGTCTTGTTTTTGTCACTTGGGTGGGATCCAACTTCTATAGACCACCTTCCTGAATATATGAAAATTGTATATATAGCTCTAGACACGTAAAATGTACTGAATGACATTGCGCATCTGATCCTGACTACTAACACCATTTCATCCCAAATCATCCCTCGGTCTAACCATTTAATCGAATAACCTTTATTTGATTAAATTCATCACATTTCATCTCTTAATAAAATAAATCAATTTTATCTTGTTAAGTCATTATCTCTCGTTAATTAAATAAACCACTTTATTTAATTAATTCCTAAATCTTTGTTGTAATTAAATAATTCATTTTATTTAATTAAATATCTATAGTTCCTCTATTAAATTAAATAAATCAAACATTTATCTAATTTAAGCAAACATCACTCCCTTTGGTTAAATAAATCAAAATATTTAACTAGGTCTTAATCATTTTCACCTCTTTTTGATTTATTTCAACCCACAAATCTAAATCAATTAGTCAAATCACCTAATCCTTCATTAAATTAATTAACCTTGATTAATTTAATCTCTTCTCATGTCCCATCCTCTATCTTTTGCCACTTGCACATGAAAATAGAGTTATTTGATTTATTAAATCTCTATTTATCTTCAACATGGCATAAAGGAGGAATATTCTTCAAGTTTGAAATTCAAATCTAAGTTGACTCTGTCCTTCCAACAAGGAATTCATTCCCTCTTACAAGTCCTTTTGCATCGAGCCAAGTGGCCATAACTCCATTTGAATCTCCCTCCACCTTGCCACTAATACAATTTCAAAATTCAAATATTGGCATTTATTGGCACATTCATCAAAACTTGCACATCCTCCATCCACTCACATTTGGAAAAATGGCATCATGTCATTGGTTTATCTTTTTTCCCACATTCATCCTATCTTTCAATCTTCAACTCTTTCTTTCTATAAATAGAGAGCTCATCCTTCATTTTCATCATCCACAATTTGAGTAAACTTACTATACTCAAATCTTTAGCAATATTTATCCATATCATTGAGTTTATAGCTAGGTTATGCAGATTTTTATCTTGGAGCATTCATCACTCTTCATCAAAGTGGATCAAATTTCATCACCAAATCACCATTGCATCATTGGAGTTGGGAAAGGGCCAATTTTCACATCAAATTGGCACTAATTCCCTCAAGAGATTGAGAGTTTTCTTTCCTTTAGAATATGATTTGATATGTTTTAAGTTTTGTTGTGTTTTTCATTTCATTTCCTCTTTCTTTTGAAATTTAAATGAATTTCTTGATGAATCTACATTCTAACTTGCATTCAATCTAATTTTTTGTTTGTTTCTTATGCTATTGCAGGTTTAGGATCTAGGTTCATAATAGCATTATATGAAATAGTAAAAGAAATGGATCGATAAGCTAGAAAGATTCAAGGCTGAGATACTCTTGCTCCCTCTAAAGAAGTATGGATAAGTTTTTTTTGTTATTTTAGAATGAAATTTATATTTCATAAAGTCAATTTTTTATTTACTTTAACTATCTTATAGATGGGGCATATACACTTTGTGGAAAAAACAATGCCTTAGCTAGCATCGACAGGTAGGAGAGGGAGTGGGGGACTGAATTTGAATTCTCAAGAGGACAATGGTGATGACAATGGTGGAGATGATCCTGATGGGGATGAGGATGTCGTGGAGAGGCCCATTTTTTGTTGGGCTTTCTCTCGGGTTGTAGTTTGTTCTTTGTGTAGCTGTTGTGGGTGTTGCTTCCTCTATGAACCCTTTCTCTTATGTGTTTGATGTTGCTTTTGGGAGTGGCTTCCACTGTGGCATGTCTATGTTGGATGGGGGTTCATCTTTAAGGTGTGGCTCTTCATGCCTTTGTGTGTGGTGTTGGAGGTTGTGTTGGGTGCTCTTGTTGATAGTTTTTCTAAGGATTTTGGTAGCCTAACTTCAGACTCTGAAGGGCAAGTAGGGTTAGATGTGGTTTTGTATTGCTATGCCCTCTCTCCTCATTCTTTGTTTGCAGATTTTCCTGGTCCTCTATGGCCTTTTGAGAGTTTTTTTGCTTGTGTGGGGGATTTCATTTTTTGAGGATGTGGTTGCTAGGCTTCCTTTGGTGGAGTAGTTTGTGGATAGTTTATGGATTGTTTTAGACCCTATCTGGCTCATAGGGTTGGAGGTTATTCTTTATTGTCTAGCAAGCTATCTACACTCTCTACTTGGTGGTTGTCCTTGCCTTATCCTCCTTTTGGGTCCCTCTACTGTGCTTGTTGTGGGGCTTGGAGTTCTTGTTGAAGGGTTGTTTGAGGAGTTGGATGGAATTACCCTAGACCTTGACTGGTATGTTGGGTTGGAAGTGGTTTTTTATTATTGTGTCTTTGCTCCTCTTTCTTTGTCAGTTGGTTTTCTGGGATCTTTTACCTCTGTGAGGGTGATTTCATGGTTTGGGTTGTGGTTTTTGGTCTGCCTTTGGAGGATTTTTCGGTGGAAAGTTCTCGGAATGTTTCAGACCTTGACCAATGTGTAGGGTTGGAGGTAGTTATTCATTGTCTTGTTGGCTTTCTGCTCTCATTTTTTGGAGGTTTTCCTTGCCTTTCCCTTCCTCCTTTTGGACCCTTGGTTTGTTCTTTGGAGTTGGTTCCTATTTCAGGCTCCTTTGGCTTTTTGTTGTTCATGTTTCTTGGGCACTGGTTATTGTGGCTACTAGTCTTGGTGGCTACCATGGTTCTCTTGGGTGGCCAGTTATGTTTTTTATTCTTTGCTCCTCCCCACTTGGTTCCTTTTGCTCATTTCTTTGGATGGGGATATGTTGGCTCAGAGTGTCGAGCTTCCTTTTTTGTGGTTGTAGATCAGTGAGCTTTTTTTTTTTAATCTTGGGTTGCTTTGGTCCTTATGTTTGTGATCCCAGTTGGGATTATGCTGCTCGTGCTAGAGTGCACTATTTTTTCCTCTCTGGTCCAGTCTTCTTCTTTGCCAAAGGAGGTTTTGGTTCTCTCTACTATGGGTGTGGTTTCTTCCCATTAGTTTTTTCAGCTATGGTCTTCTTTGGAGGTGGAGACTGCTTCTTTGGAGGTGAATCCCTCTTCTATTGAGGTGAAGAGGTGGGTTGTGGATCAGTTGGGAAGGTCTATTTTCTATAGTTTTGGGATTCACTTCTCTCCTATAGAGGGGATCCCCCTCCTATTGAGGTGGAGGTCAGGTTGGTGTTGTTGGTTGATTAGTTCGATGACTATACTAAGAATCATCAGTGTTCCTCTATGATTCCTAACTCTCCTATTGGGGTGGGGAGTTTGGTTTCGTTGGAAGGTGTTGACAAGTTTTTTGTTGATGTTTGGTTGGTTTTGAATGATGGTTTATTGGATGTCTCTGGTGTTTAGATGGTTCTAGTTGATGGTTTCCTGACTGTCTCTGTTTGTTTGTTGTTGGTTAGTACTAGCAAGAGGTATATTGTAGTCTAGCTGATTCAAGCTGATGGTTGCCTGACCTTCTCAAGTGGTTTTTGGATTCAAGTTACTTTGTAATTCCTAGTTACTTCAGGTTTAAGGTGCCCGTCAAAACCTTTTGTTTCAAGTATATCTAGGTCTTCATGTTGTTTCTCTTTTGATCTATTGTTGGTTTGCTGTTGATTGTCTATGTTGATTCCTTGTGCAACCTATTCTTCTTTGTGTGGGTTTTAGGTCCCTGTCAAAACCTTCCTATAATTAATGGTTTTGGGTCCATTCAAATCCTATGGTTTCAGGTCCATTCAAAACTTTCTTTTCCCTTAATCAAAACTATCTTATAGGCACACACAATATATCATCACATTCATTCAACCCTATTAAACAAGAAAATAAAAGAAAAGATAAATATTATGTTAATTTGAAAATTTTCTACATCCTTCATAGTGTTAGATCTTAAAGCATAGATTAAAAATTTATGATTTGTATATTTGTAGATTCAAATTAATATTAGAAGTTCAAGTATTTTATATCATATTGTCATACTTGGTAGCTGATTTTATATTTAATAGAATTTAATTTTATTAAATATTTGTATTCATCTTCTGCTTTATATGTGAACTTTTCAATTCACCCATTTACTTTTCTTATTTTGTCACATAATTTTTCTATGTATTTGCATTTTAATTTCATTAAGTATGTTATGGATGGAATAAATGTTCACCTTTAAAATAATAAAAAAAATTAATAGGCTTGTATTATTGACTTATGTACAAAATCAATATCTCTCTCTATATAGGTTTTCTTCATTGTTGCTTAATCTTTCTAAATTTTTTATATCATTATTTTTAGTAAAAAATTATCAGAAGGGTTCGAAAATTAATTTTTATTTCTAATATAGTTTACATTATTATATTTCATAGAAATTTATTGAATTTTTTTAATGGTGATTGTTTACATTATTGTGTTGCTTATCTATTAGGATTGACAATGAGTCTAAACTTATCTTTGTATTTTCTAATGAAATAGTATGCATTTTGTTGTTTTTGATTCAAAATTATTACTTGTTTACATGTAGTGGGAAACTTATATAGATGTCATGATGTAAGAATCTAAGTGGTTTGCTACAAGGCACATACCAACTTTGGAAAAATACATAGAGAATGAAACACTTAGTTCAAGGACTCGTGGAGCTACTTTGCAACCAATATTAACAATAGTTGGGATTCTTTCAAAAAATATTCTTCAAAAAATTGGTTATCCATCAAGGTTATGATATTTTAAGATTGAGCCTTAGATTAAGAGGTGACATTAAATCCTGTTAAGGTATGTAATATCATTATATTTAATATTAACAATATTCTATGTATATCTAAAAAAAAAAAATTGAGTTTCATCTTTTATTGATAAGATTTTCCCTTTAATGCGGGGTACAGTACCCAATGTTTTAATTTAATTCCCTTTATATTTAAATAGATTTTGTTTGATAGTGATTATTCTTTAAGTGACCACAATTTTTTTATTTGGAAAGTCTTGGGTATGCATGAATTGAGTATCCCGATGCTTATGTGTCACTTTATTTCTTTCTGGGCTACATGATATGCCATGTTTTTCTCCCTCTCATGATTCCTCCCAATGGCTTGTTTGATGCGACAACCCTTAATGATGATTTGGGGTGATGTAATTAAATGGTATCCTTTTTTGCCCGAGGAAGGTACCACATCCATGTGATTTTCCTTGGATTTTATTTCTCAAGCTCATATCTCTAACACTATTAAGTTGTTATTTTTGCTCATTTTAGATGAGTTTTCAGGAACATCATAGCTTTTGCTTGCTTTAGTTCTCAACACATGTTCATAGGTTTTTTGCTTGTGGGAGTTACCATAATTTCTTGATGGGTTCATTTAGTTGGTTTTTTCCTACTTGAGAGCTCAATCATGGCACTCATTACTCTTTGTTGTTGTTTTTCCTTATTTTCTTTGAGGGTTCCCCACAAATGGTAATAGCATTTTTCAATTATTTAATTTGAGTTTGATGTAAGTATAATTCATTTATTTTATTAATATGAACTTAAATTGTTGGTTATGAAGGGTGAGGTAGATCGAGGAGAAACAAATTAATCCATAGCATGTTACATAAAAGATAATCTAGGATCCACTAAAGAAGATGCCTTGAATAATACATCAAGAATTTACTGGATGAACGACTCAAATAATTAAATTGGGAGTACTTGAAAAATGATGGCATTCCAACATCTAGCAAAGATTATGCTAATGACATTACAAGAGGTTTACTTCATTTCTACAAGAAGAGAGATAGTTTTAGTATTTCAAATAATGAAATACATAATTGATCATGTAACTCAAATTCTCTCTGGACCTATTACCATGTAGCCTCTCAAGATAGTAAATGATGGTTATACCATAGTGGATTTAAATCCTTGGCATCTTGTGGGAATTTTTCACTAGATTATTTTTTGCCTCAACTAATCCAACCCATTAAACCTTGTGAGAATTTTTTATTTATTTTGTACCAAAAGTTTAAAGCTAAGCATATAGTTGAATTATCCCTTAGTAATATTCCACCTAAGGCTCCTCGATCTCTAATGACTTCAATGGTTATTAGACTCTTACCCCATATGTAGTGGATGAATCTCAGTCTAAACCAGGTATCCTTCCCTAACCACTTGACATGTATGCTACATTTCTACCTCCACCATCCTATAAAATACCAAGAGATAACCATGTAATTAACTTTTTCTTTGTGCCTTCAAAAGAAAAAAATATTTAGGCTGAAGCTTAAGAATCTAGTGGTCTCCCAACGAATGATAGTATTTTCTCTATCAAGTTCCTAGATAGCTCACTAACATCTACCTAGGGCTTATTTTCTATTTTAGGTAACTAACCAAATAGTCAAGGTTTCATACTTGGTGTTGAAACCTAATCCAAAGTATAAATCTTCTGTTAGTGTTTTTTTTTTTTTTTAGACTGCAGGAATCAGGTAGCACGACCCCCTATAAACTGCAGTGCGCCTGGTAAACTTTTTAACGTGACCGGCGGCGCTGGCGCGACACGCCCTCCGGTAAATCTTCTGTTACTGTTAAGTCTTAACTTCAGGATAATTATTTAGGTAGTTTTCTCGTATCGGGTAGTTTTTCACCCATCTCATTTCTCACACCTTTAAAAGGCCTATACATTATGTATTTTATCATCTCATCTCATTTTTTGAATATCATCTTGATATCTGGTAGAATAGTCTTGTGCTTCTCTCATGTATCTATGAGGGTGGTTTGTTTTTGTAGGTTGAGGATCCTGGGAAGGAGCTTCCATCTCCTACATGGTATCAAAGCTCCTCCTCTTACTCACCTTCTTGGAGATTTTCTACCAAGGAGATCTAAGCAATTTTTTTTCCTAAATTTTTTTTGGCATTTGAAATTTATAAATTTCTATTTCACAATTATTTTTTTTCTATTGAGGAGGCCACAATTCTTTCCATCTGAAGCACAATAGAGGGAGACATTGTTTGTGATTAGAGGGCTTGATTGAACTATTGTAGGGAAGGATCTTCTTTGGAGGACAATGACTTGCACCCAAACATGCAACCTTCACCTTTATCTACGTGATTATTCCAACCTAAAGGAATCTTTGCTAGGCATTTCAATCTCTATGTGTGGCATATCTTATGGGTTAATCTCTGCTAAAAAAATTAGAGAGGTGTGATTTGAAGGTAGTTTGAGGTATTTTTTTAAGGGTGGCATGACAACACTTTTCAGAACATGAATTTAATTCCTTGTGGCAATATTTGACTTATGTGTCGCTATGTAGCCTCAACACTCAACCTAATAATCTCTGCAATCATCAAAGCATTAAAAAATCACAACCATTTTGATCTTGCAACCATTTTTTCCATCATTTCTTATAGCTTTGATATTGTTAGCTCAGTGCATTTTTGAAGAAGCAAAAACCTCTGCCAGGTTCGTGGAAACATCACAAATTTTGTGGTGATCTCATTTGTTGTGCTCAGTTCGACCCTTGTTGTGTTGGAAGAATTCATAGAAGCATCTCATAGTGGCATCATTTTGGAAATCAAGAATAAATGTGATACCACAACCTATTGGAGATTATAGCGAAGGGTGTAGGGTTTTCATTTTTCTTGCCATTATTCTTTGTTGGTCCTGTAAAAAAATTACTTTTTTTTAACCTTGTTGCAAAACATTTATCCCACATTTGTTGTGAAGGTTTCTTTTTTGTCCTTTATATGCTCCAATGTTGACACTAGACATGTGAAGTGCTTGTGTGCGCCATGTGGTGTCTTGTGTTCTTGGCGTGTTGATTTGGAGATTTGGCTTGATGATTTGGCACAGGAACCTGCCACAAAACATGTAGTAAGGTGTACAATTTTTTGCTCAATTTTTTCAAATTTAGTTACATAATCAACCCTTTTTGCATTATTTCTTCTTGAAGTATTTTGGAAAGGTGAAATTTAATTTCAAGAGGCTTCATCAATTATTTTTGAGGTTTCAGTATAGTTTGGTGTAGTTTTCTTGCTTTTTATACAAATTGTTGTCATGACTACTCCGGATTCAGTTGAACTTTTAACCCCCCATAACTATCATACCTAAAAGATTAAAATGCATAGGTTGCTCCAATCTAAGGGTTTGTGGTCCACACTGAATGATAAAAAACCCACTTTTACCAAGGAGTATTAAATATTTGCTCACATAAACAAGTATGATGAAGTTACGGGTTTGATAGCTTTGCATGTTTCTGTTAGTCTTCTTTTCCACATTGAGGAGTGTAATACACCCAAGGAGGTATGGGATGATTTCAAAAACCTATTTGGTTGGAATAGTGAGTTTCGTGCTTTGCAACTAGAGGAAAAATTAACTTCTCTTTCCCCCGATGCATTTCCTTCCATTGATGATTTCCTAGTCAAGTTCAAATATGTAAGGTCACAATTGATGGGATTTGGGAAGGATAAAGTTGATAAGGAGTCCATTTTTTAATTTTGTCTAACCTGAGAGGTTTGTTTGTAGTTTTTTCTTCTACCTTCTACTCCACCATGGATGCTTTGGGAAATGCTTTCAACATGCCTTCTTTTGAGAAAATTTTTGACCAGAACTTGATAAGGGAGAAAGCCAAACTTACCTAGTTAGATGGGGCCTCTATGAATCATGCATTAGTTGCACAAGCATCTCAAAGAAAAGGGAAAAAGAAACCTAAGGCTAAGACAGAGTCTAATGATTGATCCACCTCTTCAAAAGAGGATAAACCTAAGAAGGAGAAGTTTATTTGTGTGTATTGCAAGAAGAAAGGTCATGATGAACACCGGTGTTATATGAAGAAGATTGATGATCTTTCACATCTTCTTTAGAAGAACAATATTGCACTGCCCTCATCTATGATTCCTTCTTCTATAGCCTCTCCATCTACATCACCTTCACCTTCATCCAAAAATACACAATCAGGGAATGCAGGATTTGCAAATGGAATAAAAGGTAAAGAATATAAACTCAAAGGACATGCATTCTAGTAACTTCTACAGTTCATTATGGTCATGATAGATAGTTTTTGGATTCATGAGCATCTCATGTCACATGGGTTTTACTCCCTATCCTTTTTAGGGTCTTCATCCTATTGATACTTATAAGATTTTGTTGGGAGATAGTAAGTTTTTGGATGTTGCAAGGATAGGCAATGTTGAGATTGGTGATGGTTTTTTAAAAGATGTACTATGTATTCCTGATTTGCACACAAATCTACTTTCCATCTATCAGATTACTCATGGTGAGGTACCTAGAAGAATGTAGAGTAGATTATTTTTTCATTAGAGAGGATGATACTAGAAAAGTCATTGTTGTTGGTGACGTTGATCATGAGTCTTGTCTCTATTCTTTTTCTCATTTTGTTGATGATGATGATTATGAGCATCACACTTCTCTTTCTAGTGTTGATAGGAATTCCTCGAGAGAGATTGGTCATTTGAACTTCAGAGTTCTTCAAACTTATTTTGTTTCATCAACTGTTGCTTCAGAGGTTGGTTCTTCAACATAGCAGAATGTTTTTGATCGTTCAGATCATTCTTTGTGGGATAGTCACTTGATAGGTCTTGTGGAGTTGTTTTGTGAATCAAACATTTCTGATTTGGATGATGCATTTGAGGGTCTATCCCTTCTTTTTTATAGAAGTATATGCACTGTACTATCACACCATCTGTGTCTTTGGAGATTGTGTCTTTATATTTTCCACATGGTCTTGTTGGTTCGCCTTCTTTAGTTGAGGTTGCAACTGATCATGATGTAACATTTGGTTACATGGAGACACTAGGACAGTTTTTATAGGAATCTTTCATGTTGATTCTTCCACTTCCCTGGACCTTGACTCAAATTTGGAGTTTCTCTTACATCAGTGGTTGTTTCTCCCTAAAGGGACGCATGTAGTTTGTAAACATGGGATATTCTTTAGACTTCCAAGATCAGCACGAGAGTTTCTTCATCATGGGGGGGATCTTCAACATTTCTACTCTTTTTTATTGGGGGGGATACATAGTCTCTCTCCTTTTGTATTTTGTTGAGATCAGTGATGGGAGTTGTCCTTGGGGGGTCTTGTGAAGTCCTCCTTTCACCTTTTCAACTTTTTTTCTCTTTTGGAGAGGAGTTTTCTCTCAAAGGGTTTTTCTTCTTTACTCTGGTTGTGAGAGATTGCATTACATAACAATTGTGCATGGGTACCTAACATGACCTTTTATCTGAGACCCATCTTGTATTTCATTTTCATTATAATCTCCCTAAGTTTGGACTTAAGGGGGGGTGTTAGTGTTAAGTTTTAACTTCGTTGGGATAATTATTTAGGTAGTTTTCTTTTATTGGGTATTTTTTCACCCATCTCATTTCTCATGCCTTTAAAAGGCTTGTACATTATGTATTTTATCATCTCATCTCATTTTTTGAATGTCATCTTGATATCTAGCAAAATAGTCTTGTGCTTCTCTTGTGTATCTATGAGGGTGGTTTGTTTTTGGAGGTTGAGGACCCTGAGAAGGAGTTGACATCTCCTACATCTTCAACTTACTCATTACATGTTAAAAATTATACTCCAACCTCCTATCTTATTATTGTATCAAATATAATAATAAATAAAATATCTCAATTGGGTAGTAGCAAGCACCGACTATTTTTTCATTTTGTCTTCCCTCGTAAAGGGAAATGTTCTTCAATTTTAAGTCTTCCTTTTTCATGAATTCTTTGGTTACATTTTTTATTTCCTCCTCAATGACTTCTCCCTTCCTTTTATTTAACTTTGCAATGAATTTAGCTAACTTATTCTTTATCAAGAAATCGATGAATTCCATGGATTTTAAAAAAGTGATCATTTGACATAAACTAATTGCAATCCAAAACCATGAAATCATTAATTACATCATGCCCACTCCTTAAATCAATCATTATTCTATTCCAGGGTGGGTCATCTAATGGAAATATCTAAGGAGAAGGAAAATTTTGGTTCACTTCATCATCATTAAGGACATTCTCAGCTACATCTTCTACTCCAATAGAATATTCTAACAAGGGCTATACATCACTTAGTAAAATTTGAGGTGCTTTTGGTGGTGCAATTGAAGTTGCAAGCACTACAAGTTGTTGAATAAATTTTTCAACCTCTTCCTCTCTTGGACTTTCCTAAAAAACTATAGACACTATCAATAGTATTTGTGCACCAACCATAATATCATCATATTTATCCATCATAATTTGGAACCATGTAAATGAATCCTTAATCTCAACACATCCTCCTCGATATGATGGATTGGCCTTTTCTTCTTTTTGCCTCCACCTTGTGTATTTTGGCCCACTTTTCCTTCATCATCCTTCATCATTTGTGTTGTAATTTCTTATCAAATCCTTAATTATGTTAGACTTGTGATATAGCTAGACCTTTTAAAATCTAGTCTAACCTCATTTTGATTATGTTAAGAGTAGAAGGGCCAGTACCCATTACAATTTAGCCATCGAGGCAGAAGAGAGGAGGCTCAAAATAAGTGAGACCACTAAAAGCAAGCCTCATGATAAGTGATGTGGGAAAGGACCATTAACAACCAAAGCTTTTGACCGGAGCAAGGAATTGGTTATAGAACAACTGTAGAGAAAAGAAACTATAGCAACAAAAGACCAACCCAAATCAAGGCCATCAAGGTGGTTTAAACCCAAAATTCAACAAATCCCTCAAAGGAGAGGTTGGAAACCCACCATTGAAGGGAGTTAATGTAGTGTTCTAGGTTACAATTTTTTAAGATGTCTACTTTTATTTTGTAAGTCTATTGTAAAGAGGGAAACACATCCAATCCTTATTTGGACATTACCTCAAATTCTAAAAATAACATGGTAGATGGTATGGGAGAGCCCTTGTTTTTAGCTCTCAAATGAAACTAACTAGTCTCATTTAATTGCCATATTATTTCTAAAAGGGTAATTTTATTTGGCACAAACTTTGGAAGGGTGTGTGGTCGGATAGGGGATCCATAAATTGTAATAAATGTGATATGTGAATGAAGATACTAGTCACACCAATTATGATCAATTCCTTTCTCTAGGCCCCTTTCTTTCTAGGCCTTAATAATCTTATTAATTTATCTAAAATCCTCTAGGCATATTTGAACCCTAAATTCTTAAGGACTACTCGCATAAAAAATTATTCAAAGGAAACATAGCTAGTTGTTTGGTAATGCATATCATGTATGTGTGTCCAGGTTAGTAAAGGATTTTGGATTCCTTCATCATTTAGCATCCTTAATTTTATGTAATCACTCCAAATACTTCTTCCACTATGTAGGATTAAATGACATAGCATTGAGTATCATCTGAAATGAATTAAAAAATATTTATCTAAAATGGCTTTCAACTATAAATGCACACCTTCAACAATATAGGATGCATAATCAAATCCTCTATTCGATTCCTTATCTTGTACATCAACAACAAGCATCATCATGTATACTAACATCTGAACCTTACAATCATCAATCAAGACTTGACACAAAGCACAGTACAAGTGGACAAAATAGTCTTCAAAGATGTCATACTTGAAAGGTTAGACTTCATCCTTTGTAAATTTGATTATTTTTCAATCTAAGTCTCTTCTTTTGTGTTGTGGTAACCACATAACCCTATAACTATTCTTGTGCTATAAACTTTCCCTATTAAGTGCACCAAAATCAATAAGCACATTGGCTATAATATTGAGGTTGAAAACATTAGTGATATAATATCTATTTAGGTGTAATAGAACACCTCCATCCATGTTTATGATATTCCTATTCTCTACATCATACCTTTTTAAAATACCCCTAATGTGGTCAACATTGACAAAGACATTGGGGACTATTGGCTTCCCCAAATCCATACACCACAAGTTTGAGATGGTTCTATCTGATTGTCTCCTTATATATCCATACTAACACAAATTTCAACCTTGTCAAGGGATAGCAACATCCCTCACAGCACCAACCCTATCCATAAATCTATCTGTAATTACTTCAATCCCTTGGGCATGTATGGCTCTCTTTGATGATTCAGAAAATTGATTTCACAAATCCTCCTATAGATTCACTTTAGCTCCTTGAGCTTTTGAAGTTGATTGACTCATTTTGGAGGCCTTACAGAACAAGCTAGGGTTTCTATGGTTTTTATTTAACTAGGTTATTTACTCAAGCACAAAAGATTTTACAATGTATTCTTTGTTGACCCCTTTGACATAACTTGGTTTTGGAATTCATGTCAAGTTAGGTTGTTACCTTGATACATTTATGAAGGGCATGAACTTCATTGGTTTGGCTGATATTTGGTGACTATGAGCTATCATTGTTATGACATTGAGGTTGCAATAATTCATGATGTTTTGGTTTGTTAACTTATCACTTTGATGCCATTGTGGCTTAGATCGACACAAAGGTTTTGAGTGGCTTAGAACGACACAAATTTTTTGAGAATTATAATATTTGATTACATTCATGAAAAGTAATCAAAGCTATGATGAAGAACGTCGACACAAAAGGAATAATGAATATACTTTGATATCACTTTCCCTAAAAGTTAATCACTTTGTAAAACACAAGGCAATGTTGATGGTCAAGTTAGGGCTTAAAGGAAATGAGAGAGAATGGAGGTTTGGTGGCTGGAAAATACTGGAAACAGTTTCAGGCAACTCTCAGATAGTTGGTTTTCAGCAATTTCTTCAAGGTTGAAAGGAAAAGTGGTAACTCAAACCCTAGTTTTTGTTGTTGAATAAACTTGTTTAATCTAGAAATGGTTTTTCGTTTCAAGTGTAGTGGTCTTTATCATGTTTTTAGAAGAGGTTTTTGGTGTATATAGTCACTAGTTTTTGCTTGTATTTGGGTTTCAACTGCTATACTCTTGGTTGAATTTCTATTGCACAAGGTCTTGTAATGTCGACTTTATCCAGGGGTATCGAGTTTAGTCTCAATGTCTTCTACACTACTTTGACCTTGATCTTTATGTCACAAGGGTTTATCTATGCTTTCATACATGGGTTTATAGTTTTGTGTTTACAACACCCCATTGCTAGGGCACACCATAAAAGGGTTGTTTGTTGTATTCTATGTTTGATTAGGGAACAGACTTGCCACAAATTCTTTGATGTTTGTATAGTGTGAACCAAGGGTTATGTGTTACATTAGTGTGGTTTTGTGTTTAGATTGTATAATGGGTTTGTCACACATTGTCGACCATGTACAAGTGTGTGTTACATATGTTTAAATTGCACAATGTTCATGTTGTATAGCAGCAGTCTAAATTGATGAAAAGGTAACTCCATAGTGACTTCTAAAGGTAGTTATTGAAGGTTACTTTGACAGTTTATGAGAGGAAGTTATAGATGAAGGAAATTGTTACTTGAATGTTATAAATAAGTGACATTGTCACTTGGCAGTGGTTTGATGGGCATGAGACTTATACTCTACAAAGAGTCATTATTATGTTTATGTTGAAAGCTTTGATGAACAATCTATTTTGAAATAGTGAAGCACTTCATATTGCTGGTTGTATTTGCAGATATATAGATTCTTAAGTCTCAAATGAAAATAAGATAATCAAGAAATGATTTGTATTGAAGCCGAGATTATACTCTGTCTTTTTTCTTTCTGAATCATTTTGATGTGAAAATGTTTTGCTAGTGAGGCAGTTGTATTTTCCAGTGAGGGATATCTGTAACTAGTGAGGTTCCTTTGCCAATGAGGCAATTATATTTTCCAGTGAGGGATATCTATAACTAGTGAGGTTCCTTTGCCAGTGAGGCATTTTGTGTAGCTAGTGAGGCATTTTGTGTAGCCAGTGAGGTTTTTCTAGTGAGGCACAAAAAATAGCGAATGAGGCTTTGTAATCAGTGGGATTTTATTAATCTAGTGAAGCATCTTTCCGAGTGGTTTTTTAATCCCTATGAGGATTTTCCACTCATGAAAAATATTGTGTTATGATTCTTTTGTGGTCCATGTGATGATTATGTTTCATACAATTTGGTCTTGTTGCTTTCTTTATCTACTTTGCAACATTTGAGCTTTCATGTTGTTTAATGATCTACTATTGGCTATCACATTTGGTTACACTTTTGAAATTGAAAATTCAATGATTACAAAGAGATTATGTGTTTTAAAAAACTATTGAGTTGTAGTTGATTATTGAAACATTGATTCACCCCCCTCTCTCATTGTTTCCCGTACTCCAACATTCTCAAAACCATAATTCATATAATTATCGAAGGTATAAAAGAGAATGCAATTCTTAATAGATAACAAAGTTTTACCGACCCTTTTGCATGCTCAAAAACCTAAATTTTGCAATTGAAATCTTGCAAAAGATGCCTCAACACTTGAAATTTCTTTGCACAAAATTTCAACAACTTTTGGAAACGGTGAATTGCTTTACCTTATGCAAATTTCCTTATAGTGATGGTAAGAAGTTATCTTTTATTGTAATTAAGGAAAAATCGAGCAAATTGCATGCTTGTATGTATATGTTTGCTAAGCTTGAAAAATGGCTATCAATAAAAATATGGTGTAGACAATCAACGACTATCGTATTTGCTTAATGAAATGAATGCTTGTATGTATCTATTTGCTTAGCTTGAAAAATGGCTATCAATCAAAATATGGCGTAGACAATCAACAACTATCACATTTGCTTAATGCATCGAAAAAGGAATTTGAAAATCCTTTGTTGAGGTTGTGATACACTACAACCTTGCAACATAATCAAAAGGTGCCAAAAGTTGAATAATTGTAGATTGGAATGGGCCCCTTGATGAGGACCACTTAAATGGGCATTCAAAAGGTAACATAAGTGATTTTAGAAACACACGGGATAATTACTAATAGACAACCACTAGGGAAAGAGGTTGGCTATGAAACAAACAAAACGACATAAGTCAGTCACTTAAGTTTTTTCAAACAGACAATAACAAGTCAACATCAAAATAGAGTAAAAGCAACGACACCACAAAAATACCTAGGGCTTTAGGCTGAAGTAATCACAAATAGCAAAAAGAAATCCTAGGAACTGAAATAGTTCTACTGCATGACACACCATCATTCTTACATTGAAATGCAACCCTTTGTAGAATGATATAGTTATTATATATATAGTATTTTTTTTAAGAAATAAAATGAACTAACATTTAAAAGGAGATATTAAACAGATATATATTATTAAAAAATTACCTTAAAATTAAATTTTAACATCAAATTGTTTAATTAGAATCATGAGCCTTAAAACTTGAAACAAAACGCTCCTAAAATTTTAAAATAATTTGTAATTCTATTATTTAGAGAAAACCATGTTCCTATTGCAGATCGAGGAGCCCATCTAAAACATGTTTTAAATTACTTCTAAGACTGTCATTTAATATCCTTAGCATGATGAGTGCTGTGTACCATCCGAAATCTTTTTTATATTTGACTTTAAAATCCTAGAGCAGAGTATTTATCACGTTATTTGAAAGATACGGACTCGATTATGATATTTACGTAAATAATATTTTTATAGTCAATGTGAAAGTGAATGCCGTAAGAGGATTTATATCAAACGTTTAAAATTGTAAGAAAGAGAAAAAATGTTAAAATATGTTTGACGTCCAAGTTCATGTATACAACTGGAAAACAATTTAACTCTAAAACCACGTTGCTGTACGTTGAAAGTCCATGTAAATCCCTGCGAGTCCAAACGATGTTATATTTCGTGAAACACGTGAACATGCCTCCCACAGACATCTAATGGTAGCCTTCCTGGCCATGGAAATCCATTTATATAGCAGTTGCGATTGAGGTAAACCAATTATCTCCTTTGTTCATCAAAGCCGCAGCAGAGTGATTTGTAGGACTGAGCAACTAAAATGGATTCGATATTGGGCAACAACAAGTTCCCCGACAGTGAAAAATCCACTACTGTTTATGAAATTAATGGCGAAGTAGTACTGCAGAAGGTGGCTCTTCTCAACTTTACGGATTACTCTGCAACACTGGCTGACGAGGCTTCTGAATTGATGGGGAAAAAAGTCTCTCTTCAGCTTGTGAGCAGCGATCAAATCGATCCAGGTATTTTATGCATTCCAACACTGCTTTCAAAGCCAGTCAATAGAATTTTTACATTATGCAAAGTGCCGTTCTAACTTAATTTGCTCCTCTGTACCCTATGATAATTTTCTACTTATTCTTCTTTCTTATGCTATGTTAAGAAATCAACCTAGATATTCAGAATTATTATAATATGTTAGTTTTCACATTTAATTGCATTTGTTTTCTCAATTATGATGAATAATAGTCTGAAATGTTTATATATATAAACAAAAAGTTAAAATAGCGTCTAATTTTTTGAATTAGTCGGAAATGATCAGGTAGCATTTAGTTTATGTAGACACAGTATAAATTATATGTGATGTGATGGATTATGTGTAGAAACGGGATTTGGAAAAATGGTCGGGCAGCCTTCTTACTTAGAGTGGAACCCATGGGACGGACCCATTTCACACGAGACAAGTTACACTATAAAATTGAAATGGAACTCTGCACTTGGATTTCCTGGCGCATTCCTCATAAAAAATATGCATGCTCGAGAGTTCTTTCTGAAGTCACTCACCATATCAATCCCAGGTCATGGCAAAGTTCGTTTCCAATGTAATTCATGGATAGCCCCTTATTCTCTTCACCCAAATGACCGTGTTTTCTTCGCTAACAAGGTTTGGTATTTCTTTATCATCAACAAATCCTGCTCAAATTCAGTGCACCAGATTAATGTTTATGATATTTAAGTAAAAGTAAATTTTCAATAATACAATTATTTACCACTTCTTATTGACTGTTTGAACATTAAAACCTATAGAATTTAAATAAAATAGGGATTAACATGAATGTGTTCATCAGAGCTTTCTTCCAGAGGAAACGCCAGTGGGTCTGAGGAAACTGAGGGAGTTAGATTTGAAGTCCCTGCGAGGAGACGGAACCGGGGAAAGGAAGGTGTCGGATCTCATATATGATTATGATGTCTACAACGATATTGGAGAGCCAGACAAAGATGCAGAGCTGCGGAGGGAAGTGCTGGGTGGATCGCAGGAGTTCCCATATCCTAGAAGATGCAGAACTGGGCGTCCACGCATTGAAACAGGCATGTATAATCAATAATTACTAATGTATTTATAAACCTATTGACTGTCGAGTGTTCATATAATTTTTTTATGGACAATCTCTTGCAGCTCCTGAATTCGAGACTCGAACAAGCTTGATCTTTATTCCGCCGGATGAAAGGTTTCCTTATTCTGACTTTTCCGACTTTGGAGCTCACCTAGTTAAGGCATTCGCTAACCTGATTGTTCCCACTCTCGCTAATCTCTTCGACTACGCATTTGATTCCTTCGAGGAAGTAAGCGACCTTTACAAACGAGGATTCAAAAGTACCCATAATTCTCTCAAGAGTCTCCATAAAGAGAGTAGCCCACTGCAGTTTATCCAGGGACTCCTCGACGGCCTGGAGGATGATATTCCGCTCATAAATTTCAATCGTCCACAAGTAGTCGAAGGTGAGATTAACATAGTTAATCAATTTCTAATTTGATCGAGTGTTAATCGTATTCTGTTAGAGAAGTAATTAAACCAATATTCTGCGCTACAGTTGATGAGTGTGCGTGGAGAAGCGACGAGGAATTTGCACGTCGAACACTTGCAGGGTTGAATCCAATGGTGATCCAGTGCCTAGAGGTAACCCTCATTCTAATACTTTACAAAACAATCTTCCCTTGTACTATTCTTTCCTATCTGAAATAACATCAATTGTTGTTTCGAAACAGAAATTTCCTCCCTCCAGTAGCTTGGATGAAAAGACATACGGTCCCCAGAAGAGCTCCATTGCAGCCCAACACATAGAAAAGAACCTTGAGGGGCTTTCTGTGGATCAGGTAATTTCCCTTTTCAAATAATCCTTGTTCTTTTCTCCGTCTTATTGAAATACAATGGAAATTTAATATAAAAAATACAGGCCACTGCTTTGAAAAGGTTATTTATTGTGGACTACTATGACGCTTATATGCCTTACGTCGAGCGCATAAATAAGCTTTCAAAAGATGTTAGGACATATGCAAGCCGTACAGTTTACTTCCTCACCAAAGAAGGGATTTTAAAGCCAGTGGCCATAGAGTTGTGTTTGCCACCAATTGATGACAATGCGGCCGTAAGAAAGGTTTTTACACCAGGCAACAAGGGAACAGAAGAAGGAGCAGTGTGGCAACTGGCCAAAGCCCATGCTAAAGTCAATGATGCAGGATACCATCAGCTTGTGAGCCATTGGTAAGTATGGGTTCTTTGTCATGCATTTTCACAATGCAGTATGCACCTTATCCGCCACATAGATCTTACTAAAACCAGTCCAGATTAATTATCCATAAAATTATTATACGTAAGTATTTATTTTCTAATTGACTGCAGGCTAAGGACTCATTGTATCACAGAGCCTTTCATTATAGCTACCCACAGACAACTAAGCAAAATGCACCCAGTATACAAATTATTGATCCCCCATTACCTCGATACCATGGACATCAATCAAGCTGCCCGTCAGAGTTTGATAAATGCAGGAGGTATTATTGAACGAGGCTTTACCCCTGGCGGATATTGTATGGAAATGTCATCTAAAGTCTACAAGGAGTGGAAATTCAATGAGCAAGGACTGGAGGCTGACCTACTTAAAAGGTCAGCGATTCACTAGTTTCATTGCCCAGATTAATTAATATTGATTCATAACTTCCACCATATAAACCGCTGTTGACAAATTTGGTACCTTGATTTATTGATTAATGTGTTATTTTTAATAGGCATCTTTTCAAAGCTTAATAGTCATTGCGAAAAAGATGATTAATGTCCCTGAATGTTTTTGCTTCTCGTAATCTAATTAAAAGGGCTAATAAATTGACCCTTTCATTTAACTTGTACCGTGCAGGGGTATGGCAGTCCGTGATTTAAAGGCACCAAATGGTTTAAAGCTTGTGATCGAGGACTACCCGTATGGTGTAGACGGTATTGAAATATGGTTTGCCTTAAAACAGTGGGTTTTAGACTATTTGTCTCTATGCTACAAGGACGATGCCTCAATTAAGAAAGACAAGGAATTGCAGGCTTGGTGGGATGAAATAGTAAATGTGGGGCATGGAGACCTCAAGGACGATCCAAGTAGATGGTACAAGATGGATTCTTTGAATGAAGCAGTTCAAGTAGTGACAACTATCATCTGGACTGCATCTGCTCACCATGCTGCAGTCAACTTTGGACAGTATTCCTATGGAGGATACATGCCCAATTTTCCCACCATGAGTAGGCGCTTGATCCCAGACAAAGGAACACCTGAATATGATGAACTCCTTAAGGACCCAGAGGAATACTTCCTCAAAACTGTCTCTGCTCCCACACAAGCCACCCTTGTCATGGCTGTTTTGGAAATTTTGTCAAAGCATGCAAAAAATGAGGTATATGTGGGACAGTTGCAGGGGTCTACCATGGACAGAGTAGATGATCCACGTATAGAAGAAAGTTTTGCAAGATTTTCAGCAAACATGATACAAATTGAGAAGAATATAATCAAGAGGAATAACAACTGCCAAGTTTACAAGAACAGGACTGGACCTGCAAAAGTTCCTTACACATTACTCTACCCCAACACCACTGATTTATCAAAATCAGGTGGTCTCACAGGCCGTGGTGTGCCCAATAGCATATCCATTTAATAGCATCAACAAGTCTAATAAATTCTAACGCTTCACTTGATCGATTATCATTCCCAATAAGATTGTAGCTCAAATTGCCACTAGCATGGCAATTGAACACATTATATGCTAGATTGCATTTATCCATTAATGTTTTAATAGGTTGTGTTTTGTATTTAAATTCACATGAGAAAGGTTGGTGTAGAAGGTAAAAATTTGAAATTCATTTATAAGGTAGGGTCAAAATTGATACACGAAAAAACTGTGTAATGTTATTTTTTTAGAAATAAAGATTTACATTATTATTTTATAGGCAGGAAACAGACAACTTAATTGTCAAAAATAAGTAAAAAGGAAAACTATCAAAACTAAAAAACAAAACAAAAATATATCAATCTAAAAGAATATATGTTGGCTAATTTATAGTGAGACAATACTTGAGTTGCACATTGTCATCTTTCATGTAGTGCCAAATTAAATGAAACTTTATATCGATGTGTTTTGTTTGATCATGAAAATTTGGATTTTGACCATTTTGATTGCAAATTGATTGTTGAAGAGGACTAAGTAGTTTTGTAGTCAAACAACTCAAATTCTCTTAGAAGTTCACTAATTTATTTATTTTTGAGTGAAGGAGACATAATTGGGATTTTCAATATCCTAAATATCTATATAGCAATGAAGATACTCCATGTCAGTCACTTTAAAATCATTGATTCAATTCTTCTTTTACAACTTCAATATTTTTTTATTATTACTCGTTAGACATTGAAAAAGCCCACATAAATAAATAGGTATGCAACTATGCTATCAACCTTTCGAACAAAAATAGTTGCATCATAAAATTAAAAGATTGAATTCAACTTCAATAGGTGCTTGGTGAGTTTTTTGTACCACGAACAATAAGATTGCTTTAAACCATACAATAATTTTATTAGATGGCATACTTGATTTTCTTTATCACTGACTACATACCCTTCTATTTAAGACATATAGACTATTTCTTTGAGATCCCCATTTGAGAATGTAGTTTTTGCATCCATTTGATGAACTTTTCATCTATTTTATCTTGAGAGAGCTAAAAGATAATGAATGGTACTCCACTTCACTATAGATACAAAGGTTTCTTCATAGTAAATACCCTCTTGACATGATGGATTTTACAAGGATGTTATTTCTAAGGGGTAAACAAGTAAGAAATTCAAGGTGTTAACTAGAATTCATTACTAGTTATTTTATTTTAAAGATTCAAAAAATATAATATTAGAAGTAATAAGAAATTTACTCTTAGCCATATTATACAACCTATACACATTCATATATTTAAAATTACCAAAAACTTGGATGATGCAACTTATTTATTTTTTCTTATCAATCAATGAATAACATGTGCGACAAAATTTTTAGAGATCTTCAATAGATGAAGCGTAGTAAAACAAAAATTCATTTGGAACCACTCAGTAAAGTCTAAACGAAGTAGATATATTACATTTATTAATTATTATTTGTTTTTCTTCTACCCAACAATGTAACTTTATTTCTTATAAATATAACATTGTTCAAAAAAAGTCCAAGATAGTTCTATTCATTATTTCAACAAAACCATTTTTCAGGAAATAAACTTAAATAGTAGGATGATTTTGAATCTCATTTTGAATAAAATTATCCTAAAAAAATCACATAAACACTCCACCATTATATGTTCAAAGACTAGTGAATTTGAGATTGAGCTTCATTTTCAACTATAATGTGAAAATCTTTATTTTTTTTCAAAATCTTCAAATTTATTCTACAAGAAATAAATCCAAAGTTAGTTATTTGAAATCGTCTATGAATAACATTGTGGACACGAGAAAAGTAACCCTTCTACTTTTTCTCATGTTCAGGCCCTCCTAGTGGACTTTGGCTTGATTTTTCATGGCTTTAATGTTGTAATGTGGTCAACACATTCACATTAGGTCTTGGACCATTGTGAATCATTAAGACTTCTAGGATGTCTTGTAAAGGTTTTGTGAAGTGTTGTAGTTCCCACTTTCACACTTTTCTAGGACCCTTTCATGATAATTCACCTAAATAACTTATTTTTATCACTTGCCAAGTCTTATTTCAAAGTGTTGTAAAGTGATGTAACCCACTTTCATGCTTTTCTAGACTTGTCACCACTAATTTAACCCTTTCTCATGTTTAAATGACCCTTTAATACACTTTCTGGCCCCCCTTAAGTATGTTTTTGAGGATATTCCCGTTGGACAACATTTAATGCCCTGTAATTCCCGATACCCACTTAATCTACTTAAGTGAGACTAAGTCACCAATAGGGCAACTTAGTCCTTTTTGACACAAAACTCAAAATTATTTTAATTTTATGGTGGGATTTCATTCTCTAACCCTTGAGGTCAGCCTATGATGTGTTATTTTTGTGAAATTTAGTAAGAAAAAGTATAAATAAGGGGTTTCCCCTCATTTTCCATCTCCTAACTCATCTATTCATTCAAGCATTTACTCAAGCAATTAACTTAATCATTCTCAAGTATTCAAGAACTCTAAGCATAATCAAGTCAGCCATTAGAGCACTTCATTGCATATCTTCAGATTTCTACATCAAGGGTTTGGTAAGTCTATGGAATTGCATGTTGTTTATTTATCATTCTCTTTCCATTTCATTTCATTATCTAGGGTTTGATTACAAAAATGGGATTTGACCAAGGAAAATCCCTATACTCTAACCCTTAACCATTTTCCCCTCTTTGCATGTGTGTTTGCAGACTTTGTAGGCAAATTTTTCAAAGAAATAGGTGTTGAAAAGTGGTCAAGAAGTCATCAAAGCTATTCAATTCAACATAACCCTAATTCAAGCTTTGAGACCCTTTTTATCCCATTTTTTTCAAAATCAAGATCGAACACCTGTCAGAAAAGCATGTGTAGGCCTGAAGCTATAGGATCCTATCTCAAGATTCTCGAAATCTGTAGGTGGACTATAAATTGCCACCATTAGTGGATTTGTCCCACTATCAAACTTGAAAAGTGGATTTTTCATTTTTGGATACCCATT
The DNA here is from genome assembly GCA_007258455.2 of Sequoia sempervirens. Classification (NCBI taxonomy): domain Eukaryota; kingdom Viridiplantae; phylum Streptophyta; class Pinopsida; order Cupressales; family Cupressaceae; genus Sequoia; species Sequoia sempervirens. The sequence continues at coordinate 290,270,318 of VDFB02353493.1, forward strand.
TGGCAGATTCATATTCCAACAAGTTTTTTCTAAAACTGGGACTAAGTCGCCCAGCCTGGCATAAGTGTCCTAGTCAACATTTTTAGTCAAATTTTCAAGATTCCAAAATCTCTCCACATCATATTTCATATTCCAGGTGCACCTCTCCAATTTTGTTCAATTATTTCATCATTTACTTGCAATTTTAGGTGTTTTTGCATATCACAGTGTGTTCTCTAGCACTTTGCATTTCTTAGGTTTTGCATCATTAAATCATTTTTTTCAGATTAGTACATTAGTACATCATAATTAGACATATTACATCCCATTTACATTAATCTTGAGTGTAGAAATTTGCATTTTGGACCCCATTTCCTTTCTCCTTTTAGGTGACAAACCCTAGAAGGAGCTAAAGCAGGTGGGCAATCCAAAATCATTGTCCACATTTTTGGCGAACCTAATTTTTTAACATATTCACTTTTGATTTCAAAGTGCATCCTAGGTTCCATTTTCATTGCATTATAGTGCATTGATTAAATTGCTTTAGTGAAAAGCTCAAATAGCTTGCATTTTACATCATTTTTGCATTGAAAACAACAAAAAATCTATATTTTCATACCGAAGTTGCATCTATGCATCCAAAAGACATAAAATTGCATTCAATTTTTTTGAAAAATCTCAAAAAAATCATCACTAGGACTAAATTGCCACACTGGGTGACTTAGTCCTTCTACACATTTTGCATTATAATTTTTGGTATTTTCTAGGTATTTTCTGCATTTTTGTTTCTTGGTATTGCATTCCTATTTCAGTTTACAGAATTTCTATTATTTTCATTTTATTATTCCTAGATTGCATTTCCTTTGCATCCATGCCACCTCTTGCAACATTTGTATGAGTGTTTGGTGCCCTATTGTTATTATTTTAGTGAGAAGAAGTTCTTAACTCATGGCATCCCGCGATAACACACTCGTTGTGGACCTTGGGTTGTCTCGAGCTCCTACTCTTAGTATGGAAAATGGTGCATTAGGAATGGATACTACAACTAGTACACTTTACCTTCACATACAATGCATGTTGACACATCAAATTCCCACATTCTGCAAGATAAAGTCATTAACATTCATGATGATTTAGCACATTTGCAACAAAACTTGTGTCTTGAAAAAATTTCAACCACTACAATTCCTGCTATAGACAACATCCATCAAATTCTTGAAAGTGATGAGGGCTTAGATGTTATGAAACAAATTGTTGAGATATACCCAAAACATGCCTCTAACACATGTCAGCCAAAAAACACTATGGTTAGCCAAGGAGGATCTCACATTCCTCCTCCTTCAATTGTAGCATCCATACCTACCTATACCACTCCTCAAGTTACAACAACCATGCAACAAGTTAGTCATGTGACTCCTTTCCCTATTCCAACTAGCATTCCTAATTATTTTGTGGCATCAAATGTTCCATCCTCCACCACCTTCACCCCTCTTAGTGTCCCATTCACTTTTCCCAACATTACATACACTATATCACCATTCTCTCTTCCACCTCATACCACTTACACTGACCCTCTCATTACACAACTCTTCCAAACTATTTCTTCCATGCAACAACAAATATCTATGATAAACCTAAACCAAACTGCACCACCCACCTACTATGTCTATAGTAGCCCATTATCTTTGGAAATATTAAGAACACCGATGCCACAAGGAATTGAGATGCCTAGGTTTGAGAAGTATAGAGGTAAAGGAGACCCTAATAATCAGGTCAATGCTTATACAACCTTATATAATTATTTTTTCCTTGATGATAAACTATTAGCCAAACTATTTCCTAGGACCTTAAAAGACACTTCCTTAGAGTGGTTTTCAAACTTACCCACTCATTCAATTCGATCATTTAATGAACTTGTTTATGCCTTTATAAGTCATTTCCAAGTCCATATGACTCCCAAAAGGACAATGGTTGATTTAATGAGATGTAAACAAAATGCGGATGAAAAAGTAACTGATTTCATTTCATGCTATCAGTCATTATATGCCCAAGTAGATTTCAAGGTTCCTAATTCACATCTCCAAAAGATGTTTATCGAAAACTTGCAAACTCAAATTCAAGATAAATTGACCATGATGAAATTTCCTTCTTTCTTGTACCTATGCACAACCCTTTATGATTACCACAATTCAGTTAGTAGTCACGATGCAAAGTCCACTTCCAACCGAACTAAGAAATATGAACCTAACACTTCAAAAAATTTGCAACCATTTCGCAAACCAAAGAAAGGGTTGTTACAATTCAACCACCCTCCTCAATAACCACCTCAACCTGTCAACAACCAAGTAGTTGCTATTAAAACTGCAATACCTTATAATTATGGAGATCCAAAATGACAGTTTACACCATTACCAGACACTCTTCATAACACAATGACCAAACTTATACAACATCAAATGATTTCTTTACCTCCTATTAAACCATTAGATACAACTAAACCATTTCCTCCAACCTTTCAACCTAATGCTTATTGCCATTATCATAGACAAAATGGACATGACACAAAATAGTGTAAGCGTCTTAAATCTATAATGCAAAACTTCATTGATTCTAGCCATCTATCTATTTCAAATGTTAATGCAAAAAGCAATACATTCATTGCCCCACCCAATCAAAATTTGCAAATTTGTACCAATCCCATGCCTAAGAATAACATGTGATTTGTCAAAGCTAGTGAAATTCATAACAATTATGTGATGATTGTTCATAAAGAGAATGAACATCCTTATCATATTCCACATTCACTCTCTATTAATTCTATGGATGAAATGGTTGGAGCAATAGGCGTTATCCCTCGTAAGGGCCAAACTAAGAAGAATCTTGATATTACTTTCTCTTCTAAAAATATTCTTCTAAATCTTCCCAATAGTTCTCTCTACATAGCCAGATGCATTTATGATAAGCCCACTAATGGGATACTCATAGATCCCACCTGTGGCAAGAATTTGATCACTAAGGAATTTTTGGTCTTACTTGATCTTTATCAAGATAACCGTGATAAACCAATAGCATGGATCAAAACACATAATAGTTTTGCATTCCCTACGATTGGATCGATCATTCTTCCATTACAAATAGGACCTAAGACATTGGATGTTACATTCTCTATCATTCCACAATCAGATCAGTTTCGTCTGCAGCTAGGCCATCCATGGCTTTTCTCAATGAAATTTATTCCTTTAGTCATACACAAATGTTTAAATTTTTTGCATGACAATGACACATTCACTATCCACCATAGTGGCTTTCACCCTTTGTCTTCTAAAGGAAATTTCACCTTAGAAGCCTTTTGGCTAGAGCCCATGGAGCCCATCGCACCTCACAAAGACTTCTTTTTAATTGCTTATCTAAAGTTCAAAGCAAAGAAAATTGCTGAATTGTCCCTCCGTAATCAATCCCCATCCACTTCCACTATCCCAATCCTTGATGAGATAATGCTTCAACCTAAATCTGAACCTGAAAAAATAGTACAACCTCACAAGCAACCAATAATAAACACCTCACCTTCATTGTCTAAATTCCCAAGAGATAATGAAATCAACCCCATCATGCCTCCTTGCATAAAACAAGTGTATAAAGCAAAAGAGAAAGTGATTGACCCATCTCATTCAATTCCTTCCATTCTTCCCCCTCAGGAAGAAAAGGAGCCTATGGTGGATCAACCTGCTCTTGCACCTACACAACTTCAAAATAGAATCAAAAGAAACCACGGTTTTGGGTATGTGTAGGATCATCATGGAAAAAATAGGCCCTTAAGTGGCAAAAAATTTAGAAAAATCAGAGTTAGGCAACTTGACGTAAAAATTTGAATAAGCTATCTATATTATTTCAAAAACATCTAAGAATAGGATCTATAGTAAATCTATAGTAAATTGAATGTAGTTTCTAAACTACTAGGTTTATTTTTAAAAAAAAAATCTATTTGTTGAAAATTTGAAATTTCAATAAAGTAGCACTTAAATTTCAGGGAAAAAATAAGCAGTAGGTGTCTATCTAACCACCCTAACCACAATAAAATGATAATATTTTTTTATAAGATTTTAAATGTAAGTAGAGGAATCATGTCTTGATGTGATGCATATTTTTTTGTAATTTTTTTCCAAGTAAAGAATTAATTATGAATCTTTTATTACAACTTTTAAAAAATATAAAAAATCAAATGTCTGACCTCCTTAACTTGGTCAAAACTTCATGAAATTATTATTATTATTTTTAATCCTATAGTATGCAAAGTATAGAATGTGACACATGTTTTAGATTCAAAAAACATGATACCATTTGAAAGCTATAGGTGTTTTTCAATTAGCCTATCAATCAGGACTTTAGTCATAATTCAAATAGAAAATGAATAATAATTGTTTATTAAATTCAAAGTAAAAAATAATTTATATTGGTGGAAAGCTGAGAATCTCCTTTAAAAACCTTTTTGTTTCATCAATTTTGGGTTAAAAAAAGTCGTCAGCCACATACCCTACACATACCCACCATATTGCCACTTTTTGAACCATCATGATCCTGCACATACCCTGCTAGGGAACATAGGCGTCAACATTGTTTCCTTTCTCGTTAATTGCAAACTGAAAATAATAAAGAAAATCAACCTCCGCCTTTGACAGAAGTAATACCTAATCACCCTCCTCCCAAATCACAACAAAATGATTCGATCCAACAACCCCAACTCCTGATACACCCCTCATCAGATATTACCATCTGTCCACCTGTTGTGATTAATCTGGATGATGATGAGGAGGAGGAGATCTCTAAAATAGATGAAGAGGTGCATAATGATTTGAATTTTTTATTTTCCTCTTCCATGAGCTTAAATGATAAATCTCTCACACCAAGTGAAGAACCTGGTACTTGCCCTAGTTCGACACTTGCAATTCTTCCTTTGGATAGTCAACCACCCTCACAGTATACTGAACATGATTGGGAGGCAGATGACCTATTAGATGGTTGATTTGCATTCGCCTTGCTAACCTTTTGCATTTTTCTTTTATTTTCTTTTTCTTCTTTTCTATATGTGTGTATCATGTTCCCTCATGATGTGATGTTTGATGTTCTATCTCTCTTTGTGCTTCTATATGTCATACATTTTTATTTTCCTTTTTCGTTTTGTTTTGTGCTTTTCCTTTTGGGGATGACACAAAGTGTAGAGACACCCTATGTCTCTTCCATGTTGACCCAAACGGTCCCTTTTCCTTTTTCCTTTTGGGGATGATGCAAAGCGTAGAGACACCCTATGTCTCTTCCATGTTGACCCAAATGGTCCCTTTTCCTTTTTACTTAAATTGTTTTGTGTTTTTCCTTTTTGGGATGACGCAAAGTAGAGATACGCCCTATGTCTCTTCCATGTTGACCCAAAAGGTCCTTTTCTTTTTTTCTTTTGTTTTGTGTTCTCCTTTTGGGGACGATGCAAAGCATTGAGACTATAATGTCTCTTCCATGTTGACCCAAAATGGACTTCATTTTTCTTTTGTTTTCATTGTCTTTGTGTCATTCTTCTAGTTCTATGTATTTGGGGAATGATGATAGTTCTGAGCTCTTTCATAAAAATATTGTAGCAATGAACATAATGACCCCAAATCCATAGATCCATTATGTGTTTGGTGTGTTCCTTTTTGGGGGCAACCCCCTTTCTTTTGTTCCTTTTCATTTGCATGACACAATCTTACTCGAAAACATATGACTTGGCATAGGAGCTTTCCAAGTTGCCTCTCATTTCTTGTTTCTTTTTGTATTTTTCATTCACTACTTTAAAGTAATTTCTCACAAAATGGTGTGTAGAAATTCCTTTAAAGTGGGGGCATACATTGACATTATTCATTTATATTTTTCTTGGTTCTTAGTGTAGCCTTGTCACTTCATACAATGCATTTGTCACTTTTTGGATGATATTGAGTGTGATGTACTTCATGAGCATGATCTTTCTTAGCATATTGCATTCCTCTTGGTATCTTGATGCGACACATTGCATCCCCTAAGTTGTGAATATTCTATTCTTTGATCAGTCCTCTCTTGGAGACATTAGACACAATGTTCCCTAAGTTATAGACCTTGCACGAACTTAACAAGACTCATTTGAACATTTCCTTTGCATGTTACATTTTTCATCTACATGACCACCTTGCATAACACAACTTGCATTCCTGTGGTGCCATTGCATTTGTTCATGAGTTCTAAGCATACGAAGATTTGCTTGTATCATGAAGCACGAAATGACATTGTCCTTTGTGGCACCTTATTAAAGTTATCAAGAAGTATAACTTTAGTATGGTTGAGAAGGAAAGCCCATTCTGAGGCACAAATTTTCCCCATAGCCACCTACTTGTGTGAGTACATACCAACCGAGCGTATGTTTCTCACCTTTTGGGCTTTCTCACCCTGCAAACAACCAAAAGTTTCATGGCCCCATAGTGAGTATACTTGGGCTTTCTCACCTAGAGGATAGCCATAAGTTTTGTTGCCCCAGAGTGAGTAAACATTTTTCTTTTCCCAAACAAATAGCCTAGATCTAATCCACAACGAGTTGGACAAATGATCGAATCTTTCTCTCATCCTTTTTCATCATCTTGTGTGTTCCTTTGTGTTTATGTTTGATTTTCCAGGGGATCATAATTTTGAGGGCTTGATCATCCCTCTTGATTATTGTTATCTCATCTCATCAAGCATTACTGCATTCAGACTCCTCTTGGTTGCATGATTGACTAATTTAGTGTGAGTTTGAAGCAAGTTCATCCTCTCACTAAAGTGGGGGCTGACTATGGAAACAGAAAAAGTAACCCTTCTAATTTTTTTCATGTTCAAGCCCTCCTAGTGGACTTTGGCTTGATTTTTCCTAAATTTAATGTTGTAATGTTGTCAACACATTCACATTAGGTCTTGGACCCTTGTGAATCATTATGACTTCTAGGATGTCTTGTAAAGGTATTGTGAAGTGTTGTAGTTCCCACTTTCACACTTTTATAGGACCCTTTCATCATAATTCACCTAAATAACTCATTTTTATCACTTGCAAAGTCTTATTTCAAAGTGTTGTAAAGTGTTGTAACCCACTTTCATGCTTTTCTAGACTTGTCACCACTAATTCAACCCTTTCTCATGTTTAAATGACCCCTTAATACACTTTTCAGCCCCCCTTAAGTGTGGTTTTGAGGATATTCCCATTGGAAAACATTTAATGCCCTGTAACTCTTGACATGGTCCACTTAATTTACTTAAGTGGGACTAAGTCACCAATAGGGGCGACTTAGTCCTTTTTGGCACAAAACTCAAAATTATTTTAATTTTATGGTGGGATTTCATTCTCTAACCCTTGAGGTCAGCCTGTGATGTGTTATTTTCAGAAAATTTAGTAAGAACAAGTATAAACAAGGGTTTTTCCACTCATTTTTCATCTCCTAATTCATCTATTCATTCAAGCATTCACTCAAGCAATTAACTTAATAATTCTCAAGTATTCAAGCACTCTAAGCCTAATTAATTCATCCATTGGAGCACTTCATTGCATATCTTTAGATTTCTACATCAAGGGTTTGGTAAGTTTATGAAATTACATGTTGTTTATTTATCATTCTCTTTCCATTTCATTTCATTATCTAGGGTTTGATTACCAAAGTGGGATTTGACCAAGGCAAATCCTTATACTCTAACCCTTAACCATTTTTCCCTCTTTGCATGTGTGTTTGCATACTTTGTAGGAAGATTTGTCAAAGAAATAGGTGTTGAAAAGTGGTCTTGAGAATTCATCAAAGCTATTCAAGTCAACATATCCCTAATTCAAGCTTTGAGACCTTTTTTATCCTATTTTCTACAGAATCAAGGTCGAACACCTGCCAGAAAAGCAATTGTAGACCTAAAGTTATAGGATCCTATCCCAAGATTCTTGAAATCTATAGGTGGACTAATGAAATTTGTAGGTGGACTAATTCTCCACCATTGACATATTAGTCTCATTTCCAAGCTTAAAAAGTGGATTTTGCATTTTTGGATACCCATTTGGCAGATTCATGTTCTGGAAAGTTTTGTCAAAACTGGGACCAAGTCGCCCATCCTGTTGTAAGTGTTCTAGTCAACATTTTCAGTCAATTATTCAAGATTCCAAAATCTCTCCACATCAAATTTTAGATTCTAGGTGCACCTCTCCAATTTTGTTCAGTTATTTCATCATTTACTTGCATTTTTAGGTGTTTTTGCATATCACAGTGTGATTTTCCAGCATTTATATTTCTTAGGTTTTACATCATTAAATCATTTTATTTTTAGATCAGTGCATTAGTAAATCATAATTAGACATATTACATCTCATTTAAATTAATCTTGAGAGTAGAGATTTGCATTTTGGACCACATTTCCTTTCCCCTTTTAGGTGAAAAACACTAGAAAGAGCTAAAGCAGGTGGGCAATCCAAAATCATTGTCCACAAACATAAATACTTACATCCTATAACATAAGCTACTAGTAGTTCTTGCTTTCATATTTTTGGATATGGAGCATGCGAGCAAGAAAGGGAGTGGACAAGGAATTTCAAATTCCTCTAGAGATGTTGAGAAATGAAATTCTAAATCGAAGGATGAAGATGATGTTTTTCATTCGTTGGAGGTCTGGCAACTTTTGACTGCTTTGGTGGACTCTCAATGCTTTTTTCTTGGTAGTTTCCATCTCTTGTGGGGGTGTCTGTAGTCTCTACGGTTGGGTTTGTGGGAGCCCTTTTTCCTACCTTGTTGCTATTTCTATTTGGTGGTCTAAGGATGGTGCCTTTTGAGGATTATGGTGAAGATTGGATGGAATTTCATGCTCTTTTGGAGTTCTCTCCCCTGTTTGTGTGTGTTGTACCTTGTGTCCAGGTGTGCTCATTTTTGCATAGCTCATTATCCTTGGTTCTTGCCCCTATTACATATGGGTGCTTCTAGGTCATTTTTTACGTTGGTTCATGGCTCAGTCTAGTCTCTTTGTGTTTGATTCCTTATGTGTGTTGGAGATATGACTGCTCTTTTTCTTCGATGTTGGTATTTCACAATTTTTTTTCCCTCGCATTTTTGTTTTTCTCTACTGTTGGCTTGTCAGCTTTGGGTGGGTAGTTTTTCCTTTGCTCAGGCTTCTTTCCTACTCTCCTATTCCCTTATGGAGGTGGGGAATTTGATTATGTTGGACTTGCTACAAATCAAGGGCCTTTTTGTTTGGGCAGTGTTGTTTCCTTTGTCTCTGGATGGATCTTCCCTCTCCTACAATGGTGGGAAGGTGAGTTGGTTATGAAGGTTTCTCTAATTTACCAAAAACACTGATGTTTCTGGCTCAAAAATTTGGTTTTCTAAGCGAAGGGTTTGTTGCAGAATGGTTCTCTCTTAGAGCATTGATGGGATAAACCTTTCCAAGCTTGTTAAAATGTTATTCGGGTTAGGGTTTTAGGTCCCATTAAAACTTTCTTGTATCAATTTTATGTTTGAGTTGTCTTTTCCACCATTGGGGTGGTTGCTATTGAAGGCTGCTATTTGCAACTTTGTGGGAGGCCTATTGGCCAGTTTTATAGGTCTTGAGACCAATTTTTGTTGTTGGTGCTTTGGGTTTTAGATCCCTCTAAAACCTTCTTGTAATGGTTTGAGTTATGGTTAGCTTTTTGCACCCTTGGGGTGGTTACTTTTGGTGGTTGATGTTTGTAGCACTGTTGTGGTTGGGTAGCTTCCTATTTGTTGCTCTGTGGGTGGCCTATTGGATTATTCTATTTGTTGGTGCCTATTCTTCTTATGTTTTTTTTTTTGGTTTTTCTTGTTGGTTGTGAAGCTTGTTTCTTGGGGTTGTTTGGGTTAGGTCCCTTTAACCCTACTTTTTTAATCAAAAACACAAGTTACTAGTAAAGAACCACTCCAATTAGAATGAATGAGTTATAATTTTCTATGCACTTACCAAGTTGAAGAAAGGAAAATATCTCTATATTATTTTACCAAAATATAATGTACACATTTTAAAACTATCTTTTCCAACATTGGTAGGCCTACAACACCATTTTTTTTATAATTCTAATACTTTCATAAAAGACATGCCTAAATCTTATATGCCATAAAATACTAGTAGAAAGATTACCTTCTTCAATAAGGTAAGAAAAACTTGTAAAAATGATTGAACCACCTTTGTGTTCGAATGTCATTTTAATCTTCACAACTAGTAAATGTAATTGGATTATCTAACTTCCTTCTAACAACCACTTGTCCATATTCTAATAAAATAGAGTTGTATTTATGTTGAATACAAAATAATAACAAGTTACATTATAATTCAGATATAAATACATAATTAAGTATAAAATCTAGAATGCCAACAAACATGAGCTAAGTTTTTCCTTTTCCAATAGGCTTGAGACTTATTTTATTTTCCAAATAGATAAAACCATGCAAACACCTTAATTAAATTAATCAAAATAATTACATAAAAGTTATGTATCTTGTGTGGCTCTAGTATCTAATACCCAAGCATCAAAATTGAAATATAGTAAGAAAAATATGATACAAAAAGCACAAATTTTTCATGATTATTATTGTGACCAGGCAAAAATACTATTCCAGAAACAAGCAGCAACAAGAAATGTAAAAAAACAATAAAATAACCTAACACCTCAAGATTAGCCTAGTTGGATTCAAAAACAAAGTAAAGATAACAAAAAGGAGTTGATTTACCTTGTCTTGAATCGATCCTTTGGTTGGCCCTTGATGGTTGATTTTGTGTATGCTCCTTGGATGAAAAAAGATGTTGATATGAGATGCAAGATGGATGAGAAATGAATGAAAATGGTATGATGGATGCAAGGAATGCAAGTTTTTAGCTAAGTATGGCTCAAATAAATTTTTTGCAAGAGTTTGGTTAGCACAATGATCAACCCCCCAAATGAGAGAAAAGAGGGGGTATTTATAGAGGAATTTGAATTATCTAAAGAATTAAACGATTGAGATTCATCCAACAAGGTCAAGATGAAGGGCTATGGTGAGTTGAGGACTCACAAGCCCTCAAATCTTAACATGTGGAATGTGAGATGGCTTAGAAATGGTGATGTGTAAATGAGGTGGAAGGAGGGTACATGATGTCGAGGAAAGACAAGTACCTTGCAAGTACCTTGGGAGATGAGAAGATTCTTTGGAGGAATAAAAAGTGAATTTAAAATTCATATGATTAGGCACTAACTCCTTTGACTGCAAAATTTGATGAAAATTTCTGAAAAAATATGTATAATTTGATGTATCGTCGGGTGCTTGTAAAATTTGATGTGTAATTTTCAAATTTTAAAAAGTTTATCCCCGACATTCGTTGAAATTTTGACGAACCTGGGTTTCGTCAAAATTTTGACTATCAGTTTTGTTGAAATTTTGACAAACATGAAAAATAAGAAAAAAATCAAATTGTGGCCGACATAAAGAAAAGTGAGTTCATTGATTTATTGCGATAGTGTTTTGCTCTACTTGAGACAGTTTGTGGAGAACTAAGGATGATTTTATTGGGAAAAATCAGAAAAATTTCAAGAAGATATCTCCAGGTTGAGGGTAGTCATTGTATTTTTGCAAAATTCAGTTGTGAAGTCAGATTTGTAGTTCCAGGTTCATATTTTAAAGCAACATCTCATCAAATTTCATTTTTAGAGGTTTAGGGTTTTGAGAATTTCATGTCCAAATTTTGTTGTGTGGAATCACCATAAGATCACAACCAGGGAACAAATTCTTGTGATTGTAATTATATGATCCATAATTCTATTGGTCATGTGGAACAATTGTGCTATAACAGATACAGGATGCATTCATGTGTGACCCAAGTTTAATGTGGCTATGTTGTGATAGAAATGGAGGCACTCATATAATGCAGTTAATTCAGGTTGTATAATGTAGGTGTCAATAATCATTGGGCACATTCAGGTTGTCTCAAGTTTAACAGGTTATGATGTAATTATAGCATGATCCAAGAGTGATTACCTCTTGCTTCAATAAAGAGCCTATAACTTTGGTTGATATGCAGAGTGGTTGTGTTATATCAATTATGTAGTGCATTCAAGCACAACCCATGTTTAATGGGCTATTCTAGAGAGTGATCAAGATTTTCTAAACCTTATGAATGTTACTTAAAAGTGTATAGCTTAAACTACAAACCAAGTTTGTTACATACTTGAATGCAATCTTGGGTTACCGCAAACTATAATAATGTGATCTGCTAATAACCATTATGGAAAGTATTAAAGAAAGACCCATGCTATATAGGATACATTTCCTTGATCAGGTTTACATACCTTAATGATCAAACACAAGCTTCCCACACACTTTAGGATACAATCCAAGATCATACCACAACTTTGTCAAGACAACTAATTTTCTGACCCAAGATTTAAGGTTGTTTTTTAATACCAACAAAAGCATTGGTAAGAGCATGATTAGGGTACAAACCCTAGGCCTCCATAGAAACATAAATAATAACTCTAGCAGATTAGTGAGGTTGCAATACTAGAAAGATTGAGACATTGTAGCTAATAACAAAATCTTGTAATCTAAATATTGTATCCAATAACAAGCACACTATGTAGCTTAGTGACATTTGTAAATGCAATCTACAGTAAGAAGAATGACAGTCACTTGAGATGTGAAAGTCAAAAAGAGGTTGAGCAGTGACAAGATAATAAAGCTCAAACCTTGCATAGTAAAGTGGAGATTTTAACAGTGAGTTTCCTTACCCCCTTGCTGACCTTAATGGTTTTTCAAATGATTTTGGTAGTGTTAGAAAAGGAAAATGCAATCAGGGAATGACTGTCCAAATGAAGTAACTGTGGTAATCATAGGTTCAATGTTTCTTCTTAGCCATTAATGTATAATGGAGGTAGTGGATTGCATGTTTGAGCATTGTTTTGAGACTCAACAAAGATGGGAAAATAGTGAATAATACCTTGTGGACTGTGAAGTAGTGTCAATAAGGTTGAAGGATCTTAAGATCTACAATACCATGAAACAATGAGTCCCATGTAGTAAGTAGGCAGTCTATAGGGCATAGTTTGATTTTATAGAAAGATGCTCATGAAAGGAATTGGTGTAGGAGCACCCATGGGTTAACTCATAGGTTGTCTAGGATAGTCTTGTCTAGGGAAACTAGGAAATAAAACTTAGTTCATTTGGATGTAAGCCTTAATGGCATTTTTGATTAGGTGTTGATCATCTGATGAAGGTCATATTGACCATTGGATAGGCCTAAGGCTTTTGCTCAAATAAGGTTTTGACCTTGTAGGACTTTTAGGAGTTTTCTTTTCAATTTTTGCAAATAATGCTCAATTAGAGTTTCATACATCCAAGAAGAGCCCAAGGGAGTGATAACTGAATGGGAGACCCTATTTAGGAGATGCTTCGGCATTGGAGTGGGGTTGGAAGCATTTGTATTGCTTTGAAGATTGGTGAATTCAAGGAAAATAGTGTGTTTGTGTGTTAATTTCCTATTTTGTGCATTGAAGAGAGATTTTAATGGATTAATCATGGTGTTGTAACTTGTGTAGGATGTAGAGTTGTTAGTCTTCAAGCTTTGTGTGGCATTTAGATAGTTTTCCAATTCAATTTCAAGCATTGTTGTAAATAGTTTTGTTTTCTTGTTGTTGTTGGTCTGAACCAGATAGTTTTGTAGAAATGGAGTGTTAGCTCACTTTCCCACCGTACAAACTGTACGGCCTTTTGGGAATAGTGACTAGAATCCATGGTTGTAAAAATTGTAGGGTTTAGGTTCCTTGAAAGCACAGGGGCTATTGGAAAAGTCTTGCCCTAGGCGAGCCAGGGAGTTGACCGGCTAGGAAGAATTAAGTGCAGAGCACATAATTTGCAAGGGTGATAGATTCTTGACAAATTTCCTTTTGGAGAAGGCAGGTGTGGGTCTTGTCAAGACTTGGCAATCAGGAGGAAACTCCACCAGTCCATCTAGTGAGGAATACTTAATAGTTTGAGAGCAGCCAGAAAATGGCTTAAAAACCCTAGTTTTGTCCATTTTCAAGTTAAGGCTTTGTATGGGCAGTTAAGACCCAAGACCTCAAAAATATTTGAGAGGTGTTCACATGAGCCAGGAATCTCAAAGAAAGATTGGGGACTATTCTTTGGAGAGATTTAGAGAACCAACCTGTTTTCTCAGAGAAGGAGGCCTAATTGGGGCTCCTAGGGCTAGTAGCCTTTTCAAGACCTAAATGAGCGTTTGGTGAAAGCGACCAAGAAATTGATTTAGGTGGGCCTTCAAGAACCATAGTAGGATGGATTGAAGACTTTTGAATCACCTCCACACCCCTTCCAAGTTAAATTCAATAATTTGTAGGTTTGTAGCCTTTAGGGTGAATTAAGGGCTAAGGTTAGGGATGCAGGTTTGCACCAAGTCTTGACTTGGTAGCAAGAATTGTGTTGGTAGTTGGGGTTGGAAAAGTAAGACTAGGGGATCCTAAGTATTAGAAGATCCTATAGGTTTAATGGTGAAGTGAGACACCTTAGAGGTCTTCCAAACAAGACCTAGAGCATGAACAAGTGATTGATTCATCCAACCTCCCTATCAAATTGGTATCAGAGCAGCAAAAGATTTGGGATAGAATAATATATGTCAGAGTTTGAGTCTAGTGGTTTTACTGACATGGTGACAAATGCAGAATTTTCCAAGAAGGTCGAAGAATAGGAGGAAGACAATAGGCTATTGAGGGAAAGAATGGGCCAACTTGAGCAAGCAGTGAGTAATGTGTAGTTAGAAGGAAGGGTACCAAAGAAAGAAGAGGTTGTAGAGGAAGACAAGATCCCTGAACCTGACCCTGTTCTGCAAGAAGAGCCTTTCTTGAAGGAATTGAAGGCTTTGTGTGGAAAAGCACTTGAAGGCATACCACTGTTTAGTGGGAAAATGGAAGCTGATCTAGTCATGGATTGGATAGAGGGAATGGAAAACCATTTTGAGTGTGATGGAGTCTTTGAAGCACAAAAGGTAAAGGTGGCCAAATAAAGATTGAGAGGTACTGCCTTGACATGGTGGAAGTTCATTTAGACAGAGAGAGAAAAGGAAGGCAAGAAGCCTATTTCTACTTGGAAGGGAATGGTTGCCAAAGTGAAAGAAGCATACATTCCAGATGATTATGAGATTCAGTTGCATAAGAAAAGACAAAGCTTGAGACAAAGAGAACAAGATGTGAACTCTTATACTGAGGAGTTTCAAAAAATTTTCATGAGGTCTAATGTAACTGAGGATGAAATTCTTAAGGTGGCTAGGTATCTTAATGGCTTGAAGTGGAACATTCAAGAGGAGACGACTCTTCTAAGTCCCAAAACAGTGCAACAATGTTATCAATTGGCTATAAAGATTGAAGAAAGGAGTAAGAGGAAACAAGACTAGGCTTCTAAGAGCAGAGGTAAGGGTAGAGATCAAAGAGGACATAGAGGTGGATACCAAGGTAGAGGGACTAAACAAAGAAATAAGGGAGAGTCTAAACTCACAGAGCATGGGAGTGAAACAACTTCTAGAGAAGGCTATGGAAGAGGTAGAGGACCTCAAGGAGGTTCAAATAGAGGAAGAGGAGCAGGTAGAAGTAACTCATACTTTGCTAGTATGAATTGTTACAACTGTGGTCAAGTAGGTCATCCAACTTATAGGTGCTCAGAGAAAGCATCTTCATCAAATACAGAAAAGAGAGTAGCATATGCTCAAGAGGACACCATGAGTGTCAAGTCACCAGAGGTTAGTCACATAGAATCAGAAATGGGGGAGAACCTGATGTTTAGCAAGGTTCTAATCAGACAACCAGTCAAAGAAGAGCCAAAGCAAAGGAGAGCCTTATTCGGGGAAAGATGCAAAATACTTGGAAAGGTGTGCAAGGTTATAGTGGATTCAGGGTCTACTGATAACATAATCTCTGAGGAGACAATGAGGAAGTTGAAGTTGGAAAAAGTACCCCACACTAATCCTTACAAGGTGACATGGTTGAACAAAGGGCAAAGTGTTCTTGTAAATGAGCAGACAAGGGTGGAGTTCTCCATTGGAGGGTATAAGGAAAAGTTGATTTGTGATGTGTTACCCATGGATGCATGCCATCTTCTATTGGGCAGACCATGGTAGTATGACAGAGGAGCCATCTATGATGGAAAGGAGAACACTATCTCATTCAAGAAGGATAGAAAGACATTCAAACTGCAGTCACTGCCAGATGAAGAAGAAGGATAGTCAAAGACCCCTAGTATCTTGTTAAGTAGTGGCAAGGATTTTATCAACACTCTACAACAAGGAGGGGAAGGATATGTGGTCATGGTGCAACCCAAGGAGGAAGATAAGACTAAGAAAACAGTCATACTAGGAGCAGTCCAGAAGTTGCTTGAGAAGTTCAAGAACATAGTCAGTGATGGAACACCAGCAACCTTACCTCCAAAGAGAGCCATCAGTCATTAGATTGACTTCATACCAGGGGCTTCATTTCCAAACAAGGCAGCATACAAGCTTACACCAGATCATAACCTAGAAGTAGCTAGACAAGTGCAGGAGTTATTAGACCAAGGACTAATTAGGAAGAGCATCAATCCGTGTGCAGTACCAGTGGTCTTAGCAACCAAGAAAGGTGGTAAGTGGAGGCTATACACTGATTCTAGGGCTATAAATAGAATTACAATCAGATATAGGTTCCCTATTCCTAGAATTGAGGATTTGATGGATTGTCTTGGAGGAGCACAATATTTTACTAAGTTGGATCTCAAGAGTGGATACCACCAAATTAGAATCAAAGAGGGGGATGAATGGAAGATAACTTTTAAGACAACTGATGGGTTGTATGAGTGGAGAATGATGCCATTTGGCCTCTCAAATGCCCCTAGCACATTCATGAGGCTCATGAATGAAGTGCTAAAGGATTTCACAGGGTTATTTGTGGTGGTATATCTTGATGATATACTCATTTTTAGCAAGAAAGTAGAATAACATCTAAAGCATGTGGAGTTGGTTCTTAAGAGATTGCAGGAGGAGAGGTTAGCCATCAACCTAGAAAAGTGTGAGTTCTTCAAACAAGAGCTTGTGTATTGGGGTTTGTAGTATCCCAAGGATCATTGAAGATGGACCCAAGCAAGGTGGAAGCTATCCTAAACTGGCCTACACCAACAACAGGGACAGAGGTAAGGAGTTTTCATGGGTTAGCTCAATTTTATAGGAAGTTTATAAGGAACTTTAGTGGCATATGTGCACCAGTACTTGATACAATCAAAGGTGGCTTAAAAAATAAGTTCAAATGGACTCTTGAAGTTGAGAAAGGTTTTGAGAAACTGAAACAAGAAGTGGCAACTCAACCCATCCTTTTATTACCTAGTTTTGATAAGTTATTCACTATGGAATGTGATGCCAGTGGAATAGCAGTAGGAGGAGTGCTAAGCCAAGAAGGCAGGCCTATAGCTTTCTTTAGTGAAAATCTCAACAAAGCTAAGACAAAGTATTCTACCTATGACCTAGAACTATATGCTCTAGTGTAGTCACTTAGAAAGTGGAGGCATTATCTCCTACCTAAAGAGTTTGTAGTGTTTACTGATAACTAGGCACTTAGCTACATCAATACACAAGAGAAGCCGAGCAATAGACATTTGAAATGGATGGAATACCTCCAAGCTTTCACTTTTACCATCAATCACAAGAAGGGACAGTTGAACACGGTGGCAAATGCATTAAGTAGGAGGTTACTGACAGTGCAAGAAATATAGATAAAGAGCATTGGGATAGAGAGTTTCAAGGATCTCTATGGAGAAGATGAAGACTTCTCGAAGGCATATAAGGTATGTTCTGATTTTGAGAATCACTTTCATAGTCAATTCTCAAAGTATACATTGCAGAGTGGACTCTTGTTCAAGGGAAATCAGTTATGTGTTCCAAAAGGTTCAATGAGAGAGAATCTTATTCAGGAGAATCACAATGGTAGTCTTAGTGGTCATTTTGGTATCAACAAGATAATGGAACTAGTGCAGAGGTTATATTATTGGCTCAAGTTTCCAAGGGATGTCAGAAGGTATGTGGAGCAGTGTGTAGTTTGTATGAAAGCCAAGGGGGGAGCTAGCAATGCAGGTTTGTATCAACCTCTACCCATTCCCAATAGACCATGGGAATGTATTAGCATGGACTTTGTGGTAGGACTCCCTAAGACTAAGACAGGGTTTGATAGTGTCTATGTGGTGGTAGATAGATTTAGTAAAATGAGTCATTTTATTCCTTGCAAGACCACCCATGATGCTAGCTATATTGCTCATCTTTTCTTCAAAGAGATTGTGAGGATCCATGGATTGCCATTGAGCATTGTCTCAGACAAGGATGTGAAGTTCATGAGTCATTTTTGGAAAACTCTATGGAGCAGATTAGGTACTAACTTGTCTTTTGGATCAGCCTACCATCCTCAGACCGATGGAAAAACTGAGGTGGTTAACACGGTGTTAGGTAACCTTCTAAGGTACCTCACCAAGGAGTATGGAAAGACATGGGACTTGGTCATATCACAAGCTAAATATGCCTACAGACAGTGTGAATTGAACCACAGGCAGAAGTCCTTTTGAAATAATGTATGGAATGCACCCAAGAGGTGTGTGTGAACTTAGAGACCTAGGAACTATGGAGCATAGGAGTGGCCATGCTGAAGATTTCTCTCAAACCATGAAGGAGATTCAGGAGCAAGTGAAGAAGAAAATTATAGAGGCTACTCACAAGCTAAAAGCTAAGGTGGATATGTCTAGGAAAGAACTCCAATTTGCAGTAGGAGACTATGTCATGGTCCATCTCAACAAATCTAGGTTGCAGAAAGGAACATTAACCAAGTTGCAGATGAAGAGAGTGGGACCATGTAAGGTGTTAGCCAAGTATGGAAGGAATGCTTACAAGGTGGAGCTACCTATAGATTTAGGCATTTCACCAGTGTTTAATGTGGCTGATTTGATCAAGTATAAAGGACCGGTCACTGACTTGGATCAGAAAGGTGTGGATGTCTTGAAGGATGTGAGTAACATAGCCTTACCTCCTAAAGACAAGCTGCAAGCAGAAAGGATCTTGGAATCAAGGGTGAAGAAATCTACCTGGTATAAGGAATACATGAAACATCCCATCAAATGGAAGGACAAACCAGAATTTGAGGCTACATGGGTGGATGAAGCTTAGTTCAAGAAGCAAGGTATTGGTTTATCTCTGATCTCTCCCCACAATCTTTAGTGTTTGGCTGAGGGGGAGAATGGTGTAGGAGCACCCATGGGTTAACTCATAGGTTGTTTAGGACAGTCTTGTCTAGGGAAACTAGGCAATAAAACTTAGTTCATTTGGATGTAAGCCTTAATGGAATTTTTTATTAGGTGTTGATCATCTGATGAAGGTCATGTTGACCATTGGATAGGCCTAAGGCTTTTGTTCAAATAAGGTTTTGACCTTTTAGGACTTTTAGGAGTTTTCTTTTCAATTTTTCCAAATAATGCTCAATTAGAGTTTCATACGGCCAAGAAGAGCCCAAGGGAGTGATAACTAAATGGGAGACCCTATTTAGGAGATGCTTCGGCATTGGAGTGGGGTTGGAAGCATTTGTATTGCTTTGAAGATTGGTGAATTCAAGGAAAATAGTGTGTTTGTGTGTTAATTTCTTATTTTGTGCATTGAAGAGATATTTTAATGGATTAATCATGGTGCTATAACTTGTGAAGGATGTAGAATTGTTAGTCTTCAAGCTTTGTGTGGCATTTAGATAGTTTTCCAATTCAATGTCAAGCATTGTTGTAAATAGTTTTGTTTTCTTGCTATTGCTGGTCTGAACCAGACAGTTTTGTAGAAATGGAGTGTTAGCTCACTTTCCCACCGTATAAAATGTATGGACTTTTGGGAACAGTGACTAGACTCTATGGTTGTAAAAATTGTAGGGTTTAGGTTCCTTGAAAGCACAGGAGCTGTTGGAAAATTCTTGCCCTAGGCGAGCCAGCGAGTTGCCCAGCTAGGAAGAGTTAAGTGCAAAGAACATAATTTGCAAGGGTGATAGATTCTTGACAAATTTCCCTTTGGAGAAGGTAGGTGTGGGTCTTGTCAAGACCTGGTAATCATGAGGAAACTCCATCAGTCCATCTGGTGTGAGGAATACTTAACAGTTTGAGAGCAGCCAGAAAATGGCTTAAAAACCTTAGTTTTGCCCATTTTCAAGTTAAGGCTTTGTACGGGCAGTTAAGACCCAAGACCTCAGAAATCTTTGAG
Organism: Sequoia sempervirens; assembly: GCA_007258455.2. Classification (NCBI taxonomy): domain Eukaryota; kingdom Viridiplantae; phylum Streptophyta; class Pinopsida; order Cupressales; family Cupressaceae; genus Sequoia; species Sequoia sempervirens. Next base: position 290,290,550 of record VDFB02353493.1, read on the forward strand.
AGGTGTTCACATGAGCTAGGAATCTAAAAGAAAGATTGGGGTTTCTTTGGAGATATTTAGAGAGCCAACTTGTTTTCTCGGAGGAGGCCTAATTGGGTCTCCTAGGGCTAGTAGCCTTTTCAAGACCTAAATGAGGGTTTGGTGAAAGCGACCAAGAAATGGATTTAGGTGAGACTTCAAGAACCATAGTTGGATGGATTGAAGACTTTTGAAGCATCTCCACACCCCTGCCAAGTTAAATTCAATAATTTGGAGGTTTGTAGCCTTTAGGGTGAATTAAGGGCTAAAGTTAGGGATGCAGGTTTGCACCAAGTCTTGACTTGGTAGCAAGAATTGTGTTGGTAGTTGGGGTTGGAAAAGTAAGACTAGGTGATCCTAAGTATTAGAAGATCCTATAGGTTGAATGGTGAAGTGAGACACCTTAGAGGTCTTCCAAACAAGACCTAGAGCATGAATCAGTGATTGATTCATCCAACCTCCCTATCAGGAATCTTCAAGTGATAGTGAGTGAGTTGTTTGAGATTGAAGCTGAGGGTGCAATACCCAGTCTTAAAGGAAGTTTGCAAAGCTGTAAATGTGCAAGAAAATCAAATCATACACAACAAACAATTCACAATGTTATCTTGCATAATGCCTTGAGTTTGAAGACAAAAATCTCATTGTATCTTGATGAAAGTGGTGACCTTAATGGTCAATCACTGGCAACCATGATTTTAAAACATTCTATTGTACTTATGGAGGCAAAATTTTAAGTAAGGTAGTGAGTGATGGTTTGCAAAAATGGTAGGTATGAAGGACTTGCTTTATATGCATACTATGCAGTCTAGCTTAAGACAACATTCTTAGAAGAGATTGAAGGTGGATTATGGAATTCAAGGGTTACCATGAAAATGAATAAAGCAAAGACTAAGATCTATTTAAAAGCCACGGTCATGAAGATATTAAAAATGTCACATGCAAAACCCTAGTAGCTGGAGTAATGAATACAGTGCCAAAGATGTGTTGGGGCAAATTTAGGAGATCTCCACATTATCTAATTACAGGGAAATACATCATTTATTAAATTTTTTAATTGAAAGAAATCATACTAAACCCTATATAGGATACATTGATACTTCAAAAGCCTTTGAAGGAATTTGAGATTTTTCAAATATATGTCAAGTAAATACCTAGATTACAAATATTAGTGGGAACAATGTAAGATTTGTTGAGAAGAGCAGGAATGAGATAAGCAGCAATGAATCCTCTGCCTCCTTTCACGTACATCTCCTCACCGTTCTTTGTCATTCTTTACTGAAACACTTCTCCATTTTGGCGGTCTATGCTTGAAAATAATGTTTTGACAAAGGTTTTAGAGTATGATTATTAAAATGAAAACTCCATTCTGGTGGGCTACGCCTGAAAATAAGATTTTGACAAAAGTTTTAGGGTATGTTTATTAAAGTTTTAGAGCATTTTGGCAGGCTATATTCTTGATTCCTTAAATTATTTATTCAAATGGATTGTGACTAAATAAATGACTAACTATTTAGTCATTTTTATTTGTGTGACTAAATAATTTTTAATCAATGGCCAAACTAGTAATTTATTTACTCATTTATAGCTGAGTTGTAAAAATGAGCATAATTTAGTCATTTTTAGTTGTTGTGACTAAATTTTTTAGTCACGTAGTCATTTATTTGGAAAATTCTACTAGTGTGTGCTTCCTTGTGTGATTAGGGTTCTCTCAATGTTGAGGGCCCTAGGGATAAGCTCGTCATAAGAAGTGACACATTGCATCTTTAACTAAAAGGATAAAACTGTATTGACATTAGCAATGATGATTCTGACTTGCTGCTCCTTCGGAATGGGTCATTTGCTCTTCCTAGCTCACTACCTCCATCGTTGTAGGAAGTTTGCGATCAAGTTCAATATTATGATTTTAGGAGTCTAACAGTTGGAAATCATAGTAAAATAAGAATTTAATAAGTTTTGGAATTAGCATTTTAAAGTGTTTTTTGGGTTCATTAACTTCAAACTATCTTCTCTTTTGCAGGGGTGGTTGCATGCCAATTTTTTTTGGTGTAAAATATCGAAATTATTAGATTTTGTTACCTGTCTATGAATAAAAATTATTGGAGTGTGAGTTTGATATTTTTTGAAGATCTAAATAGTCAAGCTTGGTAAATAAAAATCATGTCAGATAATATTAGTCCAGAACAAAATGAAGAGACACTTGATAGATTATGGGCTAGATTGAAAAGAAAGGTTGATTGGAAATGTTATTGTCCTTGCAATAATTACAAGGGCTTAAAGACAAAATGAATTTTAATCACAATAGCTGAGAAAAATTGTAGGTAGCATGGTCACATTGAAGGGGGGCATGATTATCGTTCATTGGTAAGTTGTTCATTATATGTGTTTATATTGATTGAATTTGTAAATGTTTATATCATTTTAACTTTATATATATATATATAATCACTTGATCATGATCATGGTTTACTTGTGTCTATCATTATTATAAAGGTGGGGCACCCTAGGGTAGATGATATGGATTATCACGGCCCAAAGTATGTGGTTTTGTAAGCGGACAAACATGGAGCTGTGAATAACGAAGATGAACTTAATGATCCTATGGAAGAAGATGATCATGCACCAGAAAACATAGTTGAAGATGATGGTACAAATACATTGATCCATGACACATTTAGTGGCAAAGTTGATCATGATGATCGAGATGACTTTGATGATGTTCATGATTTATTTGTACTTGAGAAGGCATACAAACCCCTTTATGAAGGCTCCCAAACAACTCTTCTCTCTGTTGTATTGTTGTTGTTGAACTTGAAGGTTATGAATGGTTTATCAAACATAGCAATCTCATGGATGTTAAGGTATGTCATATATGTCATCTTTGTTTATTTGTTTTAATTGTTGTTAGTTCATCACTAGTAAATAAATGATGAAATATGTACCATTAATATTCTTTATATTAACAAATTATTTTTATTGCAGATTGATTGGTGAATTTTTGTTACCACCATCAAATATTTTACCTCACTCATTCCGATATTTATTTGGAATTATGAAAGATATCGGAATGGAGTATCAAGCAATAGATGCATGTCGCAATGATCATATTATATATCATAAATAATAGGAATTTGCAACAGAATGCCTGGAATGTCATATCAGTAGATATCAAACAAATCAACTAACAAAAAAGGTTCCTCGCAAGGTTCTTCGTTATATTCCCATTATTCCACATATGCAACAATTATTTAGGTGCGAAAGCTTAGCGCAATTTATGGATTATTATGCATGGAATATAAGTGGAGATGACATTCTTTGAATGCCTGCAGATGGTTATGCATTTAGGGACATGGAGGAAAAATGGCCACACTTTAAAGAACCTCGTAATCTCAGACTTTTATTGGGAGTAGATGGTGTCAATCCATTTGGAGAGTTGAGATCTATTTACTTGGTTTGGCATGTTTTTGTTATCAACAATAACATTCTTCCATGGATGTCAATAAAGAGGGATCACATAATGTTTTCAATTATTTTTCTAGGTATTTTTTTACATTAGTTTTTTATTTAACGTAGTAGCATCTCATTTGTCTTATTTGTTGCACAATGACTTATATTTTTTTTATTCAATAGTTATGTACATTAATTTATATATATTGCAGTAAAATGGTTATAATAATTATGTAATGTTTATGTTCATTCAACTAGGTAAGTACCAAGTTAAAGATATGAATGTATATATCGAGCCTCTTATCGACGAGTTACTAAAGTTATGGAATGGCGTCACTATGTATGGCGTCTCTAGACCAATAGGACAAAGACAATTTCAATTCCATGCAATGCTTGTATGGAAAATTCATGATGCCCTAGGGCTAACACATTTTTGTGGTATGTTATAACGTTCGACTGCACTTTAACAATATTTAATTTTATGAAGTAGATATCATGCATGTTTTTAAAATAATCTATTCATTATATATATAATTATAAAAATTGACATATTTAATCCAATTATATATGATCTTGCAGGTCTTCAAACAAAGGGAAAATTTGCATGTCCAATTTGTGGTCCAAAGATGAAATCTCATTGTTCAACAAGTTTAGGAAAGTAGGTGTTTGATGAGTATAGGAACTTCCTTCATAGAAATCATAAGTATCGAACTACTGAAAAACATATTTTCAATGGGAAAGAAGAGACTACATCAAAACCATGAAGGACACCTCACCTATGGAAGTTGGAATATAATCGAATTAATCGTCAAGGTTATACATTGGATCAAATTGTTTATCTATCATATATTTGATATTTTTTGAATTTATATTTTTATATTGTGTTGTGTTTACTCATGTTGTAATTGACAATGATTGTCGTTGTTAATTTGTTTAACTTATATGCTTCATGAAAGTCGTCAAGGCATTAATGGTTGGATTCCACAGGGACTGAAAAGTTATCCCAGACAATTTAGTAGGTTGCACTACTATGAGCAGCTACAAATTGTGCATTTGTTTGATACAATGCATATTGGAAAGAATATAATAGAAACGTTATGGAAAATATTGGATGGAAGGCATGACAAAGAAAAAATTGTTAAAATTTGTAGTGACATTCAGGAAGCCAATCATGCAATGAAAATGTCATTCAATTAAATAGCGATGGAGACCAAATTAATATAAGTGCCCTTCCTTGGTTATTAACAGAGTAGCAAAGCAATGCTATAAAAGAAGTCATACGAAAAATTTGATTTCCCACAAGATTTGTTGCGAACATAAACAATATAATAACAAAGAAAGGTGAATTTGGGTCAAGGATGAAAACACATGATTGGAATACCTTCATTAAGGTAATTATTTTGGTATATTATATACACTTGTATAATGCATGTAATTTTCAGTGTATTATGTTTACTACTTTTGGAAAAATAATGAAAAAATCATTTTATAATTGTTGCAGTGCGTTCTACCTCTATCTCTCCCAAACAATTTTGACAACAATGCCAAGCAAGTTATATATGATCTTGGAAAATACATGAGGTAAGTAGTGATATTTGTTCAATTAGTTGTATACATCTTATAATTGCCATTTTTTTTACTTGTTATGTAATATACTATATTTTTTTGTTAAATATCGTTAATATATTTGCACCTTGAATCACTTGTAGATGGCTATCATCTAAAGAAATCTGTAAAGAAGATATAAATTATTGGAAGAGAAAAATTCCTCATCTAATGTGTGAAATATAAAAGTGTCTACCTTCGACATTTTTCAATGCATAAGAACACTACTTCATACACCAAGTTGAGGAGATCGAATTGTGTGGACCTGTACACACAAGGTCAATGTGGATGGTTGAGAGGTACTTGAAATTTTTAAAGGCTTTGGTTAGACAAAGAGCACATCCTGAGGGTTCTATGGTGGAGGGATATATGGTATACCAGACCATGGTGTACATTAGTGAATATCTTCCAAAGTTTGCAGTAAAGATCCATGTAGATCGCATTTGGGATCCCAACTCCATTAACAAATTCAAAGGGGAGTACCTGATGGGGAAAGGTAGATTGACGAAAGTGAGAGGTAATTATAAGATGGTCATGGATATTAATTGGAATACATTTTACATATGATTTTTTTGTATATTGTACTTATTTAATTCTTAATCTTCAATATACATCAAATTTAAATTAAGGTCATATACTGTGGTATTTAACTAACTATATGTCATTTGTGAATTTCAAATTTTTTTGATACAGTTGGTGAAGAGTGGGATGCACTACAATTGTACATTGCAAACAATCTTGATTGGATGACGGTATGGATTGAACGATGTCAACAATTTGGTCGCGCATTAACATGGGAAGGTGTGGCTTCATTGGTTAAAGAAGCTCATCGTAATGGAGATTCCAATGTTACACAAAGGGAAATTGATTTAGCATATGGTTTAAGAGATAAGCAGTGCGTATAAATATATTAATCACCCATATTATTTAATTATTTTCAATTATATTGATGTATATATATGTTGAGATTTTTCTTTGCATACATTAGGCCAGAATAAATATGTTTATCAAGCATGATATTGCAATAATTTTTACATGTTTGACATATTGTAGGTGAAACACCACAAGGCTATGTGGTGCAATGGTCATAAATTTCAAATCAAAAATTTTGGATGACATGAAAGAAAACTTGTGATTCTGGTATAAGCTGTAGTCTTTTCGGTGACTAATGTTTCATCTAGAAGCGACATACATCTCTCAGAAAATTGATACTATGGGATTTTGGATGATATACTTGAGTGTGACTTTAAGTCCTTTAGATTAATTTTGTTCGTCGTCCTATGGTACAGCTACGATTGAATGAAAATGATCCTGAAAGAACTATTATTGAACATGATAATGGATTTACCATGGTTAATACAAAGTTGATCAAGCGAGTTGGAAATGAGCCCTATGTTCTTCCAAGCCAATGTGAGTAGGTATTTTACTCAGAGGTTCTAGGTAAACCAGGTTGGTCATTTGTTGTTAGACATGATCAAGAGGAAGGCTGGTAAAGTATAATGTGGTGGAAGAATAAGATCACGAATAACTAGAAGATGATGATGTAGATGATGGTCGGGGATCAGCAGTTAGTTGATGATGTCCCTGACGAAGATGTCGAAGAGGAGGAACTAGATCATGATGATGTAGGAGTTAATGTTCATGAAGATGATATCCGTGTGGATGATGACATTATCGAAACTGATATCGATGACAATGATGATGATATGACCAATCCTTACAATGTCAAATTTGGATCGGATGATATAGACAAAGAGTTGGATGAAGAAGAAGATCAATGACATTGAAATGTATGAGTTATATGATTATATTATCTATTTGATATTAATTTCTTGATAGAATTATATTTGACTTATGTGGTTACATAAAATATTCATGATGTTTTTAATTTTTATGTCATTACATAATTAATTTAATGATGTACTTTTTAATGTTTGAAAGGTCAAAAAATTTAAACATTTCAATAGTGATGTTAACAACCTTGAAATTAGTGTGTTTTATGTTTGATTTGATCATAAAAGATTAAAAATTCAGTTGTAGAGGTGGTTGTTCAGTGGTTGACATGTAAAGGCCTTTAAAAGGCATAAAGTGATCATTGTAATGGTTGTTTATGGTTGAGGATTTAAAATACAAACTCTTGACATTCAAAAATCTATGTTTTTCTTCAAAAATTTTATATTTTTCCTGTTATGCAGCACTATACGGTCACATGAAGCCACATTTTGATGTGAAATCAATTTTAGGTTGTGAAGATATGTGTTATCTTTGATTTGAATTTGATTTGAGGGCTTAAGGAGTTGATTTGAGTTAGAAAGCTTCATTTCTTTGCATACAGCCCGATTACCCTATTTTTGAGGGTTTTGTAGTCCAAACATGATATAAAGGGGCTCTTACACTTTTCGTGATTACTGTAGCTTGCGTAAGAGGCCCCATGGATAATGTTGTAATTGTAGGATGCATGAATAGGGCATAGGATGGGAAATAAAGAAGGTATAGTTGTTGTCATAAACAGTTTTGTGAAGAAAAGCATGTGAAATGAAAGGTACTTTCTGGCTCGATGCTTGTTTTCTCCTTCATTTTCTATAAGAAGTATTTCAAGGCCAAAAGTATGAGTTAGCAAGTTAGATATTTTTTGGTTGAGTATAGGTAGAGTTGCATAGCAAATTGTAAAGTTTGATGGTTTTAAGGAAAATGCAATTTAGGTTTTGAGTTATTCTATAGTAGGTTTTGAATTCATGGGGATTTGATGTTTTATGATAGTACTGGCATTTGAATTGAAATGATTAATTCAAACTCATGTCTCTCCATTGTACATGCATATCTGAATTTTGAATAAGATAATCAAGGGTTGTCTCGTTCATCTCACTCTTGTGGTGTGTATGATTTCTATTTTGGCTTTAATTCAAGGAATTAATTAAAATGCTTGAATGGGATTGTAGGTGGATATATGTTCTATATAAGGATTTGATAAGTAGTATTGGGTTTAGAATACATGTTGATGAAATTGTAAAGAAATGTTCTCAAGGATCTTATATGTTATGTGTTAAATTTGTCATAAACCCTTAGATGTTTATGAATTTGACTCCCTCAATGGATATATGGCACTGATGTAAGTTGTACTAGTTTGTATGGTT
>VDFB02353493.1:290302869-290423673 GCA_007258455.2 Sequoia sempervirens
AAAAAGAAGGAGCAAACAAGCATCAGGCTAGAAAGCACATGTGTCACCAGCTAATTGCACCGCCTTGTGATATTCCAAAAAGTAACAGCCCAAAAGATCCCACCCAAGGCATAAGATAAACACTAGGGTTTTACATGAAGATAAAGGTAAAACCCCAACCTTAGGCTTTTCCCAAACACCATAGATGACCAGAGATATAAGGCAAGATAAAAAATGGAACACAAAGAGAAAATTTTTGAAGTTCCATCACAAGGAAAGGCCCCTCCTTCTTGTAGTGATAACCTCCTCCACACACAACCCTTATAAATTATGAATAGAGGAATATAATCTTTGAAGAACTCAAAGTTGATTCTCTCCTACCTGATGCAATTAGTCATTTTATCCTTACAAACATTTATAGTGATTACTAGAGGCACATAGACCAATTCTTCATAATAGAAGAATTTGATCATACTTTTCTAATGATGGCATTATGAGAAAACCTTAGGTTAAATGAATAATTCCTAGCTAAGTTCTTTAAATCATGTCCAACCGTATAAGAGAAGACCGTTGCTATGTGTACCTGGATACCATGGAGAAAGGCTCTTTGGGCTCTTTCATCAATCATTCTACCTTAAAACATACCAAAAGTCTCTTAGCAATTAGACATAGGAAGATTTAAGATGACTTAAAAAATAATTATTGCCAAAGCATAAACTTATGATGACTTAACTAGCCTAGTACACACTCCCTCCCCATTAACCACTTAGACATATGGAAATTAAATGTAAATTTGTTACTAATTTTAGTCATGTAGGTGTCCAATAAACCACTTGGTGGTGTTTCCCTTCAAGTTTATTTACTTGAATGAAGAGAAAAATTCCTTTGATTACAATTAGAGAATACATTTGAGGCATTGGTTGTGTAACTGGTGGACCATAGTCACATTTAACACTTGTTACAAAGTTTTGGAGTTAAAACGTTGAGTAGATTTGATTTGTGATGGACACATTTGGACGGTAGTAACAATAACTTGCAATCTATCAAGACTTGATTACCTTATAACCTATGAAATTCTAGCGATAAAATGATAGATTAATCATGTCACCTTAGGATCACATCACCATGAAAGAAATTCATCCAACATCCTCATGAGTGCAGGTACCACCAAATAGGTATTTGTCAGATCTATATTCCTCAAGCAAGGGAAATTCATGAAGAGAAGAGGAAAGTAAGATATGTAGTATGTCTAAAAGATGGAGATCAACTAGAGGTCAAAATATTAGAAGAAAATTTTGTAAACGCATGAAATTTTTTCTTGCTGAAGGGAGGTCATGTTCTTATGATGATGAGAGCATAGGCGACGTCAAGGTGTCCTTGAGGTACAAACATCTACGGAAACAATGGGTACCCAAGGAACTTCCTCCAATAAACACTGATTTTTGTGTCAATGAGAGGATATATCGTATAGCACCATCGTCATTACATGGTTTGGGCCTATTTTGCATGGACAACATAAAGGTATGTTATGAAAAAGTTACTAAATTGATGGAGTATGTCAGACCCTATTACAGTTACAAATATTGGATGCAACTGGTTCGATATACACGAAGTATGTGTAGGTATACACTATCAACAAATTATATATAGCTAAAAGATAAGGATCAAAATAAAGGAGTGGCTATGTACATTGACGGAAGGCCAAAAAATTAGGGAATATTGTAGGGTTTATAAACAGTACATGACCTTGGTCAACAAATAAGCAACCTAATTGCATATTCGAGGCGCACGAGAGAAACCATGTATTCGTATGTGCGATAAAATCAATAACTGTAGGGGAAGAGTTGCTAATCGATTACAATTTGAATTGCTTAGTTACAAAAATAGTTACTATGGGGGTGGTACGTACTATGTCCAATTTACCCATAGCAATTAGACGTACTATGTACCAATTTACCCAACCTCCAATTAATGACTCCAATATACCATTTTATTCTTATGTTTTTTTTGTAAGTCTATTGGTTTCATTTCGGTAATGTTTTTTTATATTTAATTTTTGTCATAGCGGGACATTGATCGTACGGAGAAGGCTCCGACCCATAGCATAGATCGCAATGTATCTTGAGGTGCTTCTACCCGATAGGTTTACCTCATTGTAATTGTACAAATTAGATACAAGCAAAATGTTTTATTATTATGTTGTTTTCATAAGTTTATTGGGTTAATTTTGATAATGTTTTTAATATTCTTGTTGTAGTCGACTGATTAGGGAAACACACTAGCAGTAGACGAGAGCATCCGTAGGCAGGTGCAATCAATATTATGTGATGATGACATCACTTATTCAACAAACCCTCTCGATATGATAAGGAAGACCCAAAAAAAATGCAATGAAGAAATCCTTAAGTTGTTATTCATAGTGCCTCAAATAGATGAGATAAGAGAGAGGGTTAAAATATTGACTGAGAGATCACAAAACTTGCAAGTAAGTTGTCATGAGGTCTTTAATTATGAAATAAGTTCATTCATGGTTTTATATTTTGTACTCTTTTATGTCATGAACTAAAATATTTGTTTTTATAGGATTTTGTGCATCCTCATGATGCTCCTGGCCATGATCAGAGTACTGCAAGTGTTGCCCGAGGAGTAGGGGTTGGTACAAGTTTCCATCCTGATCTTCCTACACATACATCACATCATTTGACCCCATCATTCGTGCCTATATTGTCATCTGAAATGTCGGCAACACATACCATGCAGGAATCCATTAGTGCACCCTCTAGCAGTGAACACATGCCAGAATATACGTCAGGACATGTACCTGGGGATGCAGAGGCCACTAGTACTGGTGATATTTTAGCAACATTTCCTAGATCTTCCCGTATTACTAGTATGGGAACATTTCCGGTCACATTTGTGGTGATCGAGGATTTCGTTCCCATAAAAATAGAGAAGGTCCCAGGTACTTTAAAATATTTTAATTATTATTATATATAATCCAATTGAAATTTACTTATTGATCTCTCTTTTTAGACTATTGATCCCATGATCATTTTGCAGGAAATGATGTTTTTTATAAACATCTAAGTGGTATTACACTGGATCTCTTCGGGCCCACCATACGTACACGGTGGAATGCCCAAAATCAAGATTTAAAAGATGAGCTCATTAACCGTTAAGTTGTGCTCTTCAGTGATAAAACATTCAACCGAACCAAGGTCCTTAAGAAAGCTGGTACCTATCTAAAGTATGTGAGGGACCAATATAGGTCACATTTAGAGAAGAACAAAAAGTACGAGCGTCCCCCCACGATTTCAGAGAGGGAGTGGAAGGACCTGGTGTCAGATGGAAAGGAGAAGGCTGAAAAGAAAAAAGGAAAGACACCACCGGGCCAAGGAAGGTATGTGATACTATCAACAATGAAATTATATACTGATTACTCTTTCTTTTTACATAATCTAACGTATCGTCTCTTCATAGGTTGCCCTAATACCATTGAAGGAAACAAAGGAAAGACTAAAGTGGCAGTAGCACAAACTTGGCTCTAATAGTTATATGAAATTAGACGCACGAATTGTAAGTATTAATAAATGAAATATTGCATCCAAATTATAATAAATTGAAAACAATTTTGGTTTTATCACACCATAGAAGCAAAATTCATGATCTTATGCAAAAATGTAGGGCTTTGAATTCAACAGAGTTCCCATAGAAGAGGACCTAAAGATTGCCTTCCAGCAAGGCTATGGAGCCGTGGCTAAACACCTAAGAGTCTTGACTGGGAAAACACAATCTTCCATTGCATCTGACATGCAGGTAAATAAACTCAATAAAGTTTATTTAAAATTGAATACTTGTGCAATATATTCAATATTAATTTCCACCATAAAGTAATTACATGCCTATTTGTTTTAAACATTCAAGCAATGATAATACTGCACATGACATTGGAATGCAACTTGGTGAGGGTGGAGTACAACTTGTAGATGAAGGTCATGGTGTGCATCTTGCACTTTAGAGCATGTACAAGTGATCAACATGTTGAGCATGATCAGGCTAGAGAAGATTAGGAACATGATGTGGCCCCATCAGGTAAAGAGGACCACTCTAAAGTTCTTTTAAACATATTTAATTGCAATTGGTGTATTAATTAATGTAACCTTTCATGTTTCATCTTTAGAGCATGTAGAGCATGATCAATGTGTTGAGCATGATCAGGCTAGAGAAGATCAGGAACATGATGTTTCCCCATCAGGTAAAGAGGACCACTCATGTTCTTTTAAACATATTTAATTTCAATTGGTGTATTAATTAATGTAACCTTTCATGTTTCAACTATAGATTAGGATTTAGAGGGTGTTCAACATGTTGAGTATGAGTCTATAACAGAAGTTCAAGAACATGATGTGGACCCATCAGGTAAAGAGAACCACTCTAATGTTAATTTAGTTAATGAAATACTTGTAACAATGATAATAAAACATATCATTTTAACATTTCTTTGTTATTCTAGCATACCCCCCCTTGTAGCGGCGTCCACATCGTGAGCAGACGACTAGGCGTACATTAAGATCACAAGCAGAGGGCAGAACAACTAAAGGGGGGACATATGATTTAGAAAACGATACTCCACTTTAGATTTTTTTAGCTTTAAAAAAGAAACAAAAATAAAAGTGATTGTAATCATATCATGACAACCATATTTTTTATAATATGTAAAAATTGAAAGAATGAATATTATATGTTAATGAATGAATGTGAATATGTTAATTAATGAATATTATATGTTAATGAATGAATGTTATATGTTATTAATGGATGAATAAATGATTAATGTTATATGATTGGGTATGGGGAATTGAGAGTGATGTGAGGGGGGGAAAATGAGCTTCCCATCACATGGTTGGCCTCTGTTAAGTAGAGAATATTAAAATATTCTTGAAACAAAGAGAAGCTCAATAAGGTAATGCACTTTTCAATATAAGAAATGCATCATTTGAAGCTTAATCAAACCAATATGCAAAGATGAAAGAAAGTGCTAACTTTTCACTATGGTGGCAGAAAAATGATTCTTTATACCTCGAATCCATGCTTTGCATCATAATTCGAAATTGATTCCATTCCAATGTTCTGAGTTTAGTTTGTTTGTATGACTTTGTATGAATACCACATTGTGTTTTGTGTGTATTTGGTTTCAAAGCTCTATTTCTTCTATTTTTAGTGGTGACATAACTCTAAAATTTGACTTTTGTGCATAACAGGTTAGTGGAAAAATTGATAGCTCTGAAGGGTTTAAAGGCTCGATTGAGATAGATACACGAATATTTGGATCTTGTTGTTGATGGAAGGCTTCCCACTTAACCATGAAATTTTGTACCATCTCAGAGGTATGCAAAAGTTTCTCTACTTACATTCATTCTTGATCATAAATGTTGTAAATGATATTAATGCTTCAAACTTAAGATTCGTTTCATTGTTATAATGATCAAAATGTTATACTTTGTTATACATTCAAGCATTCTCTTGCCCCCTACCCCTTTCTCTCTCTCCCCTCTTTTTAATAATTTTCTTTGTCATAAAAGATTCACATTTTTGTCTCATTTACACAAATTTATTTGAAGCACTAGTAGTGAATAAAGATATGTAAAAGATTATGGATTATGTCTAAACAACAACTTCCCATCTTATAGCTAATTAAATCCTTAATATTTGAATATTTTAGAGCTCGAATAATGCTTGTATATGCATGTGTAGCAATAAGGGAGCCTATGTGAAGATTGAAATTTAAAACATCACTTTGGTATTTTTCCTTAGACAGTGAAATGATATTTTGAGTAATACAAACCTACACACACATTGATATTTTTTGGCATTGCATTGAGGAAATTTTTTTCTCTTATACCTACCCTCGGCTAGACATGGATGTATATAATATTGTTTTTGGGGTTTATTCTGTAAGTAGTTAATTTCACAGAGGAAGACTAAAATCTTCTTAATGTCCTGTCAGGTGTGAAAGCATATGAATCACTTGCTCAAGGCACCATTTTGTATTCATCCAAAAACTGGTTTGTTCTTTTTTTTTATTTTTCTTGCATGTGCTTTTTTTAGGCTCTAGAGATGTAGCTCGGCTCTTTCCTTTGCACTTTTCATCTATTTTAATGATTACAATAGATTTTCCTCATAATTTTTCATGTAGATCTGTTTGTAACCTTATTTTTTACCAATCAATTTGCAAACTAGTCACATATTAAGGACCATTTCCCTAACTTGTAGTCATCCATTACTTCATATTGTGTAGGCTGTGTCTATGTGCCAATAAATTCTGATGATTGCAAGAACTTTAATCCTACAAGTGTACCCAATCTTTCTCAAGTAAAAGTCTTACCTTATTTTATAGTACTTTAAATGGTTAATTGAAGGCGCTTCTTTAGACCTGAGATAGTTGAACCCTGGATTGAAATATGGTATTAGATGGGTAGTATAATGATAAAATTGAGGTCCATTGAACAAAAATTATGAACATAATTTACTGGACTATGAATAGTGTTATAATTATAATTATTTCTCCTTTACCTACCTCTGCATTAATGAAAAAGATAGCAGATATTGGAAGTTCATTACGTGTCTCATGTATGTGTTAGTATTTTAATTTTGTTTAAGTTGTTCAAGAGCTTGATTAGGTCAAGAATATGTTCTACAAGCTTTGTTCTCTTGACATCTGAACATTTTCCTACACATTTTCTCTTCAATCCACGCTTCTTAACTCCTTCCCTTGTTAGCCCTTGGTTGTTCTCAATTGTAATGCTTTTTCTATGCATCTTGTAGTCTGTATGTATGATCAGTCATCTCTTATGAATCATGGATAACCTTTCATGGAATTGTTGTTGTAATTAGACAATTGCCATTGTGAGAATAATCATTTAATTTGTATGGAAGTAAGTCTTTTTCATATTATTTGACTTGGTATTGTAAACTTTTCTTTGTAGGATTCTCTAGGGGGAAACAACAGAACTGTGATGATAGTTAGAGTTGTACAACACCATAAATCATTTGGCATTATCAATATATTGCTTATAGAATACTCTGTGCAAGTAAAATGGAATGTGCAATGACAATTGGTCTTGAATTCAAATCTGAATATAAGTACATTATACACAAGAAGATGGTATCTATTCTATGATTTAAAGAACCCCAAAATAAGAAAATTAATAGGTTCCATTTGTTTACTTGATCTTAGACACATGTTTAATCGGCGAGACTCTCAGAATGTCTTGCTAATAACTAGCAGTGTTCAAAACTCCTGAAGAGGTCAAATTGGTGTGACATTGGATTTGTCTTGCCGACGGAAGTCATTGACAAGACATGGACTATCGACATGAGTTTTCTATCTTGTGCCGATGATTGATCTCTCACCGATGGGTTGGCTTCGGTGGTCATCACCAAGAGTCTCTGCGATGGTACATTTCAACTAATATTTTTTTTAAAAAAATTGCATTGTTTCGTCACAATTTCGACGAAGGCCACCGACGAATCACTGAAAAGGTCTGACGAAGTTGCTATAGATACGACAAAGGCTTCATCGTAACTCCTTTCCCATTTCATCGAAATGGCAATGAACTTATGGTGTTGTTTCGACACTTCGGAAGAGCCATTGCAATTTCATTTTGGTTGTAATTCATCGGTGGATACACAAAGTTTTCATCAATATTCTGACGAACATCTGAGTCATTTTATGATGCCGACGACTGACGAACGTTCATCAAAAAATGGAGTCAAATTTAGTAGTGAGGGAATCTTGTGGATAAGACAAGGTTCCAAAGGGAGAGGTGGAAAGTACCTTCGATAAGACAAGGTGTCCAAAAAGGTAAGAACTTGTCACATGTGACTTGATGTGACAAGTCAAAGATTCTAGAAGATGCATGGGAAAAGGGGAAGAGTTCACATGTGACTTGATGTGACAAGTCAAAGATCCCATTGGGAAGAGAAAAAAGATTTTAATATTCCTTGGAAGGATAAAAGGAATTAAAAATTCTTTTGGAGGTGATTAGGCTAGTTAATGAAGGATTAGAGGAGGGCTATGTAGCTAAGAGAGATTTGAGGCCAACTTGCAAAAGTTGGAGGATGTGACACATCCTAATCAAGGATTAGGCATGCACACATTCCTAATGATGGAATTATGAGGTTGATTGAGATTAAGAAAAGGATGTGATATGTGAGGAATTAAATAAATGACATATTTATTTAATTCATTTGATGAAAATGAGGATTAAAGAGATAAGGTATTTAATTATTAACTAAATACCTTAGGGATTTGGCAGAATTTTGTGTATTCATTAAATAATAGTAATATTACTTAATTAATGCAAATAAAAGTATGTTTAGACAAAAGGGGATAAATTTGGATAAATTAAGTGTCCAAATTTGGATGTCTACATTTTTCCACTCTTTGAGATGGTGTTACAAAGTAGCATCATTTCATAGAAGATTAAAACATAGAACCCAGAAGAAGATGGTTAGATCGGAAAAGATGCCCTAGTTATCAAAGGAGTGACTGTGAAGAAAGATGATGGGGGTGAAGATGAAAGTTGGGGATGAAGGATTCCCCCTTGAGAGGACATGCAGGTTCAAGATAACATGAGTGTGCTCTCGAAATGGATGAAACAATGAAAGGGGAGATGAGGAAGAGGATGCAAAGTGATGGATAAGAGAGGGTGATAAGCGAGAGGAGATTGGGAAGGGAGTGATGAAGGATGAATGGATGGGGGGGATTTTGATAGATGAGAGGATAGGAGATGAAATGCAATACAAATGCAATTTACCATCTTTAGGAGCACTAATTTTTGCTATAGCATAAGACACAAGATGTCAGCATATGGAGAACCAAGGAAAATTAGTGTCTAATGCATGAAACAGATAGCAAACAAGAAGGCTGTCCCAACACCCCAAAGTCACGATGACCTTGGTCGAGCCAGGTATTGGGATAACTATAAGCACACAAGGATGCCCCAACATAACAAAAGATCTCAGGGATCTTGGTGGGTACTACATGGGACAACCGAGAAGATAACAACAAAGAGAAAAAGATCAAGATATGCCCCTATGTTGACCAGTCAAAATGAACCATAATATGATGGATCATGGTGGCCCTAACAAGTGATGATAGGGAGCTCAAATGATAAACAAAATCCAAAAGCATCAAAATATTGTAATCAATTTCAAATGTCCTTTTCCATAGGATCAAGAGGATGGATGCGGTTGATGAGGTCTGTTAGGAAGGATACATCCTATTGAAACCGATGATGGATATGAAACTAAGAGATCGATATGACGTAGGATACTTGGAACTAATTGGATCTACTAATACAAATGGATCTCATTTGTTAAGAACTAGCTAGATAAGGGCATATCTTGACGACGTGACACAAGAGAGATCAGACACGAGACTGACACACTGTAAAGACCTAGGGGCTCGGGGGCTGATCAAATATTAGCCTTGCCTACGTGAAAGCACATAGCTCTTGTAGGTCGATAAAAGGCTGACGATGAACCATGGATAAAAATGGAAAGAGGACGATGGAGACCTCGATGATGGATGACAAAGATCAAATGGATAAAAGTAGAAAGACTGATGATAGATGATAAAGGAACCCTAGGAGCAAATCAGATTATCGACCTTGCCTATGTGAAAGTGCAGGGGAAACATAGTTCGACAAAAGGCCAAAGACAAATGATGGATAAAGGATGATGAGAGAACCCTAGATAAGGGGATAAAATGATAGGACTGACATGATGGGATAGGATGGACCAGTTGGATTGGATCGGAGGATGGTGACTACACAAAGCTCAAGGATGGGATAGTTATCCAAATCACCAAAGATGAAGTGGGAGGATGACAAGACATATAGATGAATGATGAGAAAGGATAGGAGATTGAAAATGTGTAAAAGAAGTAGAAGTGATATGATAGATGCCATGGGATTGTGTGGGGAGTAGCCTATAGCTAGATTCCAATGACAAGGGATTATGAGATGGGATGACGATAGAGGAAAATGGATAACGAGATAAGGATGGGGGGAGGAAAGGATGCTATGATGGATTGATAGGGAGATTAAAAGGATTGTTTGTATGGGAAGAAAAGGATGGGGAGATGGAGGGGATGCTATGGGAGATGAAGGATGTCTCCAAGGACTATATCAAAAGGAAGATAGATTCCCTCACTCTAGATATGTCATGTGTAAGGAGGCATGAAGGATGAAATAGACAAGGATAGGAAAATAAAGGAGTGAGATGGATAAAGATAGGATACATGGATAAGGAAGGGAGATTGAGGGTAGCATGATGGGTGGACAAGGAAGGTAGACGAATGCAAATAAGGATTAGGATAGTGTGCAAATGAGGGGAATGTATGCCAAGAGGTTTCCAAAGCATGTTTAAATGTTTTCCCCTATCGATATCAAGATTACAAGGAGGATAGAGGGATTTGGAGATAAATGGGATATGATGGCAGGATGTGGAAGATAGGTAGGATGGAGGAGATGGTTGAAGGGGATGCAGTTTCCCCCAAGTGCAAAAGGAAACTAGATGGGGGATTTACGCATGATGCCTTTTTTCTAGGTTTTCATCATGGTACTTATCCAAGGCGCTTGTTTTCCAAGTTTTCACCATTGGACAAATTATTTTTCTTTAATATTTCATTTTTTGATTTTTCTAATTTTTTCAATTTTTTTGGATTTTTTGACTTTTTTCACTTTTTTGGATAGAATGCAGATGGGGATGGGTAAAGATAGGGATGTGGATAAGGGGATTTAGAAGAAATGCGATAAGGATATGGATGAAGGACTCAAACATCAACTTCCATACGAGGTATTAAGAGCCCATGTGTGAAGTGATTGTTAGATGTTGGTACAACCTTATTAGGATAAATGGATTATGCAAGAGGATGAATTAGAGGGATTTGATGGGGAAAATAAGTGGGATAATGGATGGGATGTTGGAAAGGGTATGGATAGAACAATGGGATAGTTGTGTGATGGGGTGGTGATTTTAGGACCAACATTGGCACATGTGGTGGTGTATGTGAAAATATAGGAGGATTAATGGATGGAGAATGTGGGGATAATGGAGGAGATGGGATAGTGAATTTTGGGACATAAGGACCCAAAACAGATTTAGGAGATGAAAGGGGTGTATGATTAGCTTGTGGATTAGCAACTTTAGATGTTATTACATATTTTTCATGTGAAGGCATTGCATCTTTTTTCTTTGGGATCCACATGGTTTTGACTTTTGCTTTGGTGGGCCTTTGTGGCCGATGGGATTGATTTGGATTTGGATTTTGGATTTGATTTTTCTTCTCTTCACCATGTCTTTTAGAGGGGACATGGGGAGCTGTAGATTCACGTGGATGTGTGGATTTATGCATTGTTGTTTTAGCATCCAAATTTATTTTAGTAGCAATGGGATGGGTGCGAGGAGATGGATGATGTGGAGCGATGGAGGTAGGATTATGAGGATTACGTGTAGATGGAGGATGTGGATGTATGTACCTTTGTTGATCATGATTATGGGGTATGAGAGTAGGATGTTTATGATGGGTTACATGGATAGGTGTTGGATGGATGAAAGGATGAATAGGATGAGATGGAGGAGGTGATGTTGGGATATAAGGGCCCAAAATAGACGTAGTGGGTGGAGGGACATAAGGACCCAAAATGGATGGAGCAGATGAGGGAGGAATATGGATGGTGGTTTTGATGTGATATGATGGATGAGGGGGGATGGCAGCATATGATCTGGTGGAGCAATGGGAAGATCCTATATTTCCTTTGGAAGAGGCTCGTTGAGGGCATCTAGAGGTTGTACCGACATCTTTAGATTGTGAATCTTGGGAAATAGGTCCAAGACCTTGCATACAAATTTGTTCTTTGACTTGGATGGGCTCTAAAATACCTTGCTCATGAAAGCCTAAACCTTTTCCTTGATAGTTCATGTTCTTGAGCATTCGATCCATTATAGGATTTTATTTATTATGAAAACATGATGTGAGTCCATCATTAGGCAGAGGATGATGGGTGGTATTTATGTTGTATTTTTCTTCTTCAAGGAGACCACCATGGAAGAATGTGAGGGTACCAAGGGGATATGTAAGCAACGTGGGGATAGTAGGTTTAGGTGACGATGGAGGATCATGAGATGGAGATGATGGGATAGTGGCATCTGAATCAGGATGAGTGAACGATAAGGAGTCAAGAGAGGGATTAGGCAATTTGATAGGATCAAGATTTGTGATAGTAGGTGATAGGAGCTCATGTGATGGAGTGACGAAATCTTGAGTGACAAGGGGATCATGGGATGGAATGGATGGAGGAGTGTGATCTTGAGTAGGACTAGATGGGATGGTAGGATCTTGATCTAGAGAAGGGGATATGTTGGCATGCTTTGGATCAGGCTCTTGGCATGACTCATCGTGTGCAGGAGGCATGATAATGGAGTCTTGGAGGGACTCTTCAAGTGGGGAAGATGGAGGGATGGAGGATTCAAAAAATTCATGGGAATGGATTTTAGTGACACTAGGAGTTGGAGAAGTGGATTGGATTTGGGTGTCGTCGATGGGTTCAACGGCTTGTAGAGTAGGAGGTGAGTGTTCAATGAATTCAGTAGATGTGATGGTAGGAGATGGGGGCTCAGTGGATTCAGAGGATGTGATGGTTTTGATGATGTCAATGGTTTGAGTGATGCTAGGGGTGGTATCATCAATGATAGGTGTTGGATGGAGAAGGGTATCATCACTAATGACCATGGATGATGGGTTGGGATGGCATGATTCCATGACTTCAAGGTGTGGAGTGGGAGATTTCTTCTTTGTTATAAGTCCTTGGAGAACTTTTGGAGTGAGAAACTTGAATACTCTAGGCTGAGATGGCAAGGTAGGAGTGGATGAAGGGTTATGGATTGGTAGAGGATTAAGGCTATGGATTGGTGGATTAGGATTAGATGGAGGAATGGGATTTGATATAGGACTAGGATTACATGGAGGATTAGGATTGGATGGAGGGTTAAGGTAAAGATATGGGAATGGTGAATTAGGATTGCATGGCATGGATGGCAGTTCGATGCTAGAGGATATGGGTGGTGTGTTGTAATAAAGGTATTGGGATGGTGGGTTAGGATGGGAAGATTGAGATGGTGGATAGAGGTAGGGAAATGTGGATGATGAATTAGGATAAGAAGATGTGGATGTTAGATTAGGATAAGTTGATGTGGATGTTGGATTAGGATATGAAGGTGTGGATGTATGAGTAGGATGGACAGATTGGTATGGAGGATTAGGGTAGTGGGCATATGCAGATGAAGGATTGAGATAGGAGGATGTGGATGGGGGATAAAAATAGGAATGTTGGGATGATGGATTAGGATAAGGGGATGTGGGTGTTAGATAAGAGGAAGGTGTAGATGAAGGATATGTTGCATATGCGATCGAGGAAGATAGTGAATATCCCTTGTTAAAGGTAGCGTAAGGAGCGTAATTAGGCGTGGATGAAGAAATAATGGGATAGTTTGAAGGGGTGATTGGATTGTGGAAAGTGGGTGGAGAAAGCTTACTAGCAATGATAGTGTCAAGGCGATCTATGTAATATTCTTCTTGATCGACGAGACTTTCGTTATTGTTGTTGATGTAATTAGGGTTTCCCTTGATTACTATTGATGGAGGATAAGGATTCATGATGATGAAAGGATAAAGAGGATGGACTAAAACTCAAATCAGGATTTAGGTCAAGCTCAGATTGGGATTGGATTAAAGCTCAAATTAGGATGATTGGATGATGCGATGGGATTGATTTTGATGATCAAATTTGATTATCAATGGATGATTACGACACCAAATCTACTTCAAGATGGAAGCAGATTGATTGGGTTGAAGGTGATTGGATTGGATTGGATAAGATCAATCAATGATTGATAAGATCAACTGATGGATCAGATAGGATGACGAAAGGGACTGTAAACCTCATTTAGAGATGACTTAGGATACTGATTGATCGGATTAAAGGATAAATGGATAATTGCAGCACATAATCAACTTTGAGATTCAAAGTTGATTGATTAGGTCGACGATGATGACTAACTTAGGAAAAATGATGATCCTAAGAAGCTATGGATGATGATGATCAGATTCAAATACCTAGATCAATTTGGGTAACTACTTCAAACAAAATTCAGAGAATTCGGATGGGGAAAGAGATGATGGATACCTAACCTAGAGATGCTCTCTATGTGATTCAGATGATAGATGAATGATATTGCAAGAATGTCGATGGACCAAAGCTCAGATTGGTATTGGATTAGAGGACATGATAGGATTGATTCTAAACTAATTTTAGGGGTTTTAACTAGATGACGCAAGGTGTTGATAATCAGATTTTTACCAGATTTGGCAATTTTCAAAAATTGTCAAATTTTGCCATTTTAGGAAACTTCACAGGCATAGCTTTGAGAGTCCAATTTTTTCCCAAAAAATAGCCAAAACTAAGATAGGATGAATTTCCAACTAACATCCCAAGTTCGAGACATGCGTTCTAAGTTATTAACGAAAACAATTTTTTAAAAAACTAATAAAAAACACTAAATTGTGATTTTGAGGGTCCAGATGAAAGTTTGGAGCCCTGAAAATGTGTCGAAACGGAGTCCAACCTACTCATTGGGAATCCACATGCCACCTCATAATGCAACCACCCATAAAATTTCAGCCCAAATGGACACCCGAGTCAAAATTTATGGCCTCTGGAAGTTTTGGCATAAAAATCAAAACCCTTGAAATGAAGTCTAGGTGATTGGGATGGATGATTTGATGAAAGATATGGACTCTAATGATGTTGTAAGTAGCACTTATGTGATTTTGGTGATGAAATGATTCCTTACGAAAAATGTTGATGATAGGAAAATAGGTGCTCAAAATGACTGAATGGAGGGTGAAATCAATTGTTTGAAGGGCAGGTTCACCCTTGGAGGTTAGGTATGCCCCTGGATAGGTCAGGTACACCCCTAGAGGTCAGGTACGCCCCTAGAAAGGTTAGGTACACCCTTGGATAGGTCAAGTTCACCCCTGGAGGTTAGGGATGCCCTTGGACAGGTCAGGTATGCCCCTAGACAGGTTAGGTTCGCCCTTGGCTGGGCAGGTTCACCCATGGAGGTTAGGTACACCCCTAGGGTGAAAAATAGGCAAAAAGAACTACTTGGAGTAGGTAAACAGGTGAATGAAATGAGGAAATGGATGTTTGGATGAAGAGGATGAATGTTTGGGACAAGGAATGGATTCTCAGAACGAGGAGATGGAAGCTTGGAATGGATGAAAGATTACTTGGAACGAGTAAATGAATGATCAAGAGGGATGAATGACTACTCAAAATGAGTAAACGACTGTTAAGAACAAATGAAGATTCTCAGAACGAGAAGATGAAGGTTTGAAATGAATGAATGATTACTCAGAATGAGTAAACGGATGAACGAAAGGGATGATCGACCACTCGAAATGAGTGAACAACTGCCAAGAATGGATGAATGATTCTTGGAATGAGAAGATGAAGGTTCAGAATGAATGATAGATTACTCAGAACGAGTAAATGGATGAATGAAAGGGATGAACGACTCTCGAAACAAGGAGAAAAAAGCTCAGAATGAATGAAATATCACTCAGAACGAGTACATGATTGATCAAAATGGGTGAACAAGAGTTTGGAATGACAAAAGAAGGTTTGAAATGGATCAACATTTACTCAGAATGAGTAAATGAATGATCGAAATGGCAGAACGAGAGTTCAAAATGATAGAAAGAGGTGCGAAATGGATGAATTTTCACTCAGGACGAGTAAACAAATGATTAGAATGGAAAAATGAGAGTTCAAAATGATAGAAGAAGGTTCAAAATGGATGAACGTTTACTCAAAATGAGTAAACGAATTATCAGAATGGCAGAACGAGTGTTCGAAATGATAGAAAAAGGTTTAAATTGGGTGAACGTTTACTCAGAACAAGTAAACAAATGATCAAAACGATATAACGAGAGTTTGAAATGATAGAAGAAGATTCAAAATGGATGAACGTTTACTCAGAACAAGTAAATGAATGATCGAAATGGTAGAATGAGAGTTTAAAATGATGAAAGGAGGTGTGAAATGGATGAACATTTACTTGAAACAAGTAAACGAAAGATCAGAATGGTAGAACAAGAGTTTGAAAAAATAGACTAAGGTTCAGAATGATGAAACAAGTGAAAAATAATTGTTCAAGGGGCAGGTCCACCTCTAGAGGTCAGGTACACTTGTGAAAGAGGTCAAGTATGCCCCTAAAGGTCAAGTTCACCTATCTAACTAAAGGTTGATCAAAATTGACTAAAACAAGCTAAAAATGGGTTGGTTCAAAGGTCAGGTACGCCCCTGCAAGAGGTCAGGTTTGCCCCTAAAGGTTAGATTCGCCTATGGACAAGTCTAAACTTATTTTTGGACAAAAGACTAAGGCAAAGGACCCAAAAAAAAGAAAACAACATTCACAGGACAAGGCTGACTCAACTGAATAGAAAATTACTGGTTTCACACAAAGAAAATAGTTCAGACAACACGATCCTAAGTCTAGTAGAATGGGTATGGCCAATAAAGTCTTCTATTCTAGGATGAACATGGTTGCTAGGGATTCCTTGATGTACACCCAGTACATGAGGCCCAAACCGTGAACACCAACCTATCACAAGCATTAGTTGGGAACCTTAGCAAGATACTAAAGGCTCATACCAACTCTTCACGTCATCCTAACACTTCGCCCATTACGACATAGTTGGATTGAGGTACAAATTTCACTCTCCCCCCTTTATATACCCCGTTGATATGCGTGGTTGGAATCGTCCCTTGGGGTGATGAAATCCCCAAGAAGGTCCCGCTAAGAAAAGAAAAAGGGTGACTCAAAGGACTTGGTAAGCTATGATTTCTTGTTAGCCAAGATAGCCAAATGGCACAAGGGGATTGGATACGTCAAATAGCTTACCAACAAGCACAACACACAAGGTAAATTGACACCCCTAGTTAAGTTATGTGCCTAAACTATCAAGAAACAACAAGCAACAATTTATAAATAAGTAGCCCTACAAGGAAACTTGTTACTGATTTTTTCTTCTTGTTCCTTTCCAAATACTAATTAGATGCTTGCATAGACACAAACATGACACATTAGGGGTTCAAAAACACTCAAAACAGTAAAAAATAGTGCTTAAATTTCACTTTTTACCTTCTAGAAAATGTTATTTTTGGTCAAGTTTGCATGTCTGTTGGGTCAGGTACACCCTTGAAAGTTAGGTATAGCCTTGGACAAGTCAGGTTCACCCTTGGACAGGTCAAGTATGCCCCTGGATAGGTTAGGTTCACCCCTCTATGAAAACTGCAAATTTTAGGTCTTTGTGGAGGTCAGGTTCGCTTGTTTGTTGGGTCAGGTTCGCCCTTGAAGGTCGAGTTTTCCCCTCTGCAACCTGCACCTACAAACAGTAAAAAAAATAGAACATGTGAATGAATAGAACCCGTCTGCGGGTCCCACCAGGCGTGCCAGAAATGTGACCAGGCGAAAATACGATTCCAGAAATGAGCAACAACAAGAAATGTACAAAAATAATAAAATCACCTAACACCTCAAGATTAACCTAGTTGGATTCAAAAGCAAAGTAAATATAAAAAAAAGGAGTTGATTTACCTTGTCTTGAATTGATCCTTTGGTTGGCCCTTGGTGGTTGATTTTGTGTATTCTCCTTGGATGACAAAAGATGTTGATATGAGATGCAAGATGGATGAGAAATGAATGAAAATGGTATGATTGATGTAAGGAATGCAAGCTTTTAGCTAAGTATGGCTCAAATGAAAAAAATTCAAGAGTTTGGTTAACATAATGATCAACACCCAAATGAAAGAAAAGAGGGGGTATTTATAGAGGAAGTTGAATTCTCTAGAGAATTCAATGGTTGAGATTCATCCAACAAGGTCAAGATGAAGGGAAATGGTGAGTTGAGGACTCACAAGCCCTCACATCTTGACATGTGGAATGTGATATGACTTAGAAATGGTGATGTGTAAATGAGGTGGAAGGAGGGTACATGATGTGGAGGAAGGACAAGTACCTTGGGAGATGAGAAGATTCCTTGGAGGGATAAAAAGTGAATTTAAAATTCACATGATTAGGGAATCTTGGGGATAAGAAAAGGTTCCAAAGGGAGAGGTGGAAAGTACCTTGGATAAGACAAGGTGTCCAAAAAGGTAAGCACTTGTCACATGTGACTTGATGTGACAATTCAAAGATTCTAGAAGATGCATGGAAAAAGGGGAAGAGTTCACATGTGACTTGATGTGACAAGTCAAAGATCCTATAGGGAAGAGAAAAATGATTTTAATATTCCTTTGAAGGATAAAAGGAATTAAAAATTCCTTGGGAGGTTGATTAGGCTAGTTAATGAAGGATTAGAGGAGGGTTATGCGGCTAAGAGAGATTGGGGGCCAACTTGCAAAAGTTGGAGGATGTGACACATCCTAATCAAAGATTAGGCATGTGCACATTCCTAATGATGGAATTAGGAGGTTGATTGAGATTAAGAAAAGGATGTGACATGTGAGGAATTAAATAAATGTCATATTTATTTAATTTATTTGATGAAAAGGAGGATTAAAGAGATAAGGTATTTTATTATTAACTAAATACCTTAGGGATTTGGCAGAATTAAAGGTATTAATTAAATAATAGTAATATTACTTAATTAATGCAAATAAAAGGATGTTTAGATGAAAGGGGATAAATTTGGATAAATTAAGTGTCCAAATTTGGATGTCTACAATTATTACATACATTTTTAAAAGTTTGATGCTTTATTTTTAATTTTTTATAAGGTAAGTGTTACCGTAAAAAAAGCGGGTACAATGCCCCAATAAAATTTGTAATTCCTACATAATGGATGATATTTTATTTTCCCACTTTCACTTTGCATTTATGCAATGGGCCTTATTTGTGATTAAAGCACCTATTTCAATCACTAGGTCTTAATTCCAATCATTTTTTTTATATCATAAAGTCCTTGCTTTAGGTTCGACTTCATTAATTGATCCTTGTTTCGCTTATAATTGGCATCTCTTATATTTGCATGATCCCCACATACTTGGTTCAATAATTTGCATTTCAATTTATGTCGTCAGGTATAGGATACTTTCACAAGGTGGTATGTGGAAATTTTCACACTTGTGCATTAATTCCTCCTTATTTTGAGTTTACCTAAATTATTTGGCTCACTTGATGTGAGATATTCCCTCCATGGTTTATGATTACCTTTCAGTTCGACCCTTTGGAATTTAAGTATGAATAATCTTGCCTTAGGATTTGGCTAATACTTCTTTGATTTTACAATTTTTCCCTTTCTTATTAAATTTGGCTTGAATTCTTGGTAACATTATGAGGAAGACACAATTCTCTATTTCAATGGAAACCCCCATTTTACTAACTTGTGATATGAGCCAATTAGCTTTCCTGGGTCGAATCATTGAGCAATGTTTAAAGCTTGTTCTAAAAGAGAATGACTTTCTTACTGTAAAAGTCATGAAGCTTATTCTAGGGTAAAGGTTTCTAGTGTTTGAGGAGTGCTATTTTGTTAACATGAATATACCAACTCACTTTGTTGTCTCCCTCCTTGACCTACGCATTCTAGAGGATGTTGTTGAGGGAATGACCCGATATTTATTTTACCCACATTTTTTCAAAGGTCTTGAAGGGGTTATGGAATTTGCACAACTTGGTGTTGGGATTCCCCACCCTAGGGAACTAGGGATGCCACTGGGAGCTCAATATATCCCATTTCTACTAGATGTGAATAGAGAGGTGATATTATAGCATCATAGTCATACCTTGGTTCAATATAAGTTTTTTTTGCAAGCTATACCACTTTGAGCCAGTTGAATATTTTGAATAGTTAGAGTTCAATGCATATGAGATCCCAGGTAACATTTTTTCTTTGGTTAGATTTTGGAAAATTTTGTAGTTGAAAGCATTACAACATTTCAACATATTAGGGCACTACTTATGCTAAGAAATTTTAATAAAATGTTAATATTAATGCAATAAACATGGACAATAAAGTATGTTTTATTTTTTGTAAAGACACCTAGACTTTTATCTAAATCATAAACAACGTATTACTATAAATAACTTGCAAGAGTTATAGTATAATGTGAAAATTAAAGATCTTTGAAAGAACCTTGGTTAAGTTTTGTTTTTCTGTCAAATGTGAATGAGATTGAAATTGCCCATTTCTTAAAATTTGGTGACATGTATCAATGAATTGGAGTATGCTTCTCCATTCTAATTTTTTTAGCAAGCTTTTAACCTTTATGAACATTTTCATTGCAAGTTACAAAAACCCTGAATTTGTTTTAGCTGATATGCAATATTATATACATGGGTAATTTTGTTTACCCAAATTTTGGGTCCCATTTTTTCTTGATTAATTGTATGTTTGAAGCTTCAAGGGGATTGAAAATAATGATTCACTAATAACATTTTATCCAAAGGTTGAGAGGTCATTATTTCAATGGACCAAAATTGTATGCATTTTTTCAGGTTATGGAGTATAATTTATAAAACTTATGGAGGATAAAGTTTTTCTTTATTGTTAAATGTAAGTGTGTTTGAAATAACCCATATCTTTTACAAAACGGTTACTAAGTTTTAGAGGACCAATAGTTGAGTAGGTAGAATCCTGAATTTGTTTTAGTAGTTTTGTGCATAAATTTATCCAATTTTGTAAAACATGTGAAATTTTAACAATCTTTTAAATTTTAGCAGTATTTTCATTGCGGGTTGCAAAACCCTTGATTTGTTTTAGTAGATATACAATGTAATGTTCCTGGGTTTGTGAGACATGGGTAATTTTGTATACCCTAATTTGGGATCCCATTTTTTGATTAATTTAATGTTTGAAGATTCAAGGGAATTGAGGCTAGAGTTTTATTGATAAGATATTATCCAAAGGCCAGGTGGTAACTATTTCAATGGACCAAGATTGTATGCATTTTTCAGGCTATGGAGTATAAATTAAGATTTTTCTTACTTGTTAAATGCGAGTATGTTTGAAACTTCCCATATATTAAAACTTGATAACAAGTTTCAATTTAAAACCAGTTACCTATTTTAAGAGGACCAAGGACCGAACAAGCGGTAACCTAAATTTGTTTAAGTAGATTTGTGCATAAATTTTTCCAGGTTTGGAAAACTTTTTAGTTCTCATTTTCCTAATTAAGGATCCCTATTTTTGTGTATTAAGTTAAATGTTTATTATTCATGGGAAAAAATTATCTAACATTGATAGGATTCTTATTTAATGGTACAAGATTATCTACAATTTTTAGTTCTTGGGCCTCAAACGTTCTAAAAGGATTATAGTTTAAGCACATGTTTGGATGAAAATTTTGGATTTGGCTAGTTATTCTTGTGAACTTTATGTAGAAAAAAAAAACCTATGTCAGGTTGGGGGCCTAACTACATAGGAGGGATAGGTTGTGAAGATGTGCAAGGGAAGTTTAGAAGAAGGTGTTCAACATTCTTGTAATTTTTTTTGTGCATTACACACCAATTTGGACCGTCTATACCTATTGAATTAAGGAAATAACTTGTCAATTTTCTTCCATGTAGGGCTGTCCATGAGACTATATTCCCTAATATTAAAAATGGAAGATCCTAAAGATTGACAGTCGAAAACAACAGGTTACTAATGGAACTTGGAAGTGTAGAGAACAACAAATATGCTCAAAAAAATGTCTTTGAGGTGCCTAAAAGGACTCAAGGACCTTCATGCAACTTTCTAGCCTTGTGAAACCCATCATATTGCATAGAAACCTAGCATAACACAACTTGTTAGCTAGTAGATCTATGTATCTTATGATTGATTTGGCATAAAGAAACTTGCTAGTCCTTATGAGAGCACCATTTTTTCTAACACCATATTTAATGGATGGCATTTGGTATTTGGGACAAACTTAAGACTGAGGTTTCTTTAGTTTACTAATCTTGTGTTTATATGTCTTATTTTTATTGTTGGTGGTGTGTCTTAAGTGTCTTGATTATGTTTGCATTAAGTTTAAATTGTATTTACATTAGATAATGTTTGCATTATATTTTTTACATTATGTCACTGTTGTGTCTTCATTGTGTATGCTTTGTGTTCATTTACATTTATTTTCCATAGGACCTTTATCTTGGGGGCTAGTGCATCCCCTAGATTCAATTTCATCCTTCTCTTCAATGTTTGGATAAGTGAACCCTTCTTGGCTTATCCTTACTTTAGTGTGAGTTTGAGCATAAGTTCATACTCTCACTAATGTGATACCTAAATTTAGCATCATAAATTGTCACCCTTGAGAATTTCACACTAGGTTTAGCTCCCCCTCATGTGTTTGGACCCAATTGTGTGTTTTTTTTTCATAATAATATTTAGAAAATTAGAGGTTAAATTGGGATTAAGGAATTAATGCTCATCTACCAATCCTTGAGGCCCCAAAATAGGTCTGGAATAGGGAACTCACCGCCCCTATCCAAACTATTTTGGCCCCAATTCAAATGTGTTAGTGTCAACATTTTAACATTTGGAAATCCAAAGTCATTTGTCAATTGTCAGTAATTAATTTGCAAGAAATTATAGAATTGCATATAAATAGAAGTCTTTTTAATAACTTGAAATCTTGGAAACTTTGGCAAGAAATCTTAGCATTTTGAATTGAACAATTGATTAGTCAATACCAAAATTAGAAAAATTATAGCATCATTATTTCAATCAAGCATCGTGTTATCAATGCATCATATTTTTATATAAATTTGTTTATTTTTCATGTCTATTTGTTTTGTGAGTACTAAAACTTGTAGGACTTCAAATCAAGCATTCAAGCTCTCCTTGAAGGTGATGAGTATAATGACTTTAGTCCATTAAGGAATACAAATTTGAGTGGTAAGTTGCAACAATTATCAATTTATCATTTTTTATTATTTAGCCTCTTCCTAATCGAAGGTGACCTTTGTTTTACATCATCATAGTTGTTGTGGAGGTAGAAATACCAAAACGAGGTTTGACTTAGGCAAGCATCTATACGACACAACCCTTTCCCCTATTTCTTGTATGTAGGTTACAAATTTGAAGAAAATTTAGAGAGGATTGAAGACCTAACTATTCATTCAATAATTCAAGTACTACAAGTTAATAAATTAGGGAAAGTGAATTTTATTAGTGATATATGAAGTTCTAGAACTATGCCTTGAGGAGAAGAACCTACAAATAGAGACCAAATAATATCTGAATTTTGATTATGAGTATCTATTTTTAAGGTCTAGGGTGCCCGATGCCCCTATCCAACCCTCTCAAGCCCATATTTATATGCTAGGTTCTTGTGTGTTTGCCCTCTACTCTCCTAAACTTTGTTTCTAGTTTTCAGTTCTGTATTTGCTAGAAACCATCTTAGTTTACATTTCATTTTTATATTTAACTTAGGTACATATTTTCATTATCAAATTAAATCAATTAATCCTTATCAATGCATCATCAAATAAAATGATTAAAACCATTACCAACCATTCTATCTCTTCCATTGAGGTTCGTAGCCAAGTGGTTTTTTGAGATCAATTTTATTCCTTTCCCATGTGATCTTCAAAGAAGTTTGATTTAGACCCTAGATCCCTTTTTCCCACATCACACCTTCATATTATTTTTTTAACACTCTAACGATGTTTTCTTCAAATAGGTATAGGAATTTATAGAGGGTTATTTCTAATATGTTACAAAACAAATGCCCCATGTGCATTATCTCCCATTGATTTCTAAGCAAGGAAAAGCATTATGACTTACCATAGAGGAATTTCTTCCTCAAACCCTCTTGACCTCCTCTCTATCTCTCATAATTATTGAAAACTAGATTCAAATTATAGTTTTTGCTTCTAATTTTGTTAAAAAAGATACCATTGGCACATTTTTCCATGTTTTACAAGTTATCATGGAGGGCACATACAAAATGATGAATTTAGTTTATATGAACCATAGGTATATTCTTTTGTGTATGAATATTTATTTTACATACATATTTGTGAGTGTTTCTTTAAGAAATATGATCATGACAGGATTCACATCAACCTCAAAGATCCATTAGTTTATATGGACCATAGGTATATTCTTTTGTGTATGAATATTTATTTTACATGCATATTTTTGAGTGTTTCTTTAAGAAATATGATCATGATAGGATTCACATCAACCTCAAAGTGGGGGGGAATG
This sequence comes from Sequoia sempervirens, assembly GCA_007258455.2. Classification (NCBI taxonomy): domain Eukaryota; kingdom Viridiplantae; phylum Streptophyta; class Pinopsida; order Cupressales; family Cupressaceae; genus Sequoia; species Sequoia sempervirens. The sequence goes on from VDFB02353493.1 coordinate 290,327,171, forward strand.
TAATGGTGAAATTTTTATAGTCATACCTTTTTCTATTTAGTTATGTGCTCAATTTCATAGAATAGAAATTAATACATAATTATATCAATAAATGTGTAATCTTTTGAAAATTTGAACACATTCCTCATTCTATTTATGTTAGAGTAAAAATATATTTAACTAATTAATTATGTAATCACATAGATCCCTTTTCACAACAACATCTTAAGCTTACTTAGGTCATGTGGGTTTTTGTGACTCAAGTCATAGGTTGAGGACGCATGTCATGGTCTATTTTCATCTTCGCCTAGGGTTTCCCTAGGGTTTTTTTTTTCTTTTTTTATTTTACCTTTTATAAATATTCATTATTGTATAAAACTTATTTAAGAGGTTGCACATTCATAATGATTCATGTTTTTTGGATCATTAGGTCTTGTCATCCATAGTTTTTTCTATCTCTCTTTGAGTGACAAGGGTTTGAATACAAGTGAATCTTGAGAGGGATGTTTTCATCACTTCCAAGCAAGATTTACATTTTAAATTTGCAATGGTTTCAAGTGAAGCAAGAGGTTTTTGATGACCTATAAATTTCATGGGCATGAAAAAAATTTCCTCGCCTTCCTATGAATATTTTATTCATTGTATTACTTACATTAGTCTTATAACCAACCCCTCAACCTTCCCTAACCCTAATTTTGTCCTAAAGGGGTTTTTTTTCTTTTTTTTCATAACTTGGGCATACAATGTCAAAATTTTACAAATGAGATATTTTAAAACAAATTGTTTTGATAAATTTCCAATAGTATAGTTATTTTTCTCATGTTTTCTTATTCATACAATTTATTAAGTTATCAAATTTAGATGTTCACTGATGGCACTTGAGCTCATAAATGTTCACTCAGTCCTTTAATTTTTGTGATTCTTGTGATATTGGAAAGGTATTTAAAATTTCTTCGTAGCTCTCTATGCACCTTTTTCCAGATTCTACCCTAGGTATATTTTATTTATTTATTTTTATTTCACATTTTCCTTAATTACTCAGACATTTTGGAACCTATTTGTTTTGTGTATGAGATTACTTCATTTGATCTATTCTATATGTACTTCTATCATGTTTTCATTTATGGGCTTTATGAGCATCGTTTGAATACACATTCTCATTTATAGATGCACTAAGATAAAGTGTCACTATTGTACATGTGTTTGGGTATTTCAAACATAATGTTGTATCTTTTGTGGACTTTAACTCCTTTATAAAGTGTCATGGGGGTTTTTCATGTGCACTTTTTTATTTTTAATCATAACCTTGTATATTTTCATGTGTGTATCTTTTTTGCAAACCATTTTTCAATTGCAAGTATTATCTTGTGCTTTTTTTTTTAACATATATTCTCCTTAATGCACTATATTTTGACACACCATTTTAGTGGACCTTTCATCCCTCTCCTTTATCATTACTATGGGGCGGTTTCATATTGCTAGTTCTAATGCTTTCTTGATTTTGATTTGGATTGACCTATGTATCTGGTTTTTTTCCCTATATACTAGATGGATGTAGTGGTTGATTACCCATGTATTTGAGTGAGATGGAACACTTATCACATAGACACTCTTTCATTCCTATTATTTAGAGGCATGTTTCCATCCCCAGTTGATCATTTTCTTTAGACTATTGGTATCTATATTTTTACTTATTTTTACTTTATTGGCTGAGTAGTGTTGTTGGTGTCACTCATGCAAACTAATGTGTCATATGTATCCTCAAATATCATAATATTTCCTTATTTTCCATCTAATAATTTTTCAAGTAGTATCATTGGAATCACTCATGCAGATTTTTATCTTCTTGGTCCTAATCATCATCCTAATTTTAGAGGATTTTCTTAAATTTCAATATTATAAAAACTCAGTATTTAATATTTATTTGTATATTCTTCATGCTTTATTGGTGTTCTTCATATTCTTGAAATAAAGAAGAATAGGTTAGGATTTCCCAAAATGGAAAAGTGGATCCAAAGAGGGAAAATGGGTCCTACTTCTCTAATTTTATTAGGAAATGAGATCCACACAAAGAATTGATGTACAACCCTTATGTGAGTCAACTCAATGAGTGAATCTTTAGATTTCCTTATGACAGAAGGATGAGGGTCAAGGTCAAATATAACTTTGGGGAGAAAAACTAAAAAATAGCAAATCTACTCCAAAATGCAATCTATCACTTGGGTCTAATAGATTAAGCATAAAACTAAGAGAAACAACAATTTTTTTGGTAAATATGGGACTCATTCTCCCATGGGTGAATGGGTCCATGTCTACTTTTCTAGAAAATTATGAACTTGAAATCTGAGTCTGAAACTTGCACTTCTTCTCTATAACTCTAAACCTTCGCTCTTGGATCCAGATCTATGAAAAAATTAATAAAGAAAATTGTTGTTTGATGGTGGATAGGGGTTTTCCTCGATCAAACCCCAAGTTTGGTAATTAAACCTCGATGAAAAATACATATGATCTTAAACATAAAATGTGTGTGCGAATCCTAACCTTAAGCGTGTCTAAGATTAAGAAAGCTTAAAATTCAAAGAAACTCTATTCAAGTGAGTTAGAATAAGAATTCTAAATGAACATGCACAATGATGAAGACCTACTTTGGGAGATCTCAAATCACCCTAATAAGTCACAAAACTAAATATACCTTCCTTTAGGTAGAAATTAGAAGGATAATAGAAGATGGAATCACTTAGGAAATGATGAGTGCTAAAAATGACACTTTAATTAATCTTTCTTATGTTTTCAAAGACTTTATTTTATATTACTTAACTGTGTTGGTGGTAGACTATATGCTTGGATGTTTGCTTGTTTTTGCCTTATATTTAACTAATTGGAGGATATATTAGAAATGATATTTTTCATTAAATGTGTTCCTTTTTAATGATGGTTAATGATGAAATGATTATGCAATTTGAGATATTTTTTTGTCATAATAGCATCCTATCTTTGAGGATTTTATTCGGTTGATCAAATGTTGACTTCATGAGGTGTGTGTGTTAAACTCTCTATTTAACAAACCTAAAAATTTTCTTGCTCCTGATCACTCTAGCTGGATCCTAAACTATGAATTATGAATTGACTTCTTGAATCAGTTTGGGAACTTCTTGTCTAGCTATTATTATGTGGTGGATTTCTTTATGAAACTTTTGGTTCTGTTTAGTTTATTTTTGCCACTTTGTACCTTGGCAGGAAATGCTAGTTTTTGTATTCAAATAAGTGGATATTCCTATAAATATCCATCCTTAGATTTATTCTGGAGTTCTAAGTTAATCCTTTTCTTTAGCATTATAATGTTGGTAATATGTACTTTTGTTGTACTCGCCTATTTTGGCCAATTGGAATGCAAATAAGGAGTTGATTTGAATCCCGGTGTTTAGGTCCCACCAGAGGAAGAGTAGGGCCCGCTCAACCAAAGGAGGTGAATTTGTGTTATGTTCTTTGATTTAATTGATTTATGTCTAATTCATGTCAATTGGAAAATTAGGAATGTTGATCTTTGTATAATCATTATTAGTGAATGTGATTACTTATATTCTTAGAATAAGTTCATTGTGTTCTCAAGATGGTTTATTACACTTTACTATAGATTAATATTCACTCATTTACTATAGACTTAATTATTGTTCATAGGAATTAAACTCATTGGTTATTTTCAAATGCATGTAGTTTTAATGGAACATATAATTATGACTTATGGGAAGATGAAACTGAAGCTTGTTTGGAATTCATTCATGGAACTTAGTGTTATTGTTTTCTAGGTTAATGTTAATTTTCTGCAAATGAATATAGATTCTCTTTTGAAAATGTAAATTATAGATTTCCTTTTCAAGTACATTTCAATTCTAAATTTTAGATTAATAGTAAATTTGGTTTTTAGCTTAATCCTTCCATGAATCAATTGCAATTAAGTCAAGTGAAGTCTGAACTGAGTTGTTGAAGTCTAAACAATTGTTAGTTAACAGATAAGTTAGGATTAATTCTTTAGAATTAGTTAGGAACTAGTTGTTAAGATCCACTCTTGAGAGCTCCTGAAAGCTCCTGAAGGAGCTAAATTGCAACCAAAATCACTATTTACAGTGCAAAACCCCCCAATTCATGGAAACACCCTTATCACATACTACTCTAAGACACACTAGGTTTGATAATTGAAATATTAAATGATGCAAGAAGTGACATCAACGACCTTGCACATCATTTTTTTGTTGTTTTCAAGGAATTAAAAGATTTGTCTATTTAAGTTTGAAGCCTTAGTGTTGATAAGGAATATAGTTTAGATTGTGGATGAGATGAGCTAGAGATCCTCTAGGAATATTTCTTCCACAAAATATTAATTTTGATCAAAAACAAGAAATTCAACAACATCAAATTGAAAATCAACAAGTGAATTAGAAACAACATCAAGAAGAAATGAGTGGCCAACTAGGAAATGATCCCCACCAAATAATAGGACCTTTTCCTATCATATTAATCTAAATGTACGAAATGATGAGCCTCATATGAAAAAAAATCCACCTTCTGTATTACCTACCTTTAGAGGAAATTTTTTTGAGGATCCTGACCAATTTCTCTTTGAGTTTAAGGTTTTATGTCAAACCCATGACTATACGATTGATAACCAGAAGTTAAAACTACTTCCTTCTGCATTGAAAGAGTCAACTTTATGTTGGTTCATGGGTTTAGGTGCATGAACAATCTCAACTTGGAAAGAAATGTAAACTGAGTTTTTGGATAAATATCAAGATTACCGTGGAGTAAGATATAGGAAAGAGAAGTTGTTTCGAATGAGAAAATTGGAAGATGAAAGCCTAGAAGATTATGTTGATAGATTTCAATTTGTGCATAACAAGTGTGGTAATGGTTTGGATAATGAGATTAGTAAGACAATTTTTTTGAAAGGAATTGATGATGAATCCAAGGAATCTTTGAATCTTATGGGGAAAGGAGACATCAATAAAATTTATTTAGATGAAATTATTGAGATATGTAGAAACTACTCTAGGACTAGAATAGGGACTAGAAACTCTCAAAGAAACAAAGTTCTCACTCCTAATGTATCTCAAGTAATGGAAGAAATTGAAAATTTGAAAATTGATTTACTCCTTCATCTCAACATGAAAGGAGATAAGAAAACTACTGATCCTTTATCCATTTATTGTTCCAAATGTAGAGGTAAACATCTTTTGAGAGAGTGTCCATTAAATCAAATTGATCTCTGTGAAATCTATGAGAAACATCATGCAACAAGTTCTTGTAGCCTCTTACTTGGAATTAAGAATCATTTGAAGAAACAACTTGAAGTAGAGGAAGAACTTAACTATGTTGGAAAAAGACCCTAGAATACATGATATAATGCTAATCAAGGGAAATATGGTCCTAGAGCTAATTGGAATCAAAATACTTGGCCAAATGCAAACCAATTGACTCCTCCTTACCAAGCACAACCACCACCTACATTTTGGGGTCAAGCTGAATGGATGAATCCTCAATGGAATCAACCACAGTGGCAACCAAATCAGTCACAATGGCAGTCAAACCAACCTAAGTGGCAGCAAAAACAAACACAATTTCAACCATGAAAAAATCAAGGACCAAGGCATCCTTGGGGACTGTCACCTCCATTAGTCACTAGTCCTAATCCTACTAATGAACAAGTAAACCAACCTCAGTTTCCAAAACAACTTGTTTCAAATCCAAAAAATAATTGTAATGATGCCAATCCTCCTACATTGAATGTGATAGATGCCAATGATATTCAGTTGAGGAACCAAAATGTTCCATCCATACCAAACATTAAAGATCAGGAAAGTGAGAAAGAAAAATAGTATTCGAAGGAAGACCAAAACTTTGATGATAAACAAAAGGTTATGCAAGCACCTTATCTTGAACATTTAAAAATAGAACAAGTAGCTCTTGAAAAATCTCAACCAAATTATATGAATGTGGTAGATTCTCAACTTCTCCATGAACTAAAAAATATCAATATTGAGATACCATTGTTATAGGCCATTAAAGACATACCAAAAATAAATTAGTTGGTTAAATCTCTTTGTATGAAAATGCAAGGTAGGAAGAAGAAATTACCTCCTACAATATAAATAGGGACTAAGCTCACTAATTTTTTGTTAGGAAGATTACTACCTCAAAAATATAATGATCCTGGTAGTCCTATAATAAATTTAAGTATTGGAGGGATTGACATAACCAACGTACTAATTGATTTAGGAGTAGCTATCAATGTTATCATATCAGACACTGTTGAATTGTTGGGTATGACAACTCTTCAACCCACAACAATTGTTTTACAATTGGTAGATCAATCTACTACTAAACCTGAGGGCTTTATTGAAGATATCATGGTTACTATTGATACATGGGATTATCCAGTTGACTTTTTAATTCTTAAAGCTAGAAAGAAAAATTTTGGTTATCCAATTATCTTAGGTAGACCATGGTTGGCTACTGCAACAACATTGATAGATTGAAAATCAGGAAGTATGATCATTTCTAATGGTCAGAAATAGAAGGAATTGTCACTTTTTCCTCTAGCCCAACCATCATTTCAATTGAATACTCAACTTTGGGTTGATGAGGATATCAATTCAAAAGGAGATAGTGTTGTAGAATTAGCTATGATTACCTTGGTAGAACATATTGAGGAATATGAAGAACAAGATCTTAATTCTAAAGAGATTGGTCAAGAGAAAGAGAAAAATTGTCAAGGAATGTTACATCAGAAAAATTCACACATATTTCCCTTAAACACATGTGTTGGAGGTATTCATTCACACATATGATGCTTCTATTAAATATTTGATGAATAAAGTTGTAGTGGGTGGATGAATTATAAGATGGTTATTACTATTACAAGAGTTTGATGTGACAATTATAGATAAGCCTGGTAAAGATAATGTTGTTGATTTCCTTTCTAGAATAGTTTTGCAGGGTGATCAAGAGCCAGTAGAGGACACATTTCCAAATGAGCATTTGTTTACAATATCAATTTATCCACCATGGTTTGTTGATCCTACAAATTATCTTGTAATAGGGAAGTGTCCAAATCATTTCAATACTAAGTAGAAAAGGAGATTAATTCATGAAAGTTCTAGGTTTCAATGGATAGATGGACTTTTATTTAAAATAAGTCTTGATCATGTTTTTCACAGGTGTGTTGTGGAAATAGATGTTTATGATGTTATACATGCTTTCCATCATGAGCCAAAAAGGAGGACATTATCCAGTAGTCAAAATTGTGATAAGATATTAGGAGTTAGTTATTTTTTGCCATCTATGACAAAGGATGTCTCATTCTTTGTTAAGCATTGTGATGAATTTCAATGCATGGGCAGACCTACACCAACAATGGAGATGTTGTTACAACCTCAAATAGCTCTGGAACCATTTGAGTAATGGGGAATTGATTTTGTGGGACCTATTGATTCGCCTTCCAAAGGACAACAATATATTCTAGTTTGCATAGACTATGTCACAAAGTGGGCCGAAGTGAAAGCTTTGCCAGCATCAAGGGAAGATAAAGTAGTTGATTTTATGTACAAGAATATTCTTCATATATTTGGTGCACCAAGGGAGATAGTATCAAATCAAGGACCTCAGTTTGTATCTACTATGATGGAATCTTTTATGCAGAGATATCAGATGACACACAAAAAATCTACACCATACCATCCTCAGGCGAATGGGCAAGTAGATGTTACTAACCAGGAATTAGAAAATATTTTGACAAATATTACTTCATTAAGGAAAACAGACTGGGCAGAAAGGTTAGATAAAGCAGTTTGGGCATACAATACAACCTAAAAGACAACTACTAGATTCTCTCCATATGAGTTAGTATTTGGAAAAACTTTAGTCATGCCTATTGAGTTTGAATTATAGGCATTCAAAACAACATTGGAGGTTGGTATTGACTTGCCTAATGCAGAAAAGAATAGAATTCTATAGTTGAACCGATTGGATGAAATGAGAATGGAAGCTCTTCAGCACACAAAAATAATCCAGAAGCAAAGGAAAGAATGGCATGAAAAAAATATTGTGACCAAACAATTTAAAAAGGAGATTGGGCATTATTGTTTGACTCCAAATTTCAAGATTTTAGAGGGAAATTTCATACAAGATGGTTGGGACCCTATGAAATTGATCAAGTTTTTCAAAATGCGGTTGTTCAACTAATACCGATAGATGGAGAAAGAAGGATCATGTTGGTTAATGGTCATCGTCTGAAGATGTATCAAAAACTGACATCAAAAGAGGAATTTGTATCAGAACTATAAAATAGAGTTGAACATTTTCTGATGGAAGATATTTCTTCTATAGGAGAATGTGCTCTTGGTTAATCTTTTGAAAAGGTATAAATAAAGAAGGTAGATTGAAAACAAGAAATGGGTATGTGCAGGATCATGATGGGCCAAAAAGTGGCAATATGATGGGTATGTGGCTGAAAATTATTTTTTTTACCCAAAATTGGTAAAATGAAAAGGGTTTTTAAAGGAGATTCTCAACTTTCCACCAATATAAATTATGCTTTACTTTGAATTTAATAAATAATTATTATTAATTTTCTATTTGAATTACAACTAAAGTCCTGATTGATAGGTTGATTGAAAAACATCTATCTATAGCTTTCAAACGGTATCACATTTTTTGAATCTGAAACATGCATCACATTCTATGCTTCGCATACTATAGTATTAAAAAAAATGAATTTCATGAAGTTTTGACCAAGTTAAGGTGGTCAGACATACGATTTTTTTATATTTTTTAAAAGTTGTAATAAAAAATTCATAATTAATTATTTACTTGGAAAAAAAATTACAAAAAAATATGCATCACATTGGGACATGAGTCCTCTACTTTTATCTAAAATGTTATAAAAAATATTATCATTTTATTATGGTTAGGGTGGTCAAATAGACAACTACTTATTTTTTCCCTGAAATTTAAGGACTACTGCATTAAAATTTCAAATTTTCACCAAAATATATATTTTTTAAAATATTAAACCTAGTAGTTTAGAAACTAAATTCAATTTGCTACATATTCTATTCTTACATATTTTTGAAATAATATAGATAACTTATTCAAATTTTTTTGTCAAGTTTCCTAATTCTAATTTTTCTAAATTTTTCGCCACTTAAAGGCCTATTTTTTCCATGATGATCTTGCACATACCCAAATGGAAGTTTACCTTTTGAATAAAGGAGATAGATTGAAAACCAAAAATGGCAGTTTATCTATTAGAAAAAAAATGAAAAATATAAAAAAAATAGGAATGGTTGAAAACCAGAAATGGTGGTCCTCCTGATGACTCCCGATGATTCCTGATGACTCCTGACGACTCCTGATGTTATTATTAACTCATGCATGAATAAAAAGGTGTGCATTTATTGTAGATATTATTTTTGAAATATTACTTTCTGACTTAGTTATTATGATATGAAATTAAGTAAATACTTTTAGCATAGACATCTCTGCCCGTAGTTATTAATGTTGTAATAAATAAGTTATAATCATTTCAAAATTTGGCAAAGGCATAAGGATTTGATATTTGAAGTAACTGCTACGATAAATACAACTAATACTAGAGATTTCATATCAATTCAAAAATGAGTTTTCTTATGTCAGCACAACCGTCAACTTTGTGAACCATAATATGAAGTACTGACTAATACGTGTGAAACTTCCACAGGGAATGAGGTGAAATAAATGACCAACGTCTTCACACAACGTGCATTTTTTTTCAAAAGTATTGTGTCTATGGAAATAAATGTTCATTCTGCATTTCACTCAATAGTTAAGTCTACCATTTTCTCCGTTGAAGTTGTCGAAGTAAGAAAAAATGGGACATAAAAGAAATTCAAAGCTAGAGAACTTCATTTTAGACCTTGAAACAAAGAGATTGCTTGGAGAGGTAGGGTGGCTCAAGTTTATACAAATGTATGAAGGTTTTGAGCTTGATTTAGTGGAAGAATTTCTTAGGATCTTTCATGTAAATGTTACCAGAGTAAGAGAGGAAATAATAGAGGTTATCCCTACTGTTATAAGTGAACTCTCTAGTATTCCAGTTGAAGGTGAGCCAGTAAAAAAAGGGCATGTAATTTTTGAGGAATTAGTGTCTAGATTTCATGAAGAACCTAGAAGGTGGCCAAAAATTCTATGGCATAAGGGTAGCTAGAAAGGATTTGCTCACAACAATCTGGAGGAGCCATGGAAAATAGTTGTAACATGGTTGATGAAAATTTTCAGCTATGAGGGGCAATATGACACAATCTTAGGGCCAGGAATGTGAATGCTCATGCATTTAAGGTATGGAAAAACACCTTCCACAAGAATTAACCTGCGTGCCTTTATGTTCACTCAGATATCTTCTATGGTAGCTAGGGTTAAATCTAGGGGTGTGTCATCCATTAGGTATCATAGTTTGATTCATTTAATTATCAAGCACCACTTCATAAAGAAAGAGGCTGGTAAGGAAGGATGGTTAGAATTTTTGTCAACCCCCATTGTCAAAAGTGGAAATAAATCCAAAAAGGGACCCACAATAAAAAAAATTAAAAGTTGAGAAAGGAGAAGCTTCTAAAAAAGGACAGAAAAAGGAAAAAAGGAAGCTATAGGAGATTGATAGGGTGACCTATAGTATTGTTAAAAGGAAAAGGTGTACATCACAACAAGAAAACCCTAGTGTTGTTGATGCCAATGTTCCAACTTCTCATGATTTTCCAGTGGAAACCCCTGAAGCCCCTTAAGACACCTTGAAAATCCATGAAGAAATCCAAGCAATGTGCATTCTCCTGAACAACTCAAAAGTCCTCCTAAAGCCCCAATTCCATCTCCAAAAAGAACCCCTATTTTAGTATCTTATGGCTCTCCATCTAAAAATTAATATCCTCATATGTCAAAAGAAGATAGCCTTATTGGAGGGTCTGATGAATCTTCTTCCCCACCTGTGTTGGTTTTTAAAATGAGGAAAAGTAAAGAACCAATGGCCAAACAAGAAAAATCTCCTCAAATGCAGGAAGAAGATGACATGGAGGAAGAAGAAGAAGAGGTAGTTAAGGCCATGGAAATTTTTATAATACAAGCAAAATTGGAAGAAGAAAGGAAAAGAATATAGTTTCTTGAAGAGAAGTTAAAAATAAAAGAAGAGGCGTTGCAACAATCTATATCTGAGACTGAGCAAATAGAAAAAGAAATGGTAGAAAAAGAAAGTTTTTTACAAAAAAAATTGAACCAAATAGAAAAATCCTTACAACAAGCTAATGCACAAGCATTAACCTGAGCAGAAGAGACAACAAGGTTCAATGCAATGGAAATAGGAAGACTGGAGGTAGAATTGCAACAAAAAGAGAAATAGTTGAAACTACAGTCGAGTAGATTACATTCCCATGAGGCTTCCACCTCATCTACTCTAAGGAGATACCTCTCTCTAACAACACTAAAGCTTAAACATGAGAATAATCAGTTGAGAAGCCAAAATGAATAGTTAGAGAAGGAGAGGGATGAAGCAAATGAGAGATTACAACAAGTAGTAGAGTTGTCCTCAGTAATGTTGTCAATGAGGAAACCTTTAGAGTTATATGCATTGTTTTTTAGAGAAATATTTTTACAGTGGAAAATCAATCAGTTGGTTCTAAAAAGAAAAATAGATTATAATGATGAGAGTGAATTTTTTATGGATTTTTACAGTAGTCATCCTACTATTCAGAACCAAATGTGTGAATACTTTCAGCATGGTTTTCTCCTTGGTGATTTTCCACAATATTTTCTAAATGTTTTCATTGGAGAGTTACAAATCAGATCTATTGTACCATTGTTGCAGAACAAGGTTGAATAGGAAAAAAATAGTATAGATCAATACAATGAAGCACAAATTAAATTAGGTATTCCAATGAGGGATGAAACTCCATGGTCAATGGCTTACAAGGCCGTATTCAGGTACTTTGCATGAGGGGCAATGTAGCACTAGTTTATAGGAGACATTTGTCTGAAAGCATTCAGTTTTTTAGAAATATTCAGGATCACCTTCCACACAGAGCTCTAGTTGTAGCAAGAGATAGGTACTACAATGTTCTAGTATCATTGAGGAGAAGAGAACCAATCTCTCCAAGAAACATTACTTGGAGTCTCACAAGAGTGAGATCTTTGATAGAATTCATAGAGGAGAAGAATGCCAATTGGGTTGGAATGAGGTTCAGACCACCCTTTCTCATAGCACCTACACCTACATTGAATGCTCCACTACAATTTATTGGAGAAAATTTGAGAGATTGGTTGAGGAGACTTGAAGAATGAAATGGAAATTCTCATTGAAGAACATTCCTAGAATATATACAGTCATGTGGTGATCTGGTTATTTGGTTGGTAGGTAGAAATAGGGATTTTCCAAATCCTCAACCATGATGACATGGTTGAAAATAGGAGGGGGAGAATGATGAGTACTCAAAATGACACTTTAATTAATCATTTTTTATGTTTTCAAAGAATTTATTATATAATAATTAACTATGCTAGCAGTAGACTATATGCTTGAATGTTTGCTTGTTTTTGCCTTATATTTAACTAATTGGAGGATATATTAGAAATGATATTTTGCATTAAATGTGTTACTTTTTAATGATGATTAATGATGAAATGATTATGCAATTTGAGATCTTTTGTTTTCATAATAACATCATATCTTTGAGGATTTTGTTCAGTTGATTAAATGTTGACTTCATGAGGAGGACATATTAAACTCTCTACTTAACAAACATGAAATTTGTCTTGCTCCTAATCGCTCCAATTGGATCCTGAACTATGAATTCTAAATTGACTTCTTCAGTCAATTTGGGAACTTCCTGTTAAGCTATTATTATGTGGCGGATTTCTTTATGACACTTTTGGTTCTATTTAGTTTAGTTTTTCCGCTTTGTATCTTAGCGGGCAGCACTAGTTTTTGTATTCAAATAAGTGGATATTCTTATAAATATCCATCCTTAGATTTAGTCTGGAGTTAGTTAATCTTTTGCTTTAGCATTGTAATGTTGGTAATCTGCACTTTTTTTCTACTCGCCTATTTTAGCCAATTGGAATGCAAATAAGGAGTTGATTTGAATCTCAGTTTTTAGGTCCCACCGGAGGAAGATCAGGGCCCGCTCAATCAAAGGAGGTGACCTTGTGTTATGTTCTTTGATTCAGTTGATTTTTTTCTAATTCATGTCAATTGGAAAATTAGGAATGTTGATCTCCATATAATCATTATTAGTGAATGTGATTACTTATATTCTTAGACTAAGTTCATTGTGTTCTCAAGATGGTTTATTATGCTTTACTGTAGATTAATATTCACTCATTTACTGTAGATTTAATTACTATTCATATGAATTAAACTCATTGGTTATTTTCAAATGCATGTATTTTTAACGGAAGAGATAATGATGACTTATGGGAAGAAAAAACTAAAGCTTGTTTGGAATTCGTTCATGGAACTTATTGTTATTGTTTTATAGGTTAATATTTATTTTCTACAAACATAAATAGATTCTCTTTTACAAACATAAATAGATTTACTTTTCAAGTACATTTCAATTCTAAATTTTAGATTAAGAGTAAATTCGGTTTTTAGCTTAATCCTTCCATGAATCAATTGCAATAAAGTCAAGTGAAGTCTAAATCGAGTTATTGGATTTTGAACAATCGTTAGTTAAGAGATAAGTTAGGATTAAGTCTTTAGAATTAGTTAGGAACTAGTTGTTAAGATCCACTCCTGAGAGCTCTTGAAAGCTCTTGAAGGAGCTAAATCACAAGCAAAAGTCACTCTTTACAGTGCAAAACCCCCAAATTAATGGAAACACCCTTATTGTATACAGCTCTAAGACACACCCAGTTCGATAATTGAAATATTGAATGATGCAAGAAGTGACATCGATGACCTTGAACATTAGGAAATAAGTTATTAGGCTTGGTTGAATGGCTTGGTGCATCTCCCAAAACCTAGAATCCATCATGATCATCCATATGCATCTATCATTAATCTTTGATAATGCTTGATCTTGTTGACAAAATAAGCCTAAAGACCTATAAAAACAACTAAAATATTGCTCCAAGACTTTTCTTTTGAATTCTTAATTAACTTCTCCTTGCTCTTGAATGTGAATACTTGTGATCTCATGTGAATTTCGCTACCTTGCTAGTGTAAAATGAATATGAAACATAGTTTTACAGGATTCCTTTCTAATTTTCCATTTATTAAATCCTAAAAGCTAACACTTGAAATTTGAATTTGAGAATATGAAATGCCACCAAAAAAATGTCTTAAAAGTTGAGTTTTAGGCACCTAAAGAGGACCCATTCACCCATGGGCGAATGGGTCTTGACCAAAAACTTCAAGACCTAATAAGTGTTGGGGCATTAATTTAATTAATGGAATTTATTAATATGGGTTATATTGTAAGAAAATAAATAAAATGGGCCTTGGGATACATAGTAAAGGGTATTAGGGGCCCATTAACGAGGTTTTAAAATGCATATATGAAATGTCACTAAAATAGGTCCAAATTAAGTGTGAAATTGTACTTTCTCTTAGAAAGGAGTACAATTTTCTACACTACATTTAGCCCCCACTTTAGTAGCCATATGACACTACATGCATATGCAAGCTAAAGGAATTTGAACAATAAAAAGGATACTCATATGGATTCATTTATAAAGAGGGGGAATGAAGCCCCCACTGTAGTCATCTAGAAAACCACAATGCTAGGAACCGCATCTTATAACACTGATTCATTAGTCATTCATAAATCCTCTTATCAAACTTCTACTAAGAATCAAATTTTAGGGTAGATGTATTTCCCCTAATTTTGATTACTTTATGGAGGTGGAATCAAGGTAGCCATGTAACTGCATCAAATTATAACTCTATCATAGGGTATTTTAAGTACAACACCACATAATGATAGAAATTAGATAAGATCAGGAATGGAATTACAAATCCAACACAACAAATGTCATTGAAAATAGAGTTCACTAGCCCCCAATATGCTGATTTGACTAAAATATTCTTAGAATAAAATATGCTTTGTTTAATTAGGTTTACTATATATGAATGAAAATGACATTTTTAACAATCATTTTGACTTTTACCTTTTTGCAATTGACTTTAGCGTAGAGTGATTCAGGATGTCAAGTAGATGAGCATACAAGCCTCCTAGACTTGACATTCTTAATGACAAGGTGGCATGGGGTGTGATTCGTCATACGGTAAGTGGATTCTCCTCTACTTTATCTTCGTATTTGTACATTTATAGTATTTTTTATGCATTTTTTAGAATTTTTAGGACCCTAGAAAAGAAAGTTGCAAGGTTTCCTCCTTTTTTGTAAAGCATCCATCTTGGTTTCAAAGTGTCCCTTTTGGTTGCAAAGTGTCCAAAAGTAGCTAAAGTGTCCAAGACCCCCCATCCAAAAATGGCCCATATGTCCAAGTTGGTCTCAAAGTGTCCTAGAGAAACTTTAGTGTACTTTTTAATTATTAATGAATATATTTAGGATTTATTTTTCTTATTTTATTATTTAGATTCCTCCCTGATCCCAACAACGTCTAAGAGGTAGACTTTTTTGTTTCCTCCAAGAGATGATCACATGACTATCAGAGGAGGAGATTAGAATTCTTCAAGATACTAGATTATTCTAGGTATATCTCATGCCACCCATGAGGTACCATGATGATATGTTGATGGCCCTGGTAGAGAGATGGGATGTTGACACATGTACCTTTCATATTCCTACTGGGGAGATGACCATCACCTTAGAGGACATTCACCACATCCTGTGGTTTCCTATTTGGGGCGAGATTGTTCACTCAGTAGATGAGTGGACACCTAAGCAGATGTGTGATGATATTCAGTATTGCTTATGTTGTCCTATTTGATAGGTGAGCATCAAAACTCACGTTGAGCTCAGATGGTTTCTACACGCATGGTTGTCACTGCTCAAACACATTATGATAGTTACCACAACATTAGCACTAGTTCCTAACAGGAGAGGCACACACCTAAATAGTGGATTAGATCACATCATCTGAGATATGGATCAGTGCCAAACTATTTATGACTAGGGTCACAATATGCTTGCACATCTATACTATGATCTTAGGCACTTTATCTATCAGGTATTGGATATCATAGTGCATTATACACTCTTATAGGTTTGGTGCTTCAAGCATATCACATGCATGAGGCCTATAGGATATCTAACCATAGTAGTCATGGGTTACCCATGGGCCTACAACTATTCATTAAGGTGAGCTTGGCGGGAGGGTGATTTGCTACACTAGCAGGTCAGATTTGACCACTTGGATGAGGATGATATATCATGGAAACCATATCTCACAATACCACCATGGGAAGATGAGAGATGTCAATTTATTTGAATGCAACGAGATAGGTTTATACTGGGGTGAAATGACTACATAGTGAGACCTTTCTACTACAATCTTGTCATGCACCAGTTTGAATAGGTTTAAGTTCCACCGATGCCACAACCTTGCTATCAATGGTCAACACGAAGTGCTTGTAGGCTTGGAGACAGTCATCACCTCACTTATAATGATATTGATTATAGTGATTCAGAGGACTAGGACCACAATATGCCTTGACTTCAATATAGACAATGTAGGAACAATAGTAGCTTACAAGCAGTGGTGGATTACAACACGACCAACCCATGTCTTTCTTAGACATCACCTCACAAGCCATGTAGGACCTCTCCCAGGTTGTAGAGATGATGGGGATGATGAGGAGGTTGATAAGGATACATATGTTGAGGGTACAATTGAAAATATATTTACAGATGAGGAGGATGATACCCAATCGATGAGTGATGATACTGATGAGACAGATGAGGCCCTAGTCAGCCCCAAGAGGAGGGAACCACCTCCTACTTGAGTCACTAGAGCACAGTTAGTGGCTATAGTAGGGATCAACACTCGTGAGCATGGGGAGATCAGTGGTATCAGTCCATCCACACTTCTTGCATAGGAGTGGTCTGTTGTTACCCAACTATACCCTAATTGGAAGGTTGAAGATCTAAGTGATGATATTTTATTTATGCTATCATTACACTTTTAGCTTTATGTATATGATCTATATATATCATGATGTGTACTGATATATTTTATGATTTTCATCTTGCAGGGTCCACATGAGAGTGGCATGATCTCTATTAGTGCGTGACCATGGAGATGATGCATCCTTTTCCCCCACACAAGCATACATTATCACAGTACATGTCTGCACCTTCTATGAGATGGTATGTGGATCTCTTCAAGCAATTTGTGAGATTGAGGACAATATATGAGAGTGCATATAAACACATTGACCTAGCTATAGGAAAACTTTCAACACTGTAGATGGTGTATGATGATATCCAAGCTTTTCAAGTTTCGGCAGACAATGGGATAGAGGCCATCCTATGGTTAGAGGTCTTGAGGTTGGAGAGGGAGGTGACTAGGTTGCAGGCCGAGAGAGATCGTATAGAGAAGGAATGCATCGAGGCACTCATACGGGAGGCGAGTGGTTGGAGAGGTGTGGGGCCTATGGGAATCCATGAGCATATCACGATCGCATTCTACTATATCTCGATGGGTGCCACCACCAGGTCTTGAGGGTTCTAGTAGTCATAGGCCATACTAGCATTACATTATTGATGACATATACTTAAAATTTTGAAATATGATATATGAGCATTCATGTTTTGTTTTTATAAGTTTATGTTGGATTAGATGTCGATGTGATTTATTAAATATCCTTAGTAAGAATATTTAATAATTTTTTTCATGATTTAATTTATCTAATCTAATTAAAAAAATTAGTTTACATTAGATACTACATTGTGATTGAGTATGTTATGTTAACTTAAATGCACCTATGATCTAATTTCAGAACATTAAATGCATATAAGGATCTAATCTAACATAACACACAAGATGAATTCGAATAGCATGTAAACTAAACTAATAATCGAAACATATAGAATAATTACTCCATAATCTAAGACACACAAATATCTTCTTGTCAAAGAAAGAAGCAATGCGAGATAAAATAGAATTAACCATCTACTTAATCTAACAATCACTATTTTAAAAATACATACTATTCAAAGAAGATGTTAAGTGTAATACCAATGCAAATGCATGGCATTTATAGGTTTCTTGAGAGGTGTACCATCTATTTCCATTAATGTGTATTCTCTAGACCCATAACTTTCATCAATTATGTAAGGTCCTAACCAATTAGGGTTGAACTTTCCTTTTTCATTCGGGGTGACATTGACATTATGTTGATTCTCATATAGCACCAAGTCACCCTTATTAAATGCATGAGGGATGACGTTATCATTATAACTACATTGCATTCATTTATAATAATCTTGGAGATGCTTGAGATTAATGCATTGTTCATCAATAATTTCAAGTTGATGCAATCATTGCTCTTTATAGGTATTATCATCAATAAGCCCCTTGAGAGAAATTCTTAATGAAGGAATTTCTAACTCTAAGGGAATTATCACCTCAGCACCATAAACAAGGTTATAGGGAGTGTTTCCTATAGTTGTTCTAAGACTTATATGATAAGCCCAAAACACATAAGTTAACTAAGTGTGCCAAACTTTATTATGCTTACTTACTGTTTTCCTTAAGATTTTTTCAAGAGTTTTATTAGTTGATTCCACTTGACCAATTGATTATGGATAATATAGTGTTGAAAAATGATGTTGAATATGAAAGGTTTCCAAAAAAATTCTTCATGTCATTATTCTTAAATGGAGTTCCATTTCCTGAAACTAATGTGGAAGGGAGACTAAAGTGAGCAATAATGTGTTCCAATATGAAATGACATATTACATCAGCTGTCATGGAACGAAGAGGCATAGCTTCTACCCACTTTGTGAAATAATCTATTGCAGTAATTGGAACTTGGAAAGAAGCTAATAAGAAAGAGCATGAATCAAATTATTGTGTTCTTTACACTTATGATATTTCTTAACATGAGAAAAAAAATATTGTTCCATGTGTCTCCAATAATATCCTATATGGATTAATATGTGCACTAATGATCTTCCTCCAAAATGTCCCCCACAAGCACTTGCATGAGCTTTTTCAAGTGCTATAAGGAGTTTCAGCTTGTTTAAGACATCTCTGTAAAAGACCATCAAACGATCATCTATATAACACATCTGCAAGGATTATGCATTTAGATATGAGTTTTTGAAGATGAGAGTTCTAGTGTTTTAAGTTGTAGGCTCAGGAAAGGTACCTTCTTTTAAGTACTTGACTATTTTTGTGTACCATTCATTAGAGTTTTAAATATTGGTTATTAACACTTCTTTGATTTGGTCATCTATCGATGGTTTCGTAATCATATGGACTATAAATGTGAAATTGATAGAAGGATCTTTAGGAGATACAAGGGAAGTAGCACTTGCCATTGCATCTACATGTCGATTATCCTTTTTTGATATGTTGTCAATGGTATATGATTCAATTTTTTCTAATAATGTCATCGTGAGGTCTTTATATCGAATGATTTTATCATGCTTTGCTTGATATGAACCATTTATCTATTTAATGATTAATTGAGAATCAATGAAGAAGGAAATGTGTTGAACACTTAAGGCTAACATTGCATGTATACCAACAATTAAATATTCATACTCTACAGTGTTATTTTTGCATAGGAAGTTTAGATGGTAAGATAGGGGAATAGGCTTTCCTGAAGGAGGAATTATTATAACCCCTACTCTGGAGCCAATTCGACACTTAGAACCATCAAAATACAATTCTCATGTTTCTTTTTTGATAGTAAAGACACTTTCATTAGGAAATGAGTCTCTATCAGGTAATTTTAATGGAGAAGGAGAATTAGCTAAATGGTTAGTCAAGGATTTTCATTTGATTTCCTTTTGAGAGACAAATTTAAGATCAAACTGAGTTAACTACATAACCCATTTAGCTAAGCATTCTGATAAATTGGTTTTAGCAAAAAGATGTTTTAAAGGGTCAAACTTTGTCATGACATGAATTTCTACATTTAATAAATAATGTATCAATTTACTAGTAGCAAATACAAGAGCCAAACATTATTTTTCTATCATTGTATATTAGGTTTCATAGTCAATCAAAGTTCAACTAATGTAATAAATAGTGTAGACACCTAAAAATGACCTAGGCCTGCAAGCTTCATTTTTACCACTTTCGTCCTAACATAATTGTGACATTTAATTATGTCCTTGGTCCACATTCAACTATTGATTAAATAATTCATAATTATTTAATTAATTCATGTCTTTGTATTCTTCATGATTATTAAATAAATAAATTTTATTTATTTATTAAATACGTCATTAATTGTCTAAGTCTTCCTTAATTAAATAATTTCTAAATTTGTTTAATTATCCCTTGTCATATATTACTTCGATTATTAAATAAATGAATTACATTTATTTATTTAATATGTCACTAACTGTCATAATTAAATGAATTGATTAATTTATTTAATTAATTAATCTTATCTGCTAAATTAAATAATTATCTTTAATTATTTAATTGTCAAAATTAATATTCCTCTCATTTTTAATAAATTAAAATATTTAAAATGTCATCTCATTCTTAATTGTCAGTCCATTTTGGTAAATAATCTTAAAATCGATTATTTATTATCTCATAAAATCATTATTTTGAATTAATTTAATTCAAAATAGTAACTAATCTTCCAAAAATCAAGTAATTGGGCAGATTCTTGATTTTCCAAATTTGATCTTCAGTCCAACTCTTATCTTCTAGATTTTTTGAATCTCACAAATCAGGCAGTCTTTATCTTCTTGATTGTCGAAAATCTTTATTTTCTAATTAATTTATCTCATTTATTCTCCATCGCCGATTTGATTATCTGAGATATTATCTTGACTATTCAACTAATGAATTTTCCCTAACCCTAATTAGTGATTCTCAGATTTAATCTGGGCCTTTCATTCTAGGTCTTATTCGTGAATTAATCTCACTCATCCATTCAAAATGGCATTTTCTATTAAATTCCATTTTCCTCTCACTTTTCGATTAGACAGTACAGGCATTCACTTTATACAATTTCGCACTTGCACTCTTAGGCTTTCCATAGCATTTATTATTTTTATTTGATCAAATCTTAGCATGTTTAGGCATTGTCAATCATAGTCATAGGCATAGACTTTAGACATTTTATGTAAATCCTTCAAAGCTTGGTGTAGGACTTAGACATTTGCAGATTGCTCGCACAACAAATCTAAGGGAAAAATATCATCTAGCAAGTAAGAAGGTACTATGGTGGTAATCATGGAGAACTCGATTTACAGGTATAACTGTTTATTGTTTAAATTCCTTTGTACTCGATAGGTCTTTAGGTTTTTGTCTTTTATATTGAATTGATTGATCTAATCTAAACTTTAGAAATTACCCTCAGTTACATTGGTGAACCCGACTCCGTTTTCTTTTGTTATTTTCGTACGATTTTTGTGTTTTCTATTGTTTTGCAGGTACAGGTATGGAGCGACGCAACCGCTTTTTAAAAAAAAAATCATGACACATCTAATGCATCACGACGCATTTTCCAATAGAAAAGTTGCAATCGCTATGTCGTGACGCACTCGACTGGTAAGATTTTATGTTAGTTTACATTCATTTTTTTTTTCTCTTTTGTAGTTTTCTGTGTTTCTTTTAACCTAGTTATTTCCTGCATGCTGCCTAGCATAAGTTTTTTTGTTACTAATCAAGGTTTGCAGCTTGTTGGTGGTTACTTTTCGTGGGCTGAAGACAAACACTACAACTACTAATGAATTGTCTTGTAGGTTTGATTGTCAAAGGCCAGACATTAAAACAATGTGCTTGCATTTTTAGTAGTGTAACTCACATTTCATTTTTGGTGCAATTAAAATGAACCTTTGTTTTCTATGTCTGAATGTGTTTATAAAATGATAGGGGATTATGCTCTCACCTTGTGAAAACTCAGTGATCAAAAACCCAAACTTGTTTTTATCTGTTCTTACCTGATGATTCGGTATATCGGAGTATCCTCTCCCCTTGCGCTTTCGGGCGATCCTGGGTGTAAGAGAAATGGTTACCAACTCTAGAAATTGGGCCTGCTTGGGGATTTCATCACCCCAATGCAACTCAAACTGGCAATGGAGCTAAAGCCAAGCTACCCCCGACAGGTATATAAATGTAAATCTTAAGGGAAAACCTAAGATTGCGAGTGCGGATGTGTCATACGGACGGAGTTGTACTCCCTTAAACTCTGTTGAGCTTAACCTCTTCAGGCTGGAGTGCCACCTAAATGGTGATTAATCTCTTGCCCCATGTATGGCCACTCGAATGGGGGTCCTGAACTAAAAAAATTTGTGTAGTAAGCCAAAAACCTTCTATTTGCTAGCGCAGCACTAGTCGGTGTGAAGGCATCCACACTTTTGTAGTTTGTAGTAGAGGTGATCAACTTGCCATGGGAGTTTCATGGGGGTTGGAAGCTTGGTTGGCCTGAGAAGAGAGTGCACTACAAGGGGGAGCCTGTGCAGCCAAGCTTCTGAATTCACACGCTACAGATATGCGATTGGAGAAACCCGCGTGGAATCTAGCGAATACTGTCATGGCCTAACCTAGGATTGTACTTATCTGATGTGCAATTGGTTACTTTCAAAACACTATGCTTGTTAAGTAATTTTTGGAATTATCACATTTACAGCTCCAAACAAAATGCTCAATATCAAACAGATCAAATTTGCCATCAAAAATGACAAAAAAAAAACTTTCTTTTTTTTACAAACTGTCACATTTGTCAAACCGCATTTAACTTTCTGAATCACAATCACTCTGTTCAATCGCATTCGACCTTTAAATACTGCATATGCATGCATCACGACGCAACTGACTGTCATTGAGATGCATCTATTAAACTGAGTCGCATTTGCTCAACCTGAGCTGCATTCGCAAAAACTGAGACGTAACTGACTGTCATTGTGTCACATCTGCTAAACTGAGTTTCATTTGTCTGATTCTGAGTCGCATTTGCTCGACCTAAGCTGCATTTGAAAAACTGAGACGCAACTGAAACCTCAAATGACACATTTTCCTGTCACAATTTAAAACTTCATACAAAGTCAAATCCAAAGTCTTCATCTATCAATCATTTGTCAAACACTGTTCCAAGAAGATTATGTCTGAAACCAAACTTGAAATTGCTCAAAGTCTTGACCATTAGTTTGCATTCATCACCACAGGTTTCATCCTTCACTATTTTTTTAGTTGCATACATTCGACATTAGGTTGTCCTTAGGTTCACATTTTACATCCTTAGGATTAGGTAAATCTCAGCACAATTTGCAACATCATTGCTTTCGAAACTAGGCTCTTTTGGACTAAGTTATCAAACCCCTTTTTCAGTCATTGTCCTCTTTTGTGGGATTTTCCAACTCAAAAGTCTAGTTAGGAAAATTCACTAGTCATTTCGACCTTGTCACCTTGTCATTTTCAACAAAGTCCTCTAGTAACCAAAATCAAAAACAAAGTTTGAGCTTAGAAGTGCTTAGGTACCCTTGTCTTAAATTGTATTTTAAGTCTTCACATTGCATATCCTATTCACAAAAATCCAAAAACATTAGTCATCCTAGTCGTCATTTGGAATTTAGACCTTGCATAGCATCATCACTACATTTAGTTGTCATTCCTTTTCATTTGAGCAATCTCATTTATGGTGGAAACTAGACTTCAAAAACAACAAAGAAAAATGGCAAACTTTCGGCAAGACCCCACGTCCACTGTCAACAATCCAACGTATGACCCAAACTGGACCTTTGACGACCCATTTGGAAAAACAAACAATCAACCTCTAACAACGACACCACCCTCATCAAACAGTCCATTTGAACCATTCTTGAGTAAAGATGAGTACGGTCAAATACTCAAGGAAAACTTAGAGGTAGTAGCACAAGACCCGGAGGCCTCTCAATTTGTTGAAACAATGGTCCTTTACGACAGAGACAGATACTTGGCCATACTCTTGAGTCAAGGAGCCAAATTACCCCAAGGATTCGACATTACCACGATACAATCAACACCTCCAGACCCTAATGACAACATGCGTAACATGTCACATAGTGGTCAACCTCCAAACACTACGAGCAATACCTTCTTTGACACCACAATGACAGTGCATGCTACCTCCAACATCCCAAACACCTCCAACTCAATAAATACTACATCTATTGGAGGATCACAATCATCCACAATGCCCACAACATCCACGACACTATCTCAATCGGCTGGAACCACTCTTGGCTCCTCAGCAATATGGGAAAATTACTCCAATCCTCTCTTTACCACTATGATAAATGCCATAGGGGCATCATCAAGTCACAACAACCCCCCCTTGACAGCTACATCTACTACCATAAGTACACCTTCGACATATCCGCTCAGTGGTATTTTACAAAATCCTTTGGGAGGGGGCAAGGGACGCATTTTTATCCAAGGAAAACAACCAAATGTTAACACGACAACACAGTCACATGTCATTGCCTCCCAAGGTACAAATACAAACATTCCTCTTGTGCAAACCCAACAATTCGCACAAGGTGGCCAAGTAACACAACCCATGGCATCATTAACACATCATAACATTCATGGTCATCACATTCCCCAAATAACTACACACATGGCTCAGGGACACATCCCAACCTACTCATCTAATGTTCATACTCACCAACACGCACCCAATCATAACTTTCAATATCAACAATACGTCAATCCGCACACGTCATACATATCACAACAATCCATACCACCACAATACACCAATATTCACACACAACAAATGGGAACCTATGGTGTACCAAGCAATCTGACGTACGGAAACACAAATGATCCTATTATGGATGCCCTCCAAACAAGACTGATGGGGGTAGAAAAAACTATTCAAAACATATACATTTCAGGCCAGAAATTAGAAATATCATATGACCTAAATGTATACCCATTCAACATGAGCTTATACATGCCTCCATTTCCTCTGGGATATGTGTCACCCAATTTCACAAAATACAGAGGCAAGACAAACCCTATTGAACATGTTCACAAATTTGCAACCAATTGTATGGACATCGCCTATGAACAAACATACTTGATGAGACTTTTTTCTAAAAGTCTAGCGGGTCAAGCCCTTGAATGGTTTTCCACACAAAAGGATATCCAAACATGGGATGAGCTTAAACAAAAATTCATAAAAAATTACGCGTACAACATCGACATCGATACCTCTATCACTAGTTTGTGCATTCTCACGCAAGAGGATGCTAGTGAGACATTTATCCCATTCTTTCAAAAATGGAGAAGCCTTGCTAGTGAATGTCACATTGACATACCCGAAAGGGAGAAAGTCGACATGTTTGTCCAAACACTTCTGGGGCCTCTAAAATATGCATTGCAAATACATTGTTGCACAAACTTCATAGATTTAGTCAAAAAAGGGGTCCAGATTGAGAAAGCCCTTATCGCAAAGGGAGAATTACAATATGGTTCCAAAAACACAAATGTCAATCCAACCGCTGACAAGAATAAATATTGGATAAAAAATAAACACGTTACAAATGACGGTGTTGTTGACGCCAAGATGACAAACATTGTGGGTCCTGTACTGGCCCTAAAAGGGGTTCAACAACAACACCAACCAACAACGACATTGACACCCCCTACTAATGTCCCTTTAAACAATCATAACAGTCAAAATAACCAGGGAAAATACTGTCAAATGAGACAATTTCCTAAAGGTCGTACATACACTTCTTTGGGTGAACCCATTGAAGAAGTCCTTAAGAAATGTCTCCAGAATGGGGTCATTACACTCTAAGAACCAAAACCGTATGACCCAGGACAATTCAAACCAACATGGTGGAATGACAATGCATTTTGTGAATACCATCGAGCAAAAGGACATACAACTTCTAACTGTTGACAATTGAAAAACCTAATACAAGATCTTATTGAAAGTCGCGTCATTGAAGTAGGTGGATCTCAATTTGCCTCCAATTCATATCATACTATCCATAAGAATCCACTACAGGACCATGGTTCTCATAAGGCTTCCATGTTAGGTCCACAGATGCACAATAATCAAGCTAACTTTGCCTGAGTCAAGTATGACTATTCTAGTGGACCTATTATAAACAATGTCTAAATTGACAATGAATACATCAATACCATTATGATCAGGAGAGCACCCCAATGTAACGCTACTACTCAGAGTGGCAAGGTTACTATAGTTGGTCTGCCTCCCACTAGACAACCCAAAATAACCATACCTAGCCCATCTGCTAAATAGCTAGAACCTGTCCTGACCACAAAGCAATGGAAACCCAAAAGTCAATTCAACCTCATCGACCAGCTAGGAAAGACTCCCGCATAAATCTCTTTACTTGAGCTACTTCGTATATCTCTCGCACACAAAGATATCCTAGATAAAACCTTGCTCGAGTCGTCAGTCCCCAAGTACATCGATGTCAATCAATTTGAAACCATGGTGGGATATCTCACTACTCCTCACCACGTCACCTTCTCGAATCAAGATTACTCATCACCTAAAACAAACCACAATGATGCATTGCACATAGAAACTTTTGTCCACAAGCACAAAGTTAGACGGGTTTTAGTAGATGGCGGAGCAGGATTGAACATATGCTCCCTCAAACTGGTTAAGGCTCTAGGGTTCTCTGATGCGTGCGTAGACCCAACAAAGAGTATAGTGATCAAAGCATATGATGATGAGGAAGGTTCTTCATGGGGTGTTATCACTCTCCCTATCAGAGTGGGACCAGTCATTGTGGACACAACCTGCCAGGTCCTAGATTTGGAACTACCATATAACATCTTGCTAGGTCGTCCATGGATTCCATCCACATATCACCAATGCCTAAAGTTTCCATTTGACGGCACGAAAATAACCATATACGGAGACCCCGACCCCTTCCAATATTGTACCAACCTAAGGGGTATTTTTGAAAACCAAGTGCCTATTGATTGGGAAGCACCTGGCTTCTCTTGTCATCCAAATACATTGATCCATCCACACTCACATCAGTTTCCGCATCCACTCCATCCACATTTTCTGCCACACCACCGCCTCTGTCAAACCCTAAGACTAAATCCACTGTCAAAATCTAGGACCTCGGCTATGGAGAGTTCAAAATAAATACAACATATAGCATAACAACAATACCCAAGTCTCCAAAGATATATGGTCAGCCATGTTTCAGAATGAAACCCAGGGAAACTTTCAAAGTTCCACCGAAAACAGTCTTTATCAAGTGGGGAGACATGAGTAGTGAAGACCTTGCTGACATTATAGGATGGATCTATAAGGATACTGTCGCACTACCCCCATTACCAGTTCAAAAGTATGGCAAGGGTTATGACATAATGAAGGCTAAAGGCTATGATGGTACTAGTTAGGGTTTGGATCACCCGACAATGACGATCGATGTATCATTGGACTTTCGAGTGAGCGAGTACATGTTTTGAAAAGTGTTGAGACCACTAAGGAAACCCTCACTGAAATTGACTCCCAAGAGTGGGAATTTGGCTTAGAACGATCCCTAAGTGACTGTTGTCTTGATGATTTGTTTGTCGAACCAGGGGAACTGACCTTTGAACAACGGTTTTGGCAAACATTCAAAATTGAACAGGCACCAAATAGTCAAAGTCCCATTACCACTTCACATGACGTACAACACCCATCATCTAAACCCCTTCAGTCCAATCCATCTGAAATATCAGACGACATTGATAATCAAGGCTCTAAAACCTTCACCCCTTATTTTGACAACGAATATGACACTAGTGAAGGAGAACATTGGATAGAGTCTGATATAGAGTTGGATGATGATAATCTCATCTACAACATCACTAAATCCATCTACATGCTATCTGCATCCTCACCTTAATTCACCAACATTGACAATGGCATTTCCTTAGTTTACCCTGAGCTAGTCAATTGGGACCAACAAGGACCGCCAACCCTGGATACATTTCAGAATGATGAGGCAATTGCTGAATTTATGGGATTATGAGAAGGCATACCTAGTGGGGACCACAAATCAGGATTCGCCATTGATTTAGAATGCATGACATACTTTGGCGAGACTGCTCCGTCCTCTAGTTGCAAAAGTAAAAATAAAAATAAGATAAAAAATGAAATGTCTCTAGGTGAAAACCGAAAGGCACCTCTTGACGATAAAATAATAAAAATAAAGGACGTATCTGTGGGTGAAAACCTCTCTGAGGCACCCAAAGATGGAGGACTCGACTTTCTCCCCATTAAATAGGAGAAATCGGCTATGCTTATCGAAGACACAATAGAGGATAACATATCAACTGCAGAAGATCCCAAGATGGTCCTCTTTGCTACATCATTAACTGAAGACAAGAGATTAGAATTTCATAAATTCTTTGCAGAATGAAAAATCAACTTCACATGGTCCTATGCTGACATGCCAGGATTGGACCCAGAACTCGTTCTGCATCATCTGCCAATATTACCTAATGCTAAACCAGTCAAGCAGAAGTTGCGCAAAATGCACCCTCAAGTTGCTCTATTGGTCAAGGTCGAGTTAAAGAAATTACTAGACATTGGATTCATATGGTCTATTGATTACGCTAAATGGATTTCTAACCTGGTGCCAGTAACAAAGCCAAATGGGCTAATCTGCGTATGTACAGACTTTCGAGACCTAAATAAAGCATGCCCAAAGGATGAATTTCCTTTGCCAAACATTGACATCATAGTGGACCTCACCGTAGGATATGAGATGCTATCCCTCATGGATGGTTTCTCCAGCTATAATCAGATTCGCATTGCTCCTGAAGACCAGCACAAAATGGTATTTACTTGCCCATGGGGTACATATTATTGGAATGTCATCCCATTTGGTCTCAAAAATGCAGGCGCCACATACCAAAGGGCTATGACCACAATCTTCCATGACATGATGCACAAAATAATGGAATACTATGTAGATGACCTATTAGCCAAATCAGTAACTAGGAAAGATCATCTGAAGGTGCTCGAGACAATTTTCAAGAGACTTGAAGAGTATAGAGTCTAGCTAAATCCTAAGAAGTGTGTTTTCAAGGTCACATTAGGAAAACTCTTGGGATACATAGTTTCCCAAAGAGGCATAGAGGTTGATCCAGCAAAGGTCAAAGCCATCATAGACATGCCTCCGCCCAAAGAAATCAGTGAACTCAGAACTCTACAAGGCAGAGTACAATCTATTCGGCATTTCATATCCCAATTGGCAGATAAGTGTCACACATTCCAGTATCTGTTGCGCAAGGGTATCCCCTTTGTATGGACAGATAAATGTAAAGAAGCCTTTCAAAAAATCAAAGATTACCTACTGTCAACACCAGTCCTCATGCCTCCAATTCATGGAAAGCCATTGATCCTATACATCTCAACTACTAGTTCAGCACTAGGGGCATTACTGGCACAAAATGATTATGAAGGAAAAGAACGATCCATCTATTACATCAGCCACACAATGATAGGGTATGATCTGAACTATACAAACATTGAACGTGCATGCCTTGTTGTTGTCTTTGCATCCCAAAAACTAAGACACTATATGCTCAGTCACCAAACACAACTGGTCACCAAGATTGATCCACTGAAATATCTCTTAAGTCGGGCGGCATTAACAGGTCGGTTGGAAAAATGGGTCATGATACTAAGCGAGTATGACATACAATATGTCGAGCGTAAGGCAATAAAAGGATAGGTAATAGCAGATCAACTGGCATATGCACTGATTCAAGTCACTCATCCACTAGTAACTGATTTTCCCGATGAGTCCATTTTTCATGCGGAACCAGCGGTACCATGGATGCTATATTTTGATGGGTCTCATACTGGTCATGGCTCAGGCGCTAGAATCTTGTTTATCACACCACAGGGGGATTCAATTCCTAAGGCATTTTGGATCGCTTTCCCTTGTACAAATAACATTGTTGAATATGAAGCACTAGTCATAGGTCTCAAAATGGCAATTAAATGGAAAATTCAAATGTTGCTTGTATTCGGGGATTCCCAGCCCGTTATCAACCAAGTGAATGATGACTATGAAACAAAGGATGAGAAGTTGCTTCCCTACAAGAGGACGGTGGATAGTTTCCTGACATACTTCCAATTGATTGCTTTTGAACAAATCCCCAGGACACAGAATAAGACAGCTGATGCAATGGCTACTATTGGTTCCCTCTTGGACATCCCTCAAAATGTGTCACAATTTGAGTTCTTAATAGAACAACTTTTAATGCCGACATATGATATCCCAGAATCAGAAATGGTTTGCAAACTTGTTGGTCCCAACTCTCCCTGGTATTAGGATATTTATGACTACCTAAAATCTCAAACCCTTCCACTGAACCTGTCCAATAACCAAAGGAAGTCCTTCATCCCAAAATCTGCAAAGTATGCCATTGTCAATGACACCTTTTACCGCCGTAGTTTTGAAGACACCCTCCTTAGATGTCTCGACACCAATGAAGCGCGTACGACCTTACGCGAAGTGTACGATGATATATGTGGGTCTCATTCGAGTGGTCCTACTCTAGCTAAGAAAGTAACAAGACTTGGGTATTATTGGCCAACCATTGAAAAGGATGCAATTGAATATGTGAGGACTTGTCGCAAATGTCAGATTCACAGCGATTTGATCCATGCTCCAGCATAGGAACTTCGACCAATAACTTCTCCTTGGCCCTTCACTCAATGGGGACTCGACCTCATGGGTAAAATTCATCCAACCTCATCCAATAGCCACAAATTCATTATCACCACCACTGAGTATTTTATGAAGTGGATTGAAGCCATCCCATTGACATATATTACTGGCAAACAAATATCCAAGTTCATCCTTAACTACATCATTTGTCGGTATGGCCTTCTGCAATCCATCATCACTGACAACGGACGTCCATTTAAAAACCAAGACATTCGGGAGTTATGTGAGCGATTTCACATTCAACACCATTTTTCATCTCCCTACTACCCACAAGGAAACGGTCAAGCTGAGGTGTCAAATAAAACCATTGTCAAGATCCTCAAAAAAATTGACAACAACGCTGGCCGTGACTGGCACATACAACTCAACCTTGCTCTGTGGGCTTATTGAACTAGCATTCGTACGCCTACAGGAGCCACTCCATTTGCCCTAGTCTTTGGTGCTAAGGCCATCTTGCCCATTGAGGTTGAAATTCCTTTGTTACGAGTCTCCCTGAAGGGTCTAACTAATGAAGAGGAGTATCAAAAATCACGCTTGCACGAGCTGGAAATGCTAGAAGAAAGAAGGAAAAATTCATTGAACCTTCTCCAAGCATATCAAAACCGTCTTTGTCGCAACTACAATAAAAAGGTTATGGTCAGAAATTTTTACATTAGCAACCTAGTTCTCATGCAGAACCCCAAAAACCAAGCTGATAGAGAAAAGCCAAGAAAGTTTGAACCAAACTGGTTGGGTCCCTACATTATCATAGTTTCTTTCGGTTCTAGAGCTTATCAACTTGCCACACCAGATGGAGAACAACTGATAGAGCCCATCAGTAGTTTACATCTTCGAAGGTTCTATGCATAGCATCAAAGGATTGAGTTGAAAAACTGCAAAATACAAAAAAAATTGAAAAATGATAAAAAATTGTTGCCTTGATGAAAACCTAGCAAACAGGCGTCTTGGTAACACCAAAAAAAATAAAATAAAAAAAATTAAAAATAAAAAATAAAAAAGTCAAGAAAATAGTAAAGAGAAAAATGATTCATTCAATAGTGAAAATCTGGCAAACAGGCGCTTTTGACAAGTACCATGGTGAAAACCTGGAAAATAGGCACCATGTGTAATCAATCATTGCTCTACCATCTACTATTACTTTGTCTGCCTTGGCCTAAGATGAAAGGTATTTCCACCATTATTATGCAAATCACCACCACATTCTACCCTACCTGTCATAGTGGATAAACGATTGACATCGAGTCCTGACGACTGTCCATCTAATAAATCAGCAGCATCCTGTCCATATTCCTTAGAAATGGCTAAGTCTTGGACCTAACTGGGGGAAAAAAATTTATCATGAAACTGTAGTGGATGTCACACATGATCTTGGCAATTAGCAAAAAGTCCTGAAAAAAGACCAAAAACATCATAAAAAGTCCTAAAAAAAAAAGACCAAAAACATCATAAAAAGTCCTAAAAAAAGACAAAAACATCGTAAAAAGTCCTGAAAAAACATAAAAACATCACAAAAAGTCCTAAAGAAAGACCAAAAACATCATAAAATGTCCCGAAGAAAGACCTAAAAATCATAAAACATTCTGAAGAAAACCATAAACAAAAACATCAGAAGAATGCAAACACATTGTCATCTCTTATCAAAGTCAGTCATCAATTAGTCTTTGTCATTTGTCCGAACTACGTTGTCTTTGCAAATTTGCTACGTGGCAAGACTCACATTTGAGTCCCCAAGACATTAGGTCAGTCCATTTAGGTTTGTCAGAATAAAATCATGATTCAAACTTCTGTCCTTTGGACAAAGTCATTTGTCATGTCGAACTACGAGGTCTCTGAGTGTATAATGTAGGCAATTCCATCTGTCGATGAGCCCTGAGGCCGCACTAGGTCAGTCCATTAGGGTTCATTGTACCACACTGTCACACACGTCAAAATATCTTCAAAGCAAAGCAAATCACTCCCAAATGGCTAAAATCCTAAGAATAAATCATGACAATCAGTTATTTCAATATGACAATCTCATCAACAGGTCAATCATATCATCATGACAATATCAACATATAGTCAAACACAAGTCAAACTCAGTCAAAGCAAGTCAAATCATCATACCCCGTCAAACTGTCAAATCTCGGTTAACCTTCAAATGTGTCATTCTGAAAGATAACCTCTATCATTCATGCCTTAGGATGTGTCCTTCCTAGGCATCATCATTGTCATTTGACATCTAAGGATCACTCATCTCGACATAAGTAATTTTCAGATGTATCCTTCTGAATAACCAACTGTGTAATTTATGCCTCAGGATGTGTCCTTCCTAGGCATCATCATCATCACTGTCACATGGCATTTGGAGATCAATTCTCTTGGCATTCATACTATTTAGGATGTGTCCTTCCTAAATTTGGAAAATTGGGACATTTGTCGTTTGAACAGCATCAAAGCTTTAACACTTGGGCATCTCATTATCATTAAACCTGACATCTTGGCATTGGAACAAGCGATATCTAGATGCACTTGGCAAACACTTGACAATTTTCTTTTAGTTTTTATCATGATATTAGTTTTTCAGCGAGATCCCACTAAGTAGGATTTAGAGAAGCAGCAACGTATCATGATGATTAACACGAATGACTACTAGTTTCTCAGCGAGGTCCTAACTTTGGGATTTATAAAAACAATGACATATCATGGTAAGGGCTCTATTTTTGTATTTTGACAATCATGCTGCTAGTCTCTCAAGGATGTCCTAGAAATAGGATTTAGAGAAGCAACGATGTTTCATGATTTGTCCTTGTCTTTTTCTGCTTGAGGTGGATTATGACAAAAAGACTGGGGCAATCATGCTCTTAGTATGAGTCATGATCATCCTCGTCTGTGACTGCTTGTCTTACGTAATGGTACAACCTTGCACATCTTGATCTATGTCATATCATGGTGTTTGTTGGCCATTACAATAGTCTGCCTAATGATGATTAAGAGCAATAAATATTAAAGTCCTACAGTAAAGCTTTGAAGGATTTGGTCTAGGAATTAACATGCATTTTCATCGGTATGGTCATCTTCTCTTCTTTGGTCTGGTCGTCTTCTCTCATCAGTCTCATCGTCTTCCCTCGTCCATCTCATGATGATATCTTGTGACATCCAAAAACATAAGTGCATACATGATCATATAAACATTGCATCATCCATAGCATTAAATCATATACATAATCACAAAAATTGCATTAACATTGTCATCAACATTGCATCTTTTACTAAATAATTTATGCACATCATTATCATTATCATTTCACATTAGTAAGCATTGCATCATCATAGCATCAAAATCATAAAAAAGCATCATACGACATACATGCTACATCATAAATCAACATCACACATCATACATATCATAATACATTAAATCAAAGAGCATCACATAACACATGTAGGCCGCATCAAAACTACATCATCATATAGTATCATCTCAAAAATGTACAATGTCACAGGATAAAGTTAGGGGATATCCCAAAAATGGAGCTCGCAAGCTCAATAATCTATACATAGTGTGTCATAATAACAAAATGCCCCTAGGGTAGACTCTCATCATCCCCTCATGGTGAAGAATGTGGTGGCTGCAACTCTAAAACTGGGACTGAACTGATAGGCAGACCTGTCGCAACCTCTACCTCTGCCACTAGTGGAACTGCGAATGAAGGCATCATCTCTATGGCAATAGATACCTGTGATGTCACTATGACCTAACTCTGAGAAGTAGATGGATCGATCACTGATGGCTATACCTATGCCGACCTCTGCACTGAACCAGTCGACCCATGACTATGACCCAAATGGTGACTCGGGTTGTGCCAGCATGAGTGATGTGACCTGTGCACTGATGTGTGCCCTGTCGAGGTAGATCCTCTGACACTGGTGTGACTCTTTCTGCCACTGGCACTGCCTGATTTGTGGCCACTGCCTGTACTCGTCTGTGACCGTGATAGGGTAGGATCTCATTGCTCAGGTGGCACTGCCTGCTTATATAATTTCTGATACTACCCCAATCTCGTGCTCACTCTGGCCAACTCTTGATTCATGTCCCCTACAGGTCCTGTGCATAATGCTGTGAACTATGTGCACCACTGAGCTGAGTCCTGCTAGTGGATCACTGCCTAATCTCGCTCTACCCGAGCCACCTCTAGCTCTCCCTGCAGTGCCCTGACCTGTGCCATGCTCTCATCTAATCTCCACTGTAAATCAGCCACCTCTGATCTATCGTGGCATCCTGAGGCAACGCTCAACTGGAGGGTATCTCCTCCTCTCCCTCCACCATCTGCCATCTAAGGAGTCTCTTGGCCTTATCCATGGCATCGTCCTCTACCACATCCTCTGCCACCTCCTCCTCCTGTCCCCCCACATCCACCTCCTCCTCCTATCCCCCCACCTCCACCCCCTCTTCCTGCCTCTCCACCTCCACCATATCCTCCACCACATCCTCTACCACCTCCTCCTCCCGTCTCTCCTCACCCTCTCCCTCCTGTCGGGGCTGCTCCTCTCTCTCCCCCTCCTCGCCAACCTTAGGGATAGTGTCTAATGCTACCCTCGCCACATGTGGGTGCACCCTCTGGACCTGTCTCTGCCCATCCCACCATCGCCTCCAGCCGTCTCCTCCATCATCCCCACCTTTGCCTCCATCTCCACCCCTGCTTTTGTCTCCACCTTCATCTCCACCCCTACCTCCGTCTCTTCCTTTGCCTCTCTAACTGCCTCCATCTCTACCCCTACCACCTCACCTAGCTTGCGGCACATGAGGAATCACTGATCGTCTATCTACTGGTGCTGGCCCATCCGGATCCGTCAATGGCACTGGCCTATGTGTCTACCACCATAGGTCATAATCAGCTATTTTCCCAGGATCGGCTACTCCTCCCCTCCATCCCCATGCCTGGGCTACTAGCCCATCAATCTGCTGCTCCACGAAGGCCACTGGAATGGCTGGTCCCCAAGCATACTCTCTGGAAGACCGGGCGTACTCGGTTGTCCCTGCAGGTACACCTTGCTGCTCTCTGAATTGCCTCAGGACACGCTGTGGTAAATACATCTCAATGATCAATGAAGTCTACATCGTCCTGCCAATCAAATATTTGTACTCCCTGCATAGACTCAAGTGGTCTACCTCATCATCCCACTATCTGTAGTCTCGATACGACCTCCAGATAAAGGACATCATCATGACAATCTGATGCCACCACCAACCTGTCTCACCCATCCGGGTCTGTTGTAAGGCACCGGTGTAGTAATAAGCATAAGGCATACTGTCGGCCAATTGTGGTCTGTCAATCGGTGGATGAAATATGGATATGTGCTCCCAGGCCCATATCATCATCAGCGTAGTCCCACATGAGATGCTCTCTCCTCTCCTATAGGCAATATCATGTAGTTGATGGTAGAGTGTCCCCAGTAAGCAAGGACCCCAAGCATAAACGGTCCTGTCTCGTCTCATGTCAACCAAGATGTCTCCCCAGCCAATAGGAAATTCGTGTCCTTGACGATCGAGAATCAGGATCCCCCCAATCAGAGTCACAAGGAATGCATCAAAGTGACTATAGTGCTCTGCCATGAACTCCCACCTGATCTCATAACCCTGGATGCCCAGTCCTACACCCTAATCTCAATAGTACGCTCGGAAGGTCTGCTCAACATGCCGGGGATCGTAGATGATCTGCTCCCCTCAGATCGGTACTCGAAGAATCCGATAGACGTCCTCCAGAGTAATGGTAGCCTCACCTGTCGGCAGGTAGAACAAACAAGTCTCTGAATGCCAACGCTCACATAGTGTAGTCAGTAATCCCCTATTTTCCCGAATGGCGGGCATGTCCTTGACGATCGAGAATCAACAACATATAGATAGGAGCAAGCTGCCTCTGCAAAAAGGAAAACAATATATCAGAATTTTCTAGACAACTATCAACAACATCAAAAGCATTAACGGTTTCAAAAGAACCACAATCGGTCTCAGTAAAGGAAAAACATCAAATGTGTCGCGTTATAGTAGTTGCATCACAAATATTCGAATGCGTCTATCAAATCATCAAATGCATCGCAACATGACAGTTGCATCACTTGGTTGCCCAGATGCATCGCATAATGCCAATTGCATCATGAATTTTGGCAATTGCGACACAATATGGTGAATGTGTTGCTCAAAAGTGCAATTGTGGCACAAAATGACAATTGCGGCATTCCAACACTCATATGGGACTCGGTTAGGCGAATGCGTTGCATTTTTTATCAAATGTGTCGCAACGCCTCACCCACCATAGCATTTATTATTTTTATTTGATCAAATCTTAGCATGTTTAGGCATTGTCAATCATAGTCATAGGCATAGACTTTAGACATTTTATGCAAATCCTTCAAAGCTTGGTGTAGGACTTAGACATTTGCAGATTGCTCACACAACAAATCTGAGGGAAAAATATCATCCAGCAAGTAAGAAGGTACTATGGAGGTAATCATGGAGAACTCGATTTACAGGTTTAACTGTTTATTGTTTAAATTCCTTTGTACTCGATAGGTCTTTGGGTTTTTGTCTTTTATATTGAATTGATTGATCTAATCTAAACTTTAGAAATTACCCTTAGTTACAAATAGGATGTTCTCTACCACTATCATCTTGTTAAGCCAATAATGTTGCTAGAGCATGAGATGATGCTACTGTATATAGGATAAATGGTCTTTCTTGCATAGTGGGTTGTAAACCAAAAGTAGCGAGGTGATATTTCAAACTTTCAAAGGCTTGTTTACAATCCTCATTCCACTTAAACTCAACTTCTTTATTAAGAATTTGTGTAAAGGGTAATGTATGATCTACTAAAGATGCTACAAAATTATAGATAGCTTGAATTCTCCCTTGTAAGGTATGCAACTGATAAATTTTTTTAGGAGGTGGCATGTTAATGATAGCATCCATTTTCTTTGTATCCACCTCAATGCCTATGTGAGATACAATAAAACCTAAGATTTTTCCACTATCCACACCAAAGACACATTTTTTTGGATTCAATCTCATGTTATACTTTCACATTTGTTCAAAGATTTTTCAAAGTATGTTAACATTTTCTTGATAGGTTAAATATTTGGCTAGAATATCATCAACATAATCTTCCAAAATCTTATGTATGTAATCATGGAATATCAACGTCATAGCCCTTTGATATGTTGCACCTGTGTTATTTAATCCAAAAGGCATAACTACCCAACATAATTTTCTCAGAAGCTATAGTAAATGTTGTCTTGTATTAATCTTGAGGATTGATAAAGATTTTATTATATCTAAAAAAACCATCCATGAGTGACAACAAAACATGTCCCATAGTCGAATCTACTATCATGTCAATATTAGGAAAGGGAAAGTCATCTTTTAGAGATGCTTTATTAAGGTCACAAAAATCCGTACACATCCTAATGCGATTATCATGTTTTGCAACTATGACTGTGTTAGAGATCATGGTGAATAAAACCAGCTTTGAGAAGCTTTTCAATCTCATCTTTAACCAATAAATCTATCTTAGGATTCATCTTATGTATCTTCTATCTTATTGGTTTAGCATCTTGTTCAAGGACTATGTTGTGTGTCACTATCTTAGCATCAATACCCGGCATGTCCGAATAATTCCAAGAAAATAGTTCATGAAATTCATGTAATAATGATGCATGATCTTCTTGTTCATCCTCATCAAGTCACTTTCCTATTTGAATCACTTTTTCTTCATTAGATGTGTCCATTGGTATGTTGATTGTATCTCCTATAGGTAGTGCCTTTTTTTTAAACTTTAGGGATATGTTCTTCTTTATCATATTCAACATCAATGATTTCCTTTTCTTCATCCACTTGTTTAGTACTAACCATAGCACAAGTGACTCCTTGTTTCTTAGGGGGATTAAATGACTTATCATAAACTCCTCACATTTCTTTCAAGGCTTCATCATCTTCAAAGTATTCCAAAAATTCCTCGCATGTTGTATCAATAAATTCAAGATGTTTCAAAGTGGGAGTTATCTTAGAGGAACTAAATGTTGGAAGAATGAAGAAGGAAACCTTTAATGTGTTTTCATT
Organism: Sequoia sempervirens; assembly: GCA_007258455.2. Lineage (NCBI taxonomy): Eukaryota > Viridiplantae > Streptophyta > Pinopsida > Cupressales > Cupressaceae > Sequoia > Sequoia sempervirens. The sequence goes on from VDFB02353493.1 coordinate 290,366,139, forward strand.
GACATCAAAATTGAGTGTTGATATTTACTCTAATCAGATGAACAAAATGGAGATATCTCAATCTAATATTTTTGTCCGCAATTGCTCATGTAATAAGAACTACTTATGAGGTGACAATATGTTATTCTTGACTATTATGTGCATCTATGTTCAAGATTTTATCTATTTTGGATGTACAATTTGAAAGTTATAAGTGATAGTAGTTCGACATTCAGTTTTGGCTTTATACAGTGTAAATGGGTATGAGTAATTCGGTTTGCATTCCTCTAGTGTTAAGAATTAAACTTTATAATTTTGGGAGATTATTTACAAGTTTTAGTACATTGTATATTCCAGATGGCATGTGATTATATGATCAGATGGATCATTGGTTATTGATCAATTAGCTTATTTTGTGATAAGGTCTAATTTATAGCTGACCTAATGCTTTCAAATATCTGCTATGATGATTAAATATGTATTTTGGATGTTAATGAGATCTATTTTAGGTCCCTTCCAACCTAAATTAAGTGTTCCATGTTTGGTTTGAGCGTGAATATTTTTTTGATTCAAGTGTGGAGCCGACAAGACAATTTTTATTTAATTTTGGGCTACATCTAATTAGGCCGACCTAATTGATGTATGTGGACGTATTGGGTATATATTTTAGAAAATTTTGAGATTCTTGGAGTGTGGTGGTATGTGATATGATGTGAATATGAAAATTTTGTATGTACATGATTAGATATATAGCAGAATTATGGTGAATATTGAGAAAATTAAAAGTAGAGCAGTGTTTTGTGTTTTGTATCTAAGAAAGTGCATAGAGTCATTATATTGAGCTTCAAGGGAACTGAATCCAACACAAGGAAGGTGCATTTTGTATTAGTTCACATCATAATTATGTGGCCATTTCCATTTTGTATATTTTTATCACTATGATCCCTATTGGATATGTGTCCTAGCAGTGAGCCTTCATAATATCTTATAACCGGTCATAATATATTGTCAACTAATCTTCACAATGGTATTTCCCTTTTGGAGTTTTTCATGTAAAAATATTGGCGTACATATGTCTTGTGATCTTGTGGTTGTTTTATTCTTTCATTCTTTCTTGCAATTAGATGTGTTTTGATAATTGGATGGATTATGATTAATGGTTTAATGGAATATTGATTCACCCCCCTCTCAATATTTTGGGTGTTCAACAATTGGTATCAGAGCCTAGTTCCTTCTAAGAAGCCTAACAACTTGAGGAAGATCTTGTAGGTTGAACACTTGGCTAATAGAAAGTATCCTATTTCTCTAGAAGAAATTCATGTAATTAAATACATAGAAGATGGCTAGATGATTAACAAAGAATAAATTAAAGCTTCTCTTGAATATCTTGACAAGGTTGAAGGTGAAAACAAATATTTGAAGGAAAATCTCAAGAAAGCAAGTGAATGCATTAAAAAATTAAGAGAAAAAATGAAGAAATTCAAAGAAAGAAATAGGGAAGTCAATGGACAATTGAAGCAAGCAAATGAAGATATCACTAGACTGAAAGTACAAGTGGAAGAAAATAAAAGAATTGAGGAATTTTAGAATGCAATGGTAAAAATCAATATTGATGAATGCACAAGTCATGAACAAGAACTAGTAACTCTGAGATCAGATATGGAAAAAGAAAGAACTCATGAAGAAAAATTAAAAAACAAGTTCTACAATGCTTAATGAGCGAATTGAAAAAAAAAACCATCTAAAAATAAAGGAGGTTTGGGACTTGAAGAAGGAGAAAGCTCAAAGGCTAATCAGACTCCAAGCAATGTTAACAATCAAAAGAAGACTCAAGGCAATGGAAAACAAATTATAAATCAAAGAAGCAATGCTAGAAGACCCCCTATTAGACAACCAAATACTCAAAGGTACCCATATTTTAATGGTATTTGTTTTTCATACAATAAATTTGGACATAAGGCAATATAATGTAGAAGTAGAATGAATCAAAATGTTGAATCCTTCTCCGAACAATGTTTTGCATGCAAGAAATTTGAACATAGAGCTATTGAATGCAGAAATTGGATGATGAATAGATATAATGCTAGCAAAATGGTTCAATCTTTCAATGGTTATTTCTATCCATGCAATATGTTTGGACACAAATCTAACCAGTGTAGATCTAGATTGAATAATGGTGTAGGAGCACCTACACCTTATGGACAAAATTTGATCTTTTAAAAGGTTTAATAGGTGGTCATTAGGTCAGTAGGGGTGTTTTGAGTCAATTTAAGTTAAATAAGGTCTAAAAATACCATTTATGATGTAATTGAATGGTTTAGAGTCATTTGGGTCTAAATGTAAAAGTTACACAAAAATGCAAAATGTTGTTAAACAAAAGTTGTCAAAAAGCATATTAGGGAATATTAAGGGTCTAGGAAGTTCAAAAGTTAGTTACGTACATTGGAGTGATTTGAATTCAAATGTATTTGATATATAAATCCTTTCTATGGCTCGAAGGTCAGTGGTTGTTGAATGAATTGTGAATTTCATATCAAATACCACATTATTCTCTACAAATTTCTTGATTCTCTGGACTTCTCTTCTTCTATACAAACCCGTACAATTCCTTAATACTATGAGATTCTTTGTAACATATTATAACATGTTTTGACTCTCATATGACCCTATTTTGTAGGCTTAAATAAATTTTTTGTGAGAGTTTTTCATTGATTTTTTGAATCTGACTGGTAAAAACCAGTGAAGTACTATTTTGTGATTTAATTATGTAAATAGCCATTCCTCCTACTATCAAACACTATTTCTTAGAGGAATGGAATTTTAGGGGGTAAGTTAGATGTTTATATGGTTTGGTAGGCTGTGGAGTCAATATTTTTGATGTGGAGTGATGCCCTAGGGCTAGGAAATGTGATTTCCCTTATGAAATTGAGTTACCCAAGAAGGGTTTTGAAGAATTATTGAAGGGATTGGTCATGTGAAGCTTTTGTGAGTCTATACAGACCCTATTGAAACTATTCAAATCATTGGGTGAGTTTGGAAATCCTGTAGATGTGTTTTTCAAAAAATCCTAGGTCTTTGTATTGAAATTGAGGGTTTCTTGGAGCAGCATCCTGGAGGACTTGAATTGGTGATTTGACCAATGAATTTGGTGTTTTGTGTCACAATTGGTGACTTCCAAAAGAGATTTTGTGAAAGTAAATTGTTTTGAATATATTTCATTTGTAAAATAGGGCTAATCTAGTAGCCCTAGCACAAGGGTAGGTTATTGGTTCTTAATAATGTTGTGAAGAAATCACTTGTAATCTCTTGGGAAAATTGTGTTGGGTCTATGGGGAAGCTAAGTTGATGTTTTTTTGGCCATTGTACGACCTTTTCAAAAGGATATCTCCATTCATTGAATTTTGAAGGCTAGAAGCCTCTTGTGGAGTGTTTTGGGAAAATTTAAGAGTTGTGTGTTCAAAGGAATATTTCATTGATTGAGTTAATTAATTTTGTGTTTGAATAAGTATTAACACCCCCTATATTGCATCAAATAGAGTTTAGTTTCATCTGAAAAAAATGTATTCTACAGTTGCAATAAATTAGGACCTATTTCAAATTTTTTTATAATGGAAGACATACCAATCTGGTAAAGAGGAATGAAACAGTGAAGAAAATTGAACCTACTAAAGTAAAGGAAATGGAGAAGATTTGGAGAAACAAATATGAGACTAAGAACAAAGATGAATCAAATGTATTTGTACCTCCCTTTGGTGCAAATAATTCCCTTGAAAATTAAACCTAGGCATGAGCTTAGGGGGAGCAATAATAGAAAAAATCTAACAATCCCCTAGAAATATGAGGTGTCAAGGAGTGACACGAAGATATATGGTGCAAAATGAAAACCTTAAGCTTTTGGAAAAGAAACTAGAAAAAATATGCAAATCTGAAGAAATGTGGAGCATTTTAGGGTTTGCAATGTATTAGTGAAGGGTTAAACAACTTTTTTGAAATTGAATCATTTAATGTAGAATTAGGGAAAATCAAAAAAATTTAAAGTGAGTTCCTAAGTTGATTTTAATCACATTATTTCATGTGAAAAAATAAAAGAGTTGAAAGAGATTTGAATGTGATTCAAGGAAAATTGGTGTAAACACTAGATCCCATTGTGTGCATAAAAGGTATTTACAACTTTCTTTGATTTGTGGGTTTGAAATAAAATTGATTTCATAAGCATTTGAGTTTGAATCAAAATTAAAATGGCTACCCCAACTATTGTCAACATCACTAAGAGGGCTAGACCAAAATTCAAGAAGTATCTTATGAAAATGTTTGACAACTACCCCGATAGTTCCTTCTCAAACATTCCTTATAGGGTTTTACCTACAAAAGATACTAGGGAATACATACATGGTAAATTGGAAGAGTATAATCACAAGAAAATTAAAGATCTATGGTCTGATGAGTTGAATGGAGATGATTTCCTTATAAAACCAGAGTATGTTAACCTAGTGAAGAAGAAGCTTGATATTTGGAACTAGTTTCCTAACTACAGTAGTGATGTGGATGCTAAGTATGTAAGGCTAGCACTGATCAGGCTACATGCTAAATTCATATGGACTGACATGCTTGGAATAATAACTTAAGAAGTGATCAAGGTTTTTATAGGGTTGTGTGATACCGAACCTATACCGCTACTTAAATATGTGAAAAATGAGGTTGTTATGGAACTAACCAGTGCCACCTATGATAGGAGGGATTTGAAAACAAAATCTATCAGGAATCCTACTATAAAATATGCCTCTATGATGATAGGTCACAATATTTACCTCACAAATAGGGAAAACTTAGTTTTGTCTACTACTATTTATGTTGTACATGAAATTGTAATGAATGGGAAGGACTTTGATCTATGTGAGTTTCTCTGGAAGCAACTCCTTGAGAATCTGAAGCAAACTAGAGAAAAGAAATATGCCTTTAAATTTGGAACTCTTGTAATGTGTTTATTATTTTACTTTTTGAGAGAGCTCTTGGAAGAAAAGATATTGTATGGGACAAAAGTAGACCTATGGGATATCAAATCCTTGATTACATGCATAGCTTAGGAAACTTGAAAGCTTAGGATGATGTTTTGACTACATTCTTAGTAGTTTTTTAGAAGAATTTGTATGAAAGGGAAAGAATTATGCACAAACTTGTATAGAAATATGAAAAGGAAATTACTTTCCTTTTGAAAATTGATGAGTATATAATTGAGGTTTTTGAACCTAGAACAGTGTGGATTGAGCCTCTTGGATATGAAGTTTCTGAGAATGAAGTTGAAGGATATGTTGAATTGTTGCTCAAGATTCCTAAGGATCTCTCTCAACCAATACATGGAACATATGAAAAAAATCATCAGAGGTACATTTGGAATTAAAAAACCAGAAATCAAAAGGAATAAAAGGAAGATAGTGGAAGAATGGGCAAGAAGAGAAGGTTATATAGAAGAACAGATCAAGGAGGGAAGAGCAAGAGAATCCAACATGGCTGGTGAATCCTCCAAACCAAGGAGATCAGCAAGAAAAACTTCCACCCCTACCTCTATATTACCTAAGTCTTTCAGAGCTACTACAAAAGGAAAGAAGGTGAAGCCTAGTGCTCCAGTAATTGAAGTCACTGCACCCTCTAGACCTAGCATAAGGACTAGCAAGAGAAAGAATGTGCCTCTGGTAGCAACCCCTACTACCTCTAGAAGAAGAAAGAAGCAAAAATTATTCAAGGAAAACAATCTAGGTGTTGTGGTTGAAGAAGAAATTGATCTTGGGTTGGAACATGAAGAACAAATAACAAGGAAAAGAAGCAGTTCTACTACAAGTGGTGAAGGTGCTTCACAAGAGGTAAGCACCAGAGCTAAAAAGTAGAAGGTTAACATTGTGGACACTTTAGAAGAAGAATAAAGAGAAAGAGAAAAAGAGGATTTCACTATGCATATCCATAAGAAGCCTGAAAAGAAGGAGAAGAAATCAAAGGAAGGCTCTTCGGAGCAAAAGAAAAAGAAGACAAAAAATCCTCCAATAAGAGCTCGTACTCCAATGAAGTTAGATGTTTTAGTTAGTAATATTTTACAATATAATGATTTGTTAGAAGCTACTACAAATCTATATGAAGAAGTGGATGAAGAAGATAGGAAAAAAATCATTGAAGAAATTATTCAGTATATTATTGTTTTGGAGGCTGATATGAGTAACATCAAGAAGGTTCCTAGAGTTGTGTGGGATGCCTTGATTGAAAGAAAGAATGAAGCAATTGAAGTTGAAGATAAGATGAAGGGATGCCTTGATTAAAAGAAAGAATGAAGCAATTGAAGTTGAAGATAAGATGAAATTTGATTCCTGGGAGGAAATTAGATCCTCATCCTAGGATGACAAAGCTACATTGATAAAAGTGTATACTAAAGAATTTAGAGTCAAACAAAGAGTCACCATTCTTATGGGAAGAGAAAAAGATAAAATAGAGAAATTGAAATAGGTAATAATGAAAAATGTCAGGGACATTACAAAAAAATGGAATGATTGCTGCTTCAACATCCAGTATCACTCAAGACAAGGAGAATGTAGAAGAAAAGGTTACTGATGCTGAAGAAAATATTTCTCTAAATACAAATTTACCAACTTTCAAAGAAATCTTAGAAGAAAAAGAAGAAGATGCTCATACTATTGAACAAACTCCATTGTTTGATGGTACAGATGTAGAATAGGGAAAAATCAAGGTTAAGGTCATAAAATGGTAAAACTACAACCCTAAATCCCTAAACCAACAATGAAGCACAATCCAACAAAGAAACATCAAATAGGAAGCAATTACCTATATCATGGTTGATTCACCTCCATTGTTCTTCTCCATCTTGCTTTATATGCTTGAATTTCCTCATATTTGAGTATGTAATAATAGCCTAATGTCAATGATAGAAAAATATTGAAGATTGTACTTTGTCTCCTTAACATGTACTTAAGCATGAACTAGGTTGGTTGAAATGACAATTATAGGTCTCTTTTATAGAAAACCAAATCAGAATGAAGAGTTGATATTAAAAGCCAATATGACATGATAATCAATGGCCAAGAATGAAAGTTGTAGTATAAAATAGTTTTATGGATAAATTAGGGAAAAGATAAAAATGAATGGCTAAGATTGAATTATAGAATAATTCAATCAAGGGTGGCAATTGAATGAGACATGAAGAGATAAGAATGGTAGGGATAAGGAGGTTGGCATAGAAAAAGAGGTTGCTAGAGGACTTTAAATAATTATAAAAGTATTTAATTGAGGAGGGAAAGTGAATAATTAAATAATGAAAATGTTATTTGATTGTAGAAGACATGTGAATGTTGACTTTTTAATTAAATAATAATTTAATTCAAAAATGGGAAGAAAAGGAAAAATTAGTAAGTCATTTAAGTAAATAAAATTTATTTAATTCATGGAAGAAAAGACGAAATGAATAATTAAATAATTGAAATAATTATTTAATTATAGTAGAAAGATGATAATAATTAAATAAAATTTATTTATTTAATTATAGGGGAAAAGAGACATTAGTGATGTAATTAAATAAATAAAATTTATTTAATTAATCAAAATGAGGAAATAAAAGGATAGAAATGAACTAATTAAATAATTAAAATTACTTAATTCATAGAGGAATTATGACATTAGACAATAATCAAATAGTTAAATTATTTAATTATTACAGGCGAAAGGGAATTGATGAAGAAACATATTGTTTGCAAGCCTAGGACAATATTTAGGGTCTACATTTTTCCCTTCTTTGATACAATGTAGTTTATTGTGTTGTATCAAAGAAATTTAGTTCAAAAATATGACCCAGTGTAACAGGATGGACCTATTTCCCCTCAGAAAATTTTTGCAAGTTTTCCAAAACTTTCAAAATATTTGAAAATTATTTTGATAAGTCAATTGGAAAACCAAGAATGAATTTGTGACAAAAGATTCAACTTTCAAGACCTTCGAGGTAGCCAAATTACGGTTTAGGACCTCCCATACAATGTAGCTAGTAAAAACCCTAACCCTAACCCTAAAATTGAGAAGGTATAAATAGAAATTGAGTAGTAATTTTGGCTCATTTTTTATTTTTCAACCTTGGTGAATAGAGAGCTTTGGATAGACTTGCTGCCAAAATGTCATTGGTTCCACACGATTCTCACCGCAAATATTGAGTTTAGACATTCAGACAGCCAGAGGGCTCCAGGGACCCAGTAAGTACCTCATACCCACCTCATCAATTTCTTGATTTTTTGTAGATTTAGGGCTCTAAATGAGATCAAGAAAATGTGATCAACACCATTCACTACAATTGCTATCACGAGTGTTGCATGTGGGGACAGTTTGCCACATTTGCACTATGCATTGCAAGCGTAGTTTAGGTTTTTAGTGAATGTCGTGTGACACAACTATGAAGTGCATCGCATTTGCTTCTTGCATCACATATGTGGTCAAGAATAATGCAAATGTAGAAGTGAGTTGCATGTGCATGATAAAATGATGCATGTGAAAAGTGGCTCGCAACTATTTAGGGGTTGATCGCAAGTGACCCTGGTGATGCATATGTTGAGGCATGTGACACAAGTGTAATAATGCAATACATACATTAATTTTTGTGATGTATTTGTCATGTGTGACACATGTGTTTAGCAGTGTGATGTAATTGTCTAATTAAATATTTTCCCTAGTTTAGGATGAAATTTCTTTTGCAATTTTGGTCCAATAGGTTTAACTAGGGTTTTGGATTGACGCAATGCTTTTCCCTTGTGACCATAGGTTATACTCTCCCTAATTTACACATGAGAGTCATGGTCGCCAACATTTAGGTAGCGAGATTAGTTATTCGATGCTAAGAAGCATCAGCTTATGCACCTAGGATTATATTATGTGACATACATGCCTACCATTAGGGTGAAAAGGGGATTATTGATTGCACTTTCCAAGAGATGGCATTTAGAGACATGATCATTCCATTTTTCGACTGGGGAGATGATAGTGACACTCAAGGATGTCTATTAGATCCTGAGGTTGCATATCTATGCAGAGTAGGTGAGATATGATATAGAGTGGGGCTATCGAACTATTGAGGCCATGTATGAGCATGAGGATGTCATGGAGTTAGGCATCTAGGAGTACGAGATTAGACGGGAGTTCCTGGCAAAGAGATATGAGATATGGGACTATATTTTATGCATAGTGATTACCAGGATCATCATTCTAGACTGTAGAGGTCATGGATTTCTAGTCAGATGGGGTGAGGTGCTTGTGGGGATGATGGCCAGGGGTACATTCTATTCATGGGGGCCTTGCTTGTTAGCCATGATATATTTTCAGTTTCTTGACATTGATTACCATGATGCTCAGTCTATTAGTTGTGGTGTGACACTCTTAATGATATGGGCATGGGAGCACAAAGTCATGTTTCATCCACCAGTGGGCAGACAGTTGGGTGGTGGGATGTTGTATGTCTATTTGTATCATGGAAGAGTAGTGACTCAAACCCATATCAGGGATGTGGGATATTGGTGGAATGACATCAACTTTCTTGTGAGTTTCATATGGAGGCCCTACAGAGACTTCCAACAATGCTCAGATGAGGATGTGTATTTTCCATGGTGTAGACAGTCAAGGTTTTTGATTAGATAGACAGTCCAGTCATAGCACATCATTGAGATGTACCTACTAGATAGGGTACGAAGGTAGTTTGGGGAGACCCAGGGTGTGCTGATGGGGGTAACAGAGTTTCCACAATCATCACATGAGATACAACCATGGGGACAGATGATACTAGTGGTAGTGACGGAGTAGGGAATAGATGCCATACAACCTATGCAGTGAGATGGAGGGACAAAGATGCAGATGTAGGCACCATGATGGACTATGACGCATGGTGGGCCACTGATAGGCTTGATCCTTTCATTGATCCAAATCATCCAATGCTAGTAGAGCATCAAGGTAGGGGCCCATGAGTCCAGTTCAAGGGTTGAGGATGGAGGGGAGTTGAAGAACGAGGAGAAAAAGGGAGAGGAGATGATGGTGGAAATGGTAGTGGAGGAAGAGGTGGTCGAGCCTAATAGAGGAAGGTTAGGGGACACCGTGTGGTGGAGAAACTTTCACTAATAAGAGAGGAGGAGGAGCATGAGGAGGAGTGGTAGGAGGAGGAGCCATTTCCAAATGTTGTTTAGTATGATGTAGCCATGGAGGAGGCCACATAGCAGGAGTTGGAGGAGGTAGATCAGGAGTTGGAGGAGGCAGAGCAGGAGTTGGAGGAGGAGTGACATTAGGAGGAGATGGGGGAGGCAGAGTGGGTCCTTCAAGAGAGGATTGTGATAGGCATGGATGTTGGAGAGGGGCTAGAAGAGCTTCCGATCAGAGGGGGATATGGTTCAATGGATTAGAGGATAGAAGACTTATAGGCATAGCTAGATGTTCTGAATGCCAGAATACAGTCATTAGAGGTAGAGGTGGAGGAATTAAGGATGGAGAGAGATGCAGTGATGGTTGGTCAGTAGCAGGTTGATTAGTGGGTTGTGGACTTCATAGCTACTCTCAGTGGGTCAACTACAGACATGGCTAGAGAGCTCCATAAATCTGGCAGGAGGGATCAGTACTATTGGGATTTGTATGAGGCTACGGTACCACCTAAGAGGAGAAATTAGAGCTCTACAAAGGCCTTAAGTAGATCTCAGAGCAAGTCACATAGTAGACAGTCATAGAGCAATGGGGGTGTGTTAGGGCAAGACGGTCTTCTCCATATGAGCGGCCTCCAGTAGAGAATAGGTCATCAAGGTCCCCACGATGAGAGGACAGGTAGGAGCATCATGAGTCACCATAGTGATCACCTTCAGGGGATCGAGGTAGTTCTAGCTAGGGAATATTTTGACATTATATCAAGACACTTATATTTTTTATCATTGAACCTACGAGCTCTATTTTTGGGAGACATATTGACTTTGTACTATAACACTTTTTTGAGATATATATATATATATATATGTGATGCATGATTTTGGTGAAGAGTATATGATATGAATTCTTATGTTATGCATTTAAGATGTCATGTGATGGATGATTATGCTTTATGATATTTATGCCTTCTATATGATTATGTGATGATGCTATATGTTGATGCACTATGGATGACTAATGGATGTTGACGTTTATATATGATTCCTAGATGTTAGATAGATGCATTTAATTTTATGATGTTATGGATATGATGTCATGATTATCAATGTCATGTATATGTCGTATGATGTATGATTAATAGATTATGGATACAAAATGATATGATAGAATATGGTTATGATATACAATGCCTATGGATATGCAATGTGGTGCTTATTATAAATTATGAATGTGATGTTATGCAATGTTTATACGATGTATAAAAATGGATTATGATTATGGAATGATGTAGATATATATTATGTATGAGTGTTGATGGATATGTATATGCATTAGTTATGTTTGAATAAATGTGATGATGTGTATGAAATTATAATGTTATATGGATGCAGGATGACATGAGATGATTATGATGTTGGATGCCTATATGAAATGCATATATGCTATTTATGTTTTTGTATTTTCTAATACAATCTAAATGAACTAACATGTATTTATGATGATGGCTATATGCTTCTAATATGATTATGTATGCAGGATATTTTTGTGTGTCATAGGATGCCATCAAGATGCAGATAGAAGAAATGTTAGTGTGAGGACATGGATATTAATGGAGACAATGAAAAAGTCAATATTTTGCTTAATACATTCTAGTAATTTCATTTAATCATCATTGGGCATTAAAATATGAAAAATGGATAATAAACACCATGATATGACACAGACCAAGGTGTGCAAAGTTATCCACTTGCAAAAATAGACAGTCACAAAAAAGGAATGTCCTGACTTGTACTAAGGGCAAAGTTACCCCAATCTTTTTGCTAAGACAATCTGCAAGCATCAATCAAAGAAAGAGAGGTCATGAGACATCATCACTCTTCTAAATACTTCATGGGACATCCTTGACGTAGCAAGTAACATGACTCAACAGACAAATCCAAAAGATAAGAAAAAGTAGACCAACAAAGTCAACAACCATTCAGATTGTTTTCCAATGATTGTTTGTCAATATGCAATTGACTAATTGATTGATGGGTTGATTGATTGACAATGCCTAGTTTCAAGAGGGGAAACATTTCATATAAGATGTCGAGTCTGGTTTTGATCATGTAACCACCTATATAAGGAGAATAACAGAGTTTGATGAATGACAATGTCTATTTTTAGGAAGGACACATCCTGTATAAGACAAATGACATGATTTATTATTTTTTTGTTAATTTTATGTTTGGCTTATTTGACTTGAAGACTTGTCGAATAGTTTGTTTGTTGATTCATGATTTGATTTGGGTTCAAATGACTACTTTGCATATGATGAAAATGTCCAACTTATTATGACTTACTCAAAAAACTCTAAAGGACTAACCTAGGGCCTCGAGAGCTCTTCGATTGATAGCCTTGCCTACGTAACAATGTGCAAAGACCTCATAGTTTGATAGGACTTGACCTTGTTTTGTTTATTATGGACTAACTCATGTGATTGAATTTATTCAACAAAACCTAAAGGATTGACCTAGTGTCTCTAGGGCTCATCGACTGATGGACTTGCCTATGTTATACATGTAGAGGAAACATAGTTCGACTAGAATTGAACTAACATGACTGACTCTGACTCTATTTTTGGGATTTTTGAAGGTTTATTTGGATTTATTTTGTTTTAACATGTTTTTATTTTTTTGGTTTTTTGGGAATATTTGATTTTTTTGGCTTTTTTGAAGTTTTCTGATTTTATTGTATTTTTTGAATATTGTGACCTCTAATGAAAACTATAGAATCCAATGAATATGTAGGTTAAGTGTACCTTCCCCAAATCGGGTATAAGACCAATTTATTAGGGGTGGAATCAAAGAAGGCTTATTGTGACTAGATACGAAAGGAAAAAACACACGCAATGTCAATCATTCAATGTTATGGGAAGGACAACCAAGCATTATTATGGATGGCATGAGAAGTGTGAAGGTGAAAAACTAGATAGAATGATGGTAGATGATGGAGCGAAGATTGACTACACATGGCGCATGTTTTCCAAGTTTTCACCATCGTAATTATCCAAAGCACCACCGAAGTGGTTTTCACTATTGGAAAAATTATCTCTTTACTATTTTTTTGATTTTTTTGGTGTCACCAAGACTCTTGTTTGCTAGGTTTTCATCAAGGTGATGATTTTTTTATGTTTTTCAATTTTTTTGTATTTTTTAGGTTTTGACATGGCTTTCTGAAGCTAGGTGTAGAACTTGCGCAAGTGCAAACTATTGATAGGTTCTAACAAGGGTTCCCCTTCAAGTGTTGAAATTTTATAGGATCCTGACCTGAAGACTGTCATGATGATGTAGGGACCCAACCAATTAGGTTCAAATTTGTCTATCTTTTCTCACTCTGCTGAATTCTTAGGATTTTCCATTAAAACCAGGTCACCAATGTCAAAGTGTTAGACCAAGACCTTGTTGTAGCTATAATAAAGACAATTTTGATAAGCTTGCAAATGGACCAAAGCATTTTTTCTTCATTCATCTAACAGTTCCAACTCATGTGGTCAAGAGAAATGATACTCTTCATCATCAATCTACCCTTGGATGGATACCTACAGGGAAGGTAACTTGATCTCAATAGGTAAGATGGCTTCAAAACTAAAGACTGGGGAGTATGGAGTGGTTCCTGTGGGAGTGTGGATACTAGTGTGGTAGGCCCATAGGGCGAGATTAAGATGAAGGTGCCAGTCATGACTAGCATCATTGACAGTCTTTTTAAGGATTTTGATGATAGTTTTGTTAGATGCCTCAGCTTGGTCGTTACCTTGTGGATAGTATGGAGTGGCGAAGTGATGTTGGATATGGAATTTCTCATAGAGTTGGGAAACATCTTGGTTCTTAAAAGGATGACCATTATTAGTGATAGTAGATTGAGGACACCTTTACCAACAAATGATATAATTAAGGATGAATTTTGATATTTGTTTGCTAGTGATGTGTTATGCCTTGCATAACCACCCCATTTTATTTTGGAACAAAATGGGTCCCCCTTTTTCTTTTGTTTTCTTTGCCTTTGGTTGTCCAATTTGGCCTTAGGAGTTCTTTTGTTTTCCTCCTAAGGTTTGTCTTTTGTTCTATTGGAGTCAGATCCAGATCTAAATCTAAACATTGAACTCTGTCAACGTTTCTCGTTCAGGTTCCATCCCGACCCCGACTCCACCTTTCCCTTTGTTTCTTCTTTGGTTGGTCGTTTTCCTCTCCATTTTGTGTCCCGTGTCTTAGGAATTTCCTCTCTTCCTTGGGTCTTTTGTTTTGTTTTGGAGAACGTAGGATTGGGACTCACATTGAACTTGGGAATTCCTTCCAAGTTTTATTTATGTTCCTTTCCTAGTTCCGGTTTCGCTTCTTTTTTCTTTTTCCTTTGGCATTTTTTGTCTTTCTCTGGCAGACGCGGAACCAGAACTGGAACTGAACCCTGAAACTTTTTAAAGTTTTAGGTTCGGGTTCCGTTCCAATCTCGGTTCCACAGGTCTTGTTCTTTTTGCTTTTGTTCCTTTTGTTTTGTCGTGGGGTGCTTTTCCCCCTTTCTTTTTCTTCCTTTGTCTTTTTCTTTGTAGTCTTTTTTGGTTGTTGTCAGAGGTGGGGTCGGAATGGAACCCAAACCTAAAAATTTAAAAAAATTTGAGGTCGGATTTGACTCCGATTCCAGTTCCACCGGGTTTATTTTTTCTCCAGTTCCGATCACTCGGTCAGGTATCGGGTTTGTATTTTTTTCGTTGTTCTCTTTTTGTGGGGTCGGAGTTGAAACAACGATGTATGTAAGGTTAGTGATTGGTTTGTGTCTTTCCCCCATTTTGACTCTGGTCCCGGTTCTGTCTTGGTTCCACGCCTGCCAGTTTTGAAGGTAAGTGTTTCTAGTTCCATTTTGGTTCTGCCTCAACCAGAGTTGGGTTTCTTTTTTTAAAAATTGAAGGCATGATGAACAATAGTGTATTTTATATGCTTTGAGGACTAATGGAGGAATTTTTGTTGCAAGATTAAATATACACCTGATGTTATTTTTCAAGGAGGTCAGTTGGAAAGCCTACCTCAGTTAGATTTGGCATAAAACTCCTGAAGAAGAAAGTCGTTGAGACCCTCTTGTTGTCTTGCCGACTGGCAGTTTGGTTCTGTTCATTTCAAATCCAAAGGTCACTGAGACATCTTGGTCACCATGATTTTTTGTATATCTCTCCGCTTGGGAAGTCTCACCAATAGTTGTATGCTATGCCAATGCTATTGTAGAGTATAATCGCATCGGGGAGACATGGCTAGTGTCTCACTGACATGCAATTCTGTCTGAATAGCTTTTGACCATCTGGGAATCTTGTGTGGCATATCTTCGACCAATTAGAGGGAACTAAAGGTGAACCATTGGCAGTTTGACTGATTGACTACCCCTATGAAGAAGATCAACAAAATGTGCGCGGCATGGGTCGGCTCAGTGAAGCAATGGTGTTTTGATCTAACAGGGGATATTGGATGCTGCTTCTTGAAGATGGTCAACTTGCAGAAAGATCTTGAGCACAAGAAAGCCAAAAGGAAGAAAAGGCCATGAGTCTCAGTGACAGCTGGGATCTCTACTGGCAAAAGGTAGATCGCCATTTATGATAATACTTCAGGGCATTCAAAGCAGCTCTAATGGAAGTTCGAGGGTGGACACGGAGGCCAGAAGTTAATGTGATTATTCCAAAAGATCTAGAGGTCATTCCTGGAGTGATCCTTCACCGACATGGACAGTGAGGATGCACATTGAATGTAGCATTAACTTCATTCCAAAAAGATATGAGGGCTGACCCTCCTATAACCAACTGATATTTTGTAAACCCTAAAAGAGGGGCCGACTTTCTTTTTGGAACATTTTGTATATATGGCATTTTTGCCTCTTTTAAAAGGGGGATTTTTGACGTACGAGTAGTAGAAAAAAGAGAGAGATAGAGATTTCAAGGATAGAGTTATATTTTCAAGCAGTAGGGATTTTCTGAAAGATAGAGGAGACAGAATTGCATCCTGTCTCTTTGTAATGGGAGCTTCTTTTGTCTTCCTAGTTAGGAGTTAGATTCAACATAGACAGTGATGTATCTTTCAAGTTTTCTTAGTGTAGATGGAGATGATTTGGAGTCATGGATTTTCTATACACTGGTGATTGTGCCAGATTCATAAATGTTGTTTATCTATTTCACAAATAGTAGAAGCAACTAGATTTAAATCTACTTCATATTATGCTTCAAAATGGTATTTATCTTGGGTTAATCATTTGATTTGAAAATATTTCAAGGAATGGAGTTTTATTTTATGTTTTGTTTAAATATTGATTTTCAATCTATTGTTGAAGTTAGCACTGTGAATGAATGAAACTGTGTGTTAATCACAAGTTAATTTTGTTCTCCAGTTTTAGTTAGGAATTCCTTGAAAGGTAACAAGTCTGGTTAAGTTGGATGAATTATCATTCTCTTCGGTTCCAAAGCTTTGATCTATCTTTTTTTGTTTCTTTAAAAACCCTGGTTAAAGTAGGTTTGAATTTATGTTTGATCTTAGAACAATCCACAAGCTCAACACCAGTAGGCCCCTTGAACATTATAGTTCACATCAACCATTGAGTGAAATCAGCACAATCGAGAACCGATTACCAAGACCTTGGGAGTTAGATATCCATGTGTTATTCTTTCTCTTTCAGGAGAGAAAAATAGTAATATTCTGTTAATTATTGTTGTGCTCATTAGAACCATCAACATGATGTATGTCATGGGAATAGTTTCAATCCATTTGGTGAAGTATTCAGTCACTATGATGATGAATTTATGGCTATTGGATGAGGTGGGATGGATTTTACCTATGAGGTTGATTCCCCATTGGTTGAAGGGACATGGTGATGTTATCAGTTGATGTTCTTGAGCTCATACATGTATTAGGTCTCTATGAATCTGACACTGCCAACATTTCTTGACAAAGTGATATGAATCTCATTCCATCATGGGCCAATCGTATCCTACTCTCATGATCTTCTTGGCTAAAGTTGGACCACTAGAGTGGGCTCCACATATACCTTCGTGTACTTCTTGTAGGTTCACTTGTGCTTCATTAGTATCAAGACATCTTAGGATGGTTTTGTTTAGGTTGTGTCGATAAAGAGTGTCCCAATGATGGAATATCTAGTGGCTTTGTGAATGAAGGTCTTGTGTTGATTGGCGGATAGGTCAAGGGAAATGATTTGGTTATGTAGGTATTCATAAGTTCCTTGGTACCAAGGGGAGTTAGGACCAAAAATTTCACACACTATCTCAGACTCAAGAATATCAAAGGTGGGAATTAGTAGTTGCTCTAACAAGAATGCGTATTGTGGCACATTATCTAGGATATCCAAGAGAGAACTGAAAGTTGCCATTGCATCTGCTACCTTGTTTTGAATGTGAGGGACCTAACAAAAGATGATGTTGTCGAAGTACTATTTAATACTGTTAACCATCCACTTATAAGGAGTAAGCTTTTCATATTTTGTGTCATAATCATCATTGAATTGTCAAATTACCAATTGAGAATCACCATACACATGAAGGCTTTTGATTTTCCACTTGATTTCCATGTGAAGTCCTATGAGTAAAGCCTCATACTCTGCTATTTTGTTGGTACATGAGAAGGAAATTATGAATGACTTGGGGTGTGATAAATAATATGCCTACTCCTCAACCATAGCTTGTGTGAGATCCATTGAAGTATAACTTCCATGTTGCGGGCATGTCTGACGTGAATATAGACTCATCAAGAAAATCTGAAACTAGTGGATGATCTGCCTTTGTAGGTGCATCTATGAGTCAGTTAGCTTTGACTTGTCCTTTTATGGCTTTTCATTCAACATACTAAATATCATATTTTCTTAGTATCATTACCCACTTAGCCAACCGTCCTATCAAGGATTCTTTGCTGATAAAATACTTTAATGGATCAATTTTGGTGAAAAGTTTTGTCTAATGCTTCAACATGTAATTCCTAAGTCTTTGAGTAGTAAAAACTACCACAAGAGAGGCATGTTCGATAGGAATTTAGTTGAGTTCATAGCCCACAAGTGTATGGTTGATATAGTAGATTTCTCATTCTCCGCCTTCATCATCATTTTGTCCAAGTAATGCCCCCAGTGTTGATGTGGTTGTTGATATGTAGAGTATGAGATTTCTTCCATCAATGGGATGCATTAGGACTGGTGGTTTAATAGGTTATCATTTATCTATTGAAAACATTCTTGACACTTTTCTTTTCGCATGAATGGTACTCCTTTTCTGAGAAAGTGTTGGAAATTTTTACATTTGTTGGCCAATTGTGTGATGAATCTTTAGATAGAATGGATTATTCCTTGCAACATTCATAGATGACTTATGCTGGCGGGTGGTGCCATGTCTATAATGGATTTTAATTTGGAAAGGTCAACTTCAATGCCTCTTCTGGAAATGGTGTAGCCTAGGATTTTACCTCATGTTACCCCAAATACACATTTCATTAGATTTAGTCATACTTTATAATCTTCTAGTCTCTTGAAATTTTTGTCTAAAATGCATAGATGGTTGCCTCTTGTCAATGAATTAGCTATAAATTCATCTACATAATCTTCCATGAGAGTGTGCACGAGGTAATGAAAAATTGTTTTCATGGCATGTTGATATGTAGCCCCAACGTTCTTCAATTCAAAAGGCATGACATTCCAGTAGTATGTTCCCCATGGACATGTGAAGGTTGTCTTGTGCTAATCTTCAAGATATGTGTTGATTTGATTATATCCCAGGAAACTATCTATGTGGGATAACATCTCATAGCCTACCATTAAGTCCACTATGATGTCAATATTTGGCAGGGAAAAGTCATCTTTTAGACATGCCTTGTTCAAGTCTCAAAAATTGGTGCATATGTAGATTCCTCCTCCTGGCTTTATGACTGGTACTAAATTAGAGTTCCACTCTGCATAATTGATAGATCAAATGAATCCTACATCCAACAAATTTTTGAGCTCAACCTTGACCAATGGGGCAATTTGTGGATGCATTTTTTTGAGTTTTTGCTTGACTGGTTTCGCATTGGAAAATAGTGGCAAGTGGTGCAAAACCAATTTAGGATCTAGCCTAGGCATGTCATCATAAGACCAAGCAAAGCTTATTTATCATTCTATGAAGAAGGCACGAAACTCATTCTACTCTAATTCTGTCAAAGACGTTGCAAAGTGGACAATATTAGGATTTTCATCTGTGCTAATGTTGACTTCCCTAGACTGTTCAATGAGAATGGGAAATTTTTCTTGGTTGATGGGAAGTAATTCCAACCCTCCATCCTTGGGTGCCTTGGAGAGGTTTTCACCCTTGGATGTGTCCTTTCTTTTTACTTTTTCATGGTCTAGAGGTGCCTTGTGGTTTTCAACTAGAGACTTTCTTTTTTTGTTTTATCGTTTCACTTTTGTGATTGGGGGGGTGGAAAGACTCCCCAAAATAGGTCATGTTATCCAATTCTATGGTAAAACCAACTTTATGATCTCCACTAGGAATGCCTTCTTGTAATCCCATAAACTCGGTGATAGCTTCATCAATTTCAAATATGTCTAAGATGGGTGGTCCTTGTTGGTCCCAATCTATCAATTACGAGTACACTAAGGGCATGCCATCATCGGTAGTATTAAGGTTCAGTGAATGGGTAGATAGTGTGAAGATGAAAGTGTTGTTAGGATCCCAAAAGGAATCAATCCAAGTGTTTCCTTTGGTCTATGGGTCAGATAGGTCAAGTTTTTTGAATTTCTTGGCTGTCATAATCATTGGATGTGTAAGATTCCCACTCCCATTCGTTGGATCTGGTCTCAATATGGGAATCCTCAAATGTCTCGATATTATTTGAAACACTTACTTCCTCAGTATAATGTACCTTAGTCCAAGGATACTTCACTTTTAATGGTACAAACACTATCCCTAAATTCTTTGGTCTTGTGGATGGTAGAAAAGGTTTTGTCATCCCATTGTTGTGTAATCCAAGCCCACTGTGTCTATCATAACCTTTGTGTCTCATGATTTTGAAGCATTTTTCATAATTCTTGGTTGGGATTTGCTTATGTTTAATGTCCTCTTCTTCTCTATATAGCCAAGTGGTGACATCTTCTTCATTGATGGATTCCTTGCTTAGTTCTCCCCATTTTGTGAAGGTTGTCATGGGAGATACTTGAATAGTGACTTTAGGGTCCCTCTTGACTATTGACGGTCTACCATATGACTTGGGAGATGTAAGTTTGTTGATGCAATAGGATGTCTTCATATGATACTCTCCACACCCCTTATCTTGGACCTGGATCTTAGGGTTGAAAGGTGGAGTTTTGGAAGTGGATTCTTTGGATAAGTAGAAGGATCAATATAGTGAGATTAGGTGGATGATGAAGCTTCCTGATTTATTTGTACTATTTTTTTGGGTGTTCCTCTTAGGTTGTTACAATTTTGAAAAGGGTCTAGGTCACCAACTATTGTAATATCAGTGCCATTGTAGGGGAACTTTAGGCATTGATGGTACATGGATGGAATGGATTTCATGCCATGAATCCATGGTCGGATGAGGAGGAGATTGTATGGGAGATCTAGGTCCAAGACTTGGAATGTGGTATCCAATATTGTGGGCCCAACTCTAATTGGTATTGTTATGACACCCTTGGAAGAACACTCTTCATCGTCAGAGGCTTTTATGATAATACTCTTTTTTGTGCCTACACAAGCTTCAAAGAAGCCCAATTCCTTAACTAGTTTAAGAGTGCAAATATTCAAAACCGCTCCACCATCTACCAAGACTCATCTGATTTTATGTTTATGAACAAAGACTTCTAGGTGCAAGGGGTCATTATAATTGGACTTTTGAGATGAATAGTCTTGATATGAGAAAGTGATGTAGTGTGTGTGGGCTAAATAGCCCACCATTTTCTGGAATTAATTGACATCAAGGACAGTTGGGATGGAGGTGTCTTGTAATGCCTTGTCTAGAATAGTCCTCTACTCGGGGCATATACGAAGTAATTCAAGGATGGATATTTGAGTAAGTGTTTTCCCCAAATGGTCTAATAGGTTATATTGAGACATTTTTTGTTGCTTAGGGGAGCACCTTGTAGGGTCACCTTGGTTCTTTGTGTGTTTACCGCACATTTAGGTGACTTCTTAATGGCGATGGTATTGACTTAGTCATTTGAGGATTAGATATGATTTATGGTAGTGTAGTAATAAGAGGCATTGGTATAGTTGGCATAGTTATTGGTATTTGAACCCAAGCTAGAGGGCTTTCCTATACCATAGTCATCCAATGAATTCTTAAAGATTGTATTATCATTGTTAGAGGTCAGTTGTTGACTGTCCACTTCTAGGACATTATTTGCAATTACATCATGAATGATGTTTTTGAGTTATCTGCATGATGAGGTTTTGTGTCCCTTAGTATGGTGAACTTGCAAAGGGTATTGTATTCCCACCATGAAGGTTTAAATTTCCCTAGATCATAACTTTTTTCCTTGAGAATTTGAATGATTTTGGACTAAAATTTTTGTTTTAGGACTAATTCAATTGGTTCTCCTAAGGTAGTATATTTGTGTCTTGTCAAAAAATTCCTTTGAGGTCTTTGTTATCGGTTATTTTGAAGGGCATTTATTTTTTGTTCAGGGACACATGGTGGGTTATTTAATGTATTAGGTCCTTTATGTGTGAGTTTAGGAGCAGTGTTTATAGCCTTTGCATCAAAAAATCTGTCATTTGTGACATTCTTATTGTGTGCCCAATACTTACCTTTTTCATTTGAGGTACCTTGGGCATTTTGAGTTTTGGTGTATATATTAAGTTCCACTTTTGCGATAAGGGCCTTCTCAATTATGGTGCCTTTTTCCACTAGGTCAACAAATGTTGTGCAACAATGGGCTTGCAATTGATATTTTAGGTCCGTGGTCAAGTTTTCTATGAACATGACAATTCTTTATTTTTCAAGAATCTCGACAGGACATCGACTAGCCAAGCTCATCCATCATTGGAAGAATGTTATGAATGACTCACCCTCTTCTTTTTTTTTATGAGATAGTGTGGCTATGGTAATGTCATTTTCAATGTTATAGGAAAAGTGAGTTACAAATTTGTTAGCTAGTTCATCCCATGACTAGATTCATGTAGGTATATGTGCGAACCATTCTAGTACTTTTCCTATGAGACTCCTAGGGAATAATCTCATGAGATATGTCTGTTTGTATGCAATGTCTATTAAAGCCATGTGAAACTCCCTTACATGTTCAATAGGATTCCCCTTTCCTCTATACTTGGGTAAATTTGTCATGACATAGTTAGGAGGAAATGGAGGCATATATCTGCATCTATCAAAGGGGTTATGGGGGCAACTCTTGTGTTGAGTGGGTATTTTTTGTTGATCTATTTGTATGTTTTCCACTTTATTTTGTAAGGAAAGCATTTTATTTGCTAAGACATCAACTTGAGTCAAGGGATGTGTCCACTGCATTTACAACTGTATTATGATATGGGCCCGTGTGCTTGTTTTGAAATCCAATGTGTTGGGAAGATGAATTGGTGTTGATTCTAGGTATTTATGATGTGTTTCGATTCAAAATGTTGCTAGTGTAATATGGAATTTGTGTTTGGATATGTGGTATGTGTGAGGTGAAATTTGGGATGTGTGAGGTGTTTGTATTGAATTGCATTTGAAATAGGTTTGAAGTATTGTGACATTGTATGTTTTGGTTGCTATATTGGTGGAAAGGACCTTGTGTGTTGGTTTGTTGGGGGAATGCTTGTATTAAGACCTTGTGAAGTGTTGGTTTTGGACCCACGAATATGAATCTTTATCCTTTTATTTCTACCAAAATTATTTTATGATGAGGCATCCATGGAATGCAATGTACCAAATGGATTATTGTTTTGCCAAAAGTTTGTGACATAGCTTGTGTCATAGCTTGTGTTTAAATAGTGTCATGTGGATTGTTGTAGATTCTTGTGTTGACCCTCTTAATGGCATAGAAACATTTATTTGTGGGATGAAACCTTTAGGATTATATGTATCATGTCCTTGGCCTTGTTTAGTTCCTTTGTTTGGCATTGGTTCTGCTTGAAGTGTGTTAACATCAAATCCATGGGGAATTTTTGCTCCACTATGCAATAGTTTTACTAAAAATCTTTGAGGTTCTAGTGCCACTATCTCATCAAAAAATCATGCTACATTGGGTTCTCAGGAGGCTTCCTCTATTTCATCTTGAGTTATGTCCTTGGTCTTGAATTTTTCAAAAGGTCTAGGTGCCTCATTGGAAGAGGAACCAAAGTTCATGTTGCTAGTATAGTTGTAAATGTTGTCATCTTCTTCTGGAAAGAAATCCATTTCCTTTCTCTTCCTTTGTGATCTTGTTTGGAACATAAAAATACTTGCAAGTGTGATGAATGGGAGATGAAGTCTAAGGAATGACAATGCAAAGGTAAGATTAAGTCTAAAGGTATGAAACTAGACTATGTTTTTGGATTTTTCAGAATATAATGGATGCAAAATTATGGTGTACCAAGATTAAAGACACAAAGTGACAATAGTCAAAATTATGATGTGATAATGTCATTATGATAAAAAATCTATGGTATGTCTAAAGTATGCAAGTGTAATGTTAATATGATGTTTTGATGAAGGGGTGTAAAATGACCTAATATGAATACTAAGAACTTTTGGTAAACCTAAGAAGAGGTTGTCAACCAAACTAAGATAGTCAAAGTGACAAATTTGATTATCAAGACCTTACAAAGGACAAAGACTAAGATGATAAGTGACAAGGTGGAATAAAACTAGACTTGTGAGTTTAGAGAACCAACTCAAAGGACAAGGACTTAATTGATTGAAAGATAAGGCCAAGATAACTTGAATTTGTGACTATGGTCTAATCTAAAGTCTAATAAATTTCCTCATCTGAGGTCTACAAAAGCGTATGTAACTAAAGGTTTGACCTAAAGTTTGACCTATGATGTATGTAACTGATACAAAGGTGAGACAATGAATGAAATGGAATTATGGATATGAGAATTGTAAGTCTATGGTCTAATAAAAATAATATAGTCAGGAATTGATAAAAAAATCAGATTGTTCCAAAATTCCCTAAAAAAATTATCAACTAGCAAATGCAATGTAGGGCCTATCAAATGTGGTGTTCTGAGAAGCAATTAGGATGTACTAGTTTTTAGAAAATGTGAAATTTTGAGAAGCAATCATGGTGTTCAATGATAGATGTGGTCAACAGTGTATTTTTTTCCTAGTTTGACTGATTTTTGTTATGGTTTTTTATGAAATCTGATGGAAAACACAAAAAATAGTCTAAAAACAATGTCTTGGCTAGTCTGAATGTCAAAATTTGTGATCATAATGTGTATGTTTGGAGGTTATTCACCTCAATTTCCATAGGCCGTAAGACAAATCAAAGACAATTCACACACATAAAACACTTTCCTATCCTAAGGACAATGGCTAGTGGCACAACCCCTTGGGCCACAACTTGGAATCCCCATCGCCTCAAGTGGAGGGACACCAGCTTTATGGGGTGTTTTCACTCTTTTCTTCAAGAGAGGATGGATAGGAGCCTCCTAGAATGGAAGGATAACCCAAATCACTCTCTCCTCAGAAAGCTACAAGTAAAAAAAAGTAACTTATGCAACGTCGAGGATTTTTGTATCATCTCAAGGGAGCCACACTGAGTAACTTTTGGGGCATGATGCACATCCCCTACACCAAGCGTGGTCAATAAAAACTCAATCATAAAGGGTGGGCCTCTAACTAGTTTTTCTTTTAGTCGCAACTTAGGGACTTACTCCCTTGCAAGCATAATGGAAAGGAAATAGAGAATTTTGGACTTGGCTTTCACCTTATCCTTTTATATAGCAGCCTGAGGGAAAAACTGCTTTGGGTCACCAAGGAGTTCTTTGTATGGATGTGTCTCACTTTGGTAGGATCTATCTAATGGGGTTTAATAAAAGAAAGACAAACACAATATTCTTTATCTCCAAGATCACTCAAGGTGCAAGGAGAGAGCATACACAATACATACTTGACTCACACTACCTAAGAGTTCATTAACCTTATACAAAACCAAATGTGTGGTGTGATAGTGAAAATTTAAAGAAGTTTTTTTGATTCCCAAGATCACTCAAGGTGTGAGGGAAGAGCATACACACCTCACAACAAGTACTTAAGATCATAAGACAATGAAGACAATGGTTCTTTTTAAGTCCCAAATTGAAATGTGAGTTGCAAAGACACTTGATGCAAGTTGTTTGTTCTTTTTAGACCAAATGAGTGTAAAAAGTGCAGGTTATTTTTAACCCAAATGAGTGTGAAATGCAAGATTGTTGTAATTTTTAAGACCAATGAGTGAAAAATGCAAGATTGTTGTTCATTTTAGACCCATGAGTGTGAATCCAAGTTGTGGTTAATTTTAAGCCCAATGAGTGTGAACAAACCAAAAGATATTGCAAAATTATAGCTCCTATCTAAAACAATAATCATGCAAAAGATAGACCTGTTAGTGACTCCAAAATGCGAAATATCTCCTCCAAGCTAAGACATGTGTTGTAAACTAGAGATAAGTAACATAAAAACCTCTAATCTATTGAATGAAAATGCATGAAACTAAAATATTCTACTAAAAACCCTATTTCAAAATGAACAAGCAAATGCAGTGTAGAAACTGACAAATGTGGCTTACTGGTTCTGAACAATTGTAGTGTAGTAGCTAGTGATTGTGGCTTTCAAAATATCGACTATGGTGAATGGTCGAAATTAGATACTGTGAAGCCCCAAGAAAATGCATTGCAAAAACATGGAAGCTACAAAACACTTAAATTCGACAAAATTTGATAAAACCCAAAACATATATTCGATTCAATTATGATGTCAAGATGTTAGATCAAAACCAGAGAGTTGAGAAACATAATCTAAAAGCCCAAAAATAGACTCAATAGAATGATTTTTTCTAAATCTAGAAAAATGTGGCAATCAGGAAAGTGATTGTAGTTCTTTGGCTTTTGGAAAATGTATTATAGAACTTGGAAAATGTGGTGTTTCATACTGAAAATGTGGCATTCTATCAGAAATAAATGTTTTGTTTGGAGTCATAGTTGTGGCGCAGACCTAAAATTTTCTAAAAAAATCTTTCCAAATTTGTTAGTTCATGTCAGGTTCACCAATGCAGAATACAAAAAAATCAAGGTTAAGGTCATAAAACACTAAACCTACAACCCTAAATCCCTAAACCAACAATGAAGCACAATCCAACATAGAATAATCAAATATGAAGCAACATTACCTATTCCATGGTTGATTCACCTCCATTTTCCTTCTCCATCTTACTTTATATGCTTGATTGCCCTTAGATTTGAGTATGAAATAATAGCCTAATTTCAATGATAGCAAAATATTGAAGATTGTACTTTGTCTCCTTAACAACATGTACTTAAGCATGAACTAGGTTGGTTGAAATGACAATGATAGGTCTCTTTTATAGAAAACCAAATAAGAATGAAGGGTTGAGATTAAAATCCAATATGCCATGACAATCAATGGTCAAGAATGAAAGTTGTAGTATGAAATAGGGTTAGGGCTAAATTAGGGAAAAGATAAAAATGAATGGCTAAGATTGAATTATAAAATAATTCAATCAAGGGTAGCAATTGAATGAAACATGAAGATATCATAATGGCACGAATAAGGATGTTGGCATAGAAAAAGTGGTTGCTAGAAAACATTATTTAATTATAGAAGACATATGAAAGTTGACTTTTCAATTAAATAATAATTTAATTCAAAAGTGGGAAGGTCAATTTAGTAAGTCATTTAAATAAATAAAATTTATTCAATTCATGCAAGAAAAGACTAAATGAATAATTAAATAATTGAAATAATTATTTAATCATAGTAGAAAGATGATAATAATTAAATAAATAAAATTTATTTAATTATAGTGGAAAAGAGACTTTACTGACATAATTAAATAAATAAAATTTATTCAATTAATCAAAAGGAGGAAATAAAAGGATGGAAATGAATTAATTAAGTAATTATAATTACTTAATTAATAAAGGAATTATGGCATTAGACAATAAACAAATAATTAAAATCATTTAATTATTAGGGACGAAAGAGAATCGATGAAGAAAAAATAGTGTTTGCGGGCCGAGGACAATTTTTAGTGTCTACAACAAAGAATGTGGTGTCCTCACCACCATCGTTAGAAGAAACAAATGATTCCCCAGAGACTTTTACTCCTTCAAAACATACTAACAAACCCATAGGTGCTAATGATGAAAACCAGAGTGCAGAACAAGAACGAGAAAAGAATTGATGCAGATGGTATTGAGGACCACTATGATAAACAAAATAAAGATGCAGGAAATGAAAATATAGATAATCAAAATGAGAATGGAGAAGAAAAAGGAGAAATAGAAAGGGATGACAACAAACATGATGACAAGAATGAAGAAAAAGATAAGCAAAAAGGAAATTCCTTCGGTGAAGAGGAGAAAGAAGAGAATGAAGAAGATGCACAAAAGACCATGAAGATACCTAAGCCATCTGGAGAATCTTCTGGTAATACACTCAAGGATCTTTTTTCCAAATAGATAAGGTTCCAACTAGTAATTCCTCCCCAGTTGTTACGACTCCCAATGTATCAAGGAAGTGTGGATTTGGATAAGATCTCAACAATTCAAAAATTGGAGCTCAAAGATATCTTCCATGCCTCTAATAGAAAAGAGATTATAGAGACACATCAAAAGGGGACAAAATTGATAAATGAAGCTATCAAGACTCTGCGGGATGCTACTCTGGGTAGTGTTA
Organism: Sequoia sempervirens; assembly: GCA_007258455.2. NCBI lineage: Eukaryota > Viridiplantae > Streptophyta > Pinopsida > Cupressales > Cupressaceae > Sequoia > Sequoia sempervirens. Next base: position 290,394,125 of record VDFB02353493.1, read on the forward strand.
TTGACAATTCTCTAACCTCTATTGAGAATCTCAAATTTTTAGTTGAATCTATTAAGGAGTATGCCTCTGATCTAAAGGAGAAAACTAAAAAAATGTTGAATCAAGCTTTTCTAAGAAGAGGCTACTTGAGCTACAAGATAGATGTCCATATGCACATCGAAAAGTGGAGAAATGTCTGAAGGAAGTGCAGGAATGTGAAGATGAAGCAAAAACTCTTTTTTTTGTACTGCATGAGATGGCTAGATGTCGCTCAAGGAATTAAGGACTTAGTGGACTCAATTTATTCACAAATAACTAATGCCTCCAAATCCTATGACCTAGCACAGGATAGAGATCATACCACTTGGACTACCATTACTGATCTACAAAACAAATTTTTCACACTACTCACACTACAAAGGTAGAAAAAAGACATTATAAGGCAGTTTGGATAGCTTGGGGACTTGGTGAAGACCAAGAACATACTAGTGTCAAGTGTCATAACTGATATAAATAAGCTTACAAAGATAAATCCAAATCCATGCACTCTAAAAAAGGGAAAGGAGAACATAGTAGAAATGGAATCAATGTATAAATCGCTTGCAGTAGCCAAAAATACTTGGAATGAAGGGATGTATTCTTGGAAAGTGATAGAAACCTAGGTGGTGAAGACCCCCTACCCAACACAAATGATCAAACTCAAACAAGGAACCAACACTTACAACATTATTCACTCCCCTTTTTTCAAACGCACACCTAAAGGCTTGTAGCCCTCCAAAATTGACTTTTCTCAATATATTTTAGAGAAGGCCATATAGAGACCTTCAATACACCTTCTAACATCCTCTTTGGGACCTAATACAACATACCAAAATATACTATAAGGTTTATTTGACAAAATACTAAAAACCAATAGACTCCCCTGCCTTTTAGGCCACCAAATAGCCCTCTTTTACAAAGGAGGTACCTCCAAAACACCTAGTTTTCACCAAATATCATTTTACAGTCACTAATTGTGTCACAAAACAATAAATTCCACCACTATTTCTTAGAGCCTTGACCTCTAAGACATTGATCCACCAAACCCTCACTTTACATGCAAAATGACAAGGGTTTATTCAAACTCCTATCACATGGGCTTATAGAACTCAACCAATTCCACCAATAGATTCTCAATGGTTTGTAATAACTCAAAAATCCATCACAAGATCAGTTCTATCAGATTTTTACCAAAACCCTATCTCAACACCTCATTTTCACATGGAAAAACACATTGTTTTGCCCTAGGGCTTCACCCCAAATCAAACAACTTGACTCCTATGCCAGCTAGACCTTATGAACACCTTAGAACCTATCATATGAAAAGTCATTCCACTAAGATACAGGCTTGGATAGTAGGTGGAATGACTAAAACACCATTTAAACTTCAATCAAACCCTTCACTGGCCTTTAATAGGCAGTCACAGAAAATTAATGAAATCTCTCTCAAATCTTAATATTAGACCCTCAAACTTGAAGTAAATGAAAGATATTTCATGCCTATACAATACAAAAAAAGATTCAGAATATTTATAGCCTATACAAGTCCATACAACTCTAGAAAAGTGCACAATAACAGTAAAATTGCATAAAATAACGTTGTTTTTGATATGGAACTTCAATACAATTCTTCAACCACCATCCTCGAGCCCTTTGGAGGCCGTTTATACATGTTTCATTCAAATTCCAACCAACCAATGCCTATAACTGACTTTTAAACTACTATGACCTTTCATCTCCTAGGAAAGTTGAATTTTGCAATTTTTTTGCTATGACAACATTTACACTTTTTTGCAACTTTTGACACACTACCACAAATGACTCACAAATCAACCTATTACATAGAAAATGGTCTCATTAGACCTTATTTAATGTAAATATACCCTAACACCTATATTTGACCTATTGACCTCCTAATGCAAACTTCATTTGCTAGGTGCACCTACACCAACAAATAATTGTTAAGGAGCTTGAAGGTGCCTCCTCCTCTAGGTAAATAATTTTTCACTTGTATATTCTTTCATTATTTTAGTTGATTTTCAAATTTTTTAATTATTCATCGATACATATGCATCAAGTTTTGAGCTTACATGTGTGCTATCGGCACACCCTTTTTCCTTGATGTCAAAGGGGGAGAAGTTAGGTGATGGAAGATGTTTTTGGAGAAGTTTGATTACTTAGATGTTTGGAGATGGTGTATGGTGTATGTTTGATGTTTTTGAAATTTTTTGAAGACTTAGTTTTGGATTCAATTTTTTCACATGTTGTAATTAATGAAAAAGGGGTAGATTGTTAGAAGAATGAAGAAGGAAACCTTTAGTGTGTTGTCATTGATGTCAATATTGATTGTTGATATTTACTCTAATCTGGTGAATAGAATGGAGATATCTTAATCCAACATTTTAGTCTGCAATTTCTCATGTAATAAGATCTACTTATGAGGTGATAATATGTTATTTCTAACCATTATGTGCATCTATGTTCAAGATTTTAGCTATTTTGGATGTACAATTTGAAAGTTATAAGTGGTAGTAGTTTGGCATTCAATTTTGGCTTTATATAGTGTAAATGGGTATGAGTAATCCAGTCTACATTCCTCCAGTGTTAAGAATCAGACTTTACAATTTTGGGAGATCATTTACAAGTGTCAGTACATTGTATATTCTAGATGGCGCATGGTAATATCATCGGATGGATCGTTGGTGATTCATCAATTAGCTTATTTTGTGATTAGGTCTAATTCCTAGCCAACCTAATGCTTGATATATGCTATGATGATTAAATTGTTGGAAACTGGTCAACGCTCACCTCAAGATTTGTGACATGGACTAATCGCCTCCTGTGGATCCATTAACTCTAGAAGTTGTATTGGGAATTAATAGGTTGACCTTTTGGTGTAATGACAATCGTGGGGCCAACAATTGGTATCAGAGCCAAAGGTGTCAGGCTCAAATCCCCTAGGCTTGCACTGAGGGGGAGATTTTTGGTAGCTAGTCAACACTCCCCTCAGAATTTGTGACATGGAATAACCACCTCTTGTGGATCTGTTAACTCTGGCGGTTGTATCAGCCATTAATAGGTCAACCTTTTGGTGCCACGACAACCATGGAGCTAACATAAATATGTATTATGGATGTTAAAGAGATCTATTTTAGGTCCATGCCAACCTAAATTAAGTGTTGCATGTTTGGTTTATGTGCGAAGATGATTTTGATTCAAGTGTGGATTCAACAAGGTAATTTTGATTTAATTTTTGGCTACATCTAATTAGGTTGACCTAATTGATGTATGTGGATGTATTAGGTATATATGTAAGACACTTTTGATATTTTTGGAGTGTGGTGGTATGTGATATGATGTGAATATGTGAATTTTGTGTGTACATGATTAGATATATAGTAGAATCATGGTGAATGTTGAGCAAATGAAAAGAAGAGCAATGTTTTGTGTTTTGTATCTAAGAAAGTGCATAGAGTCATTATATTGAGATTCAAAGGAACTAAATCCAGCACAAAGAAGGTGCATTTTCTATCGATTCACATCCTGACTGTGTAGCCATTTCTATTTTGTATATTTTTGTGGTTGCGAGCCTTATTGTATAGTGTGTCCTATCAATAAGCCTTTGTAATATCTTATAACCGACCATTATAATATGTTGTGAGCTAATCCTCACTGTGGTTTTTCCCTTTTTGTGTTTTCCACATAAAAATATTGGTGTTCACGTGTCTTGTGATCTTATGGTTGTTTTATGTTTTCCTTTTTTGTTGTAGTTAGATGTGTTTTCATAATTGGATGGATTATGATTAAATGTTTTAATGGAATACTGATTCACCCCCCCCTCTTAGTATTCTTATTGTTCAACACTACACATGTCGGTGTTGATGTTGAGTGAAGGTCTTTTTGTTGCTTTCGTTATCTTAGGAGGACAATATCCAAGACCAATTTTTGTTTCTTTTGTGTTAGGCTCCATAGGAACATGGATGCCTTGTTCTTTTCTACCACATCCTTTTCCACTATAACCAAGTTGTTTCAAGAGCTCATAACCTCTTCCATAAAGCTTTTCCATTTCTTTCAAATTTGGTGGTTGTTCATAATCAACATCGTCAAAGTTTGTTGTATAACTTATGTCTTCTTCTAAAGTGGATGAAGTAGATTCTTGTGAGGGTTCTTCTAAGTTTTGTGTTGAAATTACCATTGGTTCTTTCTCTTTTTCAGGTTCTTTTGTTGTAATCTTGTATTCTCCCATGAATGTTGGTGTGAAATCTAAGGAACCCCAATCATCTTCCAATAACTTTGTGACTTGTTCAATATTCTTTTATTTTTCTTCTTCTTGTATGAGTTCCACTTTTGAAGTTGGTATCAATGCTTTTAAAGGACTTTTCTTGTTTCTCTTAGTCTGTAAACAACTTTTGGGTTCAGGGTCAGCTTTGATTGTGTACACTTTGTTTTTGTAAACATAATTCATTAAATGATGAAGGGTCGAAGGCACTGCATTCATTTCATGAATCCATGGTCTGCCCAAGAGGAGATTGTATGAAAGGTCTTGAGGAATAACATGGATAGGAGTTTGTAATGTTTCCTTTCTAACTGTAATATAGGTAATGTGATCACACCAAGTGGTTGTCTTCCTATTTTATCAAACCAATGAATGGACAAAGAATCAGGTTCAATTTTTCTCTTATCCATTCCAATCTTATCCAAGAGGTTTATACTACACAAATTAAGGGCCAAGCCATTGTCAACAAGGGTTCTTTTTACTCGAACTTGATTAATAATGGCTACTATCATGAAGGTTTCATATTGTTTTTGAACTTCCAAGGAGGGCAACTCACTATGGTGAAAAACAATGTCTATATTAACCCCATTCATTCCTTGAACTAGGGTTGCCCCCTCATTTGGAATTGTATTCGAAGGAACCACAACTTGTTGTAAGGGTGTTTGAAGCATACTATGGTATTTAGATGAGACTTGAATAAGATCCCATGAGGATATCTTAACATGAGTATTTTTAAGTTGTTCAACAAGATCATACTCCTTTCCATTATGTAAAGGAAAATGAGGAGAACTAACCAAGGTAGGTTGAGGTAATCATAATGAAATTGGGGTGGATTACAGTTGCCTATTGTTTCTTTTATTATATGTGTGAGCAACAGTATTATAAATTAGTTGCTACAAAACATTGTTACTATCAAGTTTCCCTGTAAATTTTAAGATATCTTCGGCTTTTAATGGTTTCTTTTTAGGTGGTTCTAAGATAAGCATGGGTTTATTTTGAAATTGATGTTGGTGTGAGGGTGGGTAAAGTATAAGTTGAGGTGTGATTATGTTAATGTCTCTTTGTTTAGGGTAATTATGATAAGCCTTAGTGGATAAACCTTGCAAGATGAAATCCTCAAGGGATTCATCTAACATGTCAAATTCATCACTACTAAAGGGCTCAAGAGAGATATGTTAACTTGGAAAAGGAGATTTTACATGGTCAAGTAACTATTCTTTCTCTTCATCAATTTATTCTTGTTTTGTTTGCTTCTTTTGATGTTTTTGGTTTTTTCTTTTGTTTTCTAATGATTGCAAAATTTAAACTAATCTATCTAATGATGTAATGATGTTGAAAATGAAAGGAAAGTACTAAAATCTAACACTATCTTTAACTAAAATATGCAAGAAATGTTTTCCACAATATTGCAAAATCTAACAAAATGAGAAATGTATATGAAAAATTTGGATAAAATAAAAATGATAAAACAATAACATGCATTACCTAATCCAAATCTTAAATACCTCAAGTAGACGCAATGATGGATGAGTTATTCGATTGATTTGATATGTTGGTTTCTCAATTTATCAACATAATATTGAGATGGAGATGATAGATAGAAATGGATGAATGATTCAAGAATAATTTTGGTAGCATAAGGATACTTGAAGAATCAACCCCCCAAATGGCTTATGAGAGGGTTGATTTATAGGCAAGGTCTAATTTGGATTGATGGTTGAGATTGGATGTCAATAAGATGTCTTAATCAATGGCAAAGATTGAAAGTTGTAGTATGAAATAGGGTTAGGGAAAAAATAGGGCAATGATAAGGATTAATGGCCAAGATTGAATTATAAGATAATTTAATCAAGGGTGGAAAATGAATGAGACAAAAGAAGATAAGAATGGAGTTCAGATAATGAGGTTGGCACAGAAAAAGAGGTCGTCGGAGAAAATTAAATAATTATAAAATTATTTAATTTGGGAGGGAAGGTGAACAATTAAATAATAAAAGCATTATTTAATTATTAAAGACATGTGACATGTTGACTTTTAAATTAAATAATAATTTAATTCAAAAATGGATGAAAATGACAAATTAGTAAATAACTAACTAAATAAATAAAATTTTATTTATTTAATTATAGAAGAAGAGGATAATGAATAATTAAAATATTTATTTAATTATAGTAGAAAAATGATAATAATTAAATAAATAAGCATTTCTTTAATTATAGAAAGGAAGGGGCTAATTAGTGACATAATTAAATAAAAAAAAATTATTTACTTAATCAAGGGGAGAATAAAGGAAAAATGAATTAATTAAATAATTAAGAATTATTTAATTAATAGAGGAATATGACCTTAAAAGATAATTAAATAATTAAATAATGCAAGTAGAAAGAGAAATTGATATGAAAAGGTGGGCTCACAGGCAAAGGACAATTTTTCAGTGTCTACATTTTTCCCCTCTTTGAGATGTTGTTCGAGATGATGAGCTTTGTGTTAAGTAACATCATTTCAAAGAAGCTAAGGTATGGATAGAGGAAAATGGATGATGATAGAAAGTTAGGATGATGACGAAATAAGAGTGGGATGATGATGATATAAGAATAGGATGATGATGGGATGATGATGCCCCCTCAAGAGGATAGGTGAGTTGAAAGAACATGGGTATGCTCTCGAAATCTAGATGAAATGATAAAAGATGGATAATATGTTATGCTGCAAGAAAGTGAGCAACCATGATGTTTGATGTAGCACTAGACATGATGCACCAAGGTATAAGGACCAAGGTGACGATGTGTCTCGTGCTCCAACGTAATACAACCTTGTCTAGATACAAGATATGAATATTAGTTGGGAGTAATTAAGATTTGATGCAAATGCAAGATAAAAATGGTAACACACACAAGCAAGCATGCACAAATGATACAAAAATAAACAAGGTAATGCCCCTATCAAGCTATAAACCAATGATTAATTGGTTGATTTATGATGATGATTGATGATGGTAGTGTTGTCATTGCAGGGAACGACATATCCCTAGATCAACACAAGGATGATTGATTGATTGATTGACTTTAATTGATTGGGTTTACAACAAGATTAGGATCAAGACCAAAGAATGTGATTGGATAATTTGACAAGATTGATCAGCTTGATTGGTATGGATTCAGGATTGATTTACATTTGGATTATTGCTTGGAATTATTCAATTGATTTGATTTGAAGAAGTTGTTTGGAATGATATGATGAGGATGATTGATTGGTTGAATGGTTTGATGATTGGATTGAGGTGATGGATTGATTAGATGAAATTGGAAGAAGTGATTGGATGGATTGATTTTATTGCTTGGATTTTTGTTGGCTATTTGATTTTTTTGTCCTTTTTTTAGGACCTTTTTCCACTTTTTTTTTTGTATTTTTGGGGATATTTTTATTTTTGTTTTTTTTTGGATTTTTTTTTTTGGATTTTTGAGATGTTTTTTATTCTTTTGTATTTTTTGAAATGTTTTGATTTTTTGGATTTTGAAATGTTTTGATTTTTTGGATTTTAATGTTTTTATTTTTTTGGATTTTTGAAATATATATATATATTTTTTAATTTTTGAGAATATTTTGAGGTGTCAATGGATAAAAATTTTGGTAGCTGTATGTGTAGGATCATCATGGAAAAAATAGGCCCTTATGTGGCAAAAAATTCAAAAAATAGAGTTAGGAAACTTGATGTAAAAATTTGAATAAGTTATCTATATTATTTCAAAAATATGTAAGAATAGAATATGTAGCAAATTGAATGTAGTTTCTAAACTACTAGGTTTATTGTTTTGAAAAAAATCTATTTGGTGAAAATTTGAAATTTCAGTCTGAGTACTTAAATTTCAGGGAAAAATAAGAAGTAGGTGTCTGTCACCACCCTAACCAAAATAAAATGATAATATTTTTTTTATAATATTTTAGACATAAGTAGATGACTCATGTCCAGATGTGATGCATAATTTTTTGTAATTTTTTTTTAAGCAAATAATTAATTATGAATTTTTTATTACAACTTTTAAAAAATATAAATACTTGCATGTCTGACCACCTTAACTTGGTCAAAACTTCATGAAATTCAAATTTTTTTTTTAATCCTATAGTATGTGAAGCATAGAAGGTGATGCATGTTTTTTATTCAAAAAATGTGATCTGTTTGAAAGCTATAGATGTTTTCAATCAGCCTATCAATTAGGACTTTAGTCCCAATTCAAATAGAAAATAAATAATAATTATTTATTAAATTCAAAGTAAAGCATAATTTATATTGGTGGAAAGCTGAGAATCTCCTTTAAAAACCCTTTTCATTTCATCAATTTTGGGTAAAAAAATGTCGTTAGCCACATACCCTACAAATACCCATCATATCGCCACTTTTTGGCCCATCATGATCCTGCACATACCCTAGCCTTTGTGTTAGATACCAATGACAAGGAAAACCAAGTCTAAGTGCAAGGAGATATGATTGGTTGGAAAGATGAGGTATGTCAAGAAATACCTAAAACATGTTTCAACATTCCCCCCTTATTTTTATCAAGATCAAAAGGAGGAAGAGAGGATGAATGGACTCAATATGATAGGTATGTATGATAGATAAAGATGGTAGGTAAGATGAGAATGATATGACATGAAAATTATAGGTTGGATAAATAAGACATTGTGCCCCCAAGTGTAAGTGACATAGAAGATCAACCTACAGATGACACCTATTTGGAAAGTTTTCATCATGGTACTTATCCAGGGTTCCTATTTACCAGGTTTTCACCATTGGACGAAGGGATTTATCTTTACTCTTTTTTTTTCTTTTTGGAAGATTTGGATAAGATAGGGAGATATGGATAAGAGGGACTCAAGCGTCTAGTTCCATGAAAGGTGGTAGTCCCACTAGAGATGGATGTCATTGCATGGACCATGTAAAATGTCATTATGCTCATAGATGTTGGTAAGGGATGGCATGAAAGGGAGATGGAGTAGGTAGATGATGGATTATGATGTGGATTATGGAGGAAAATAGTGGATTATGTTGTGGATTATGTAGGGAAGATGGTAGGGATTATATGGGAGTTATGCAAAAGATGAATGGGGAGGCTTAGCCAAAAACACATGGACCATAGGAAGGTGGTGGGGGAGATATGTAGGATAATGAGTGAAGGGTGAGGAGATGGAGGTATGTGGAATTGTTGTGAAATGGAAGGGAACCATGACCAATGGTTGCACACACTGTGATAAATGTTGAAGATTTTGATGTGGACAGGGTGTAGGAAGCAATGTAGATGTTTGCTTAGGAGATGGGTGATGAAGTGCTTTAGGTACCCACATAGACTTAGTATTTTTATGACTTTTATTTTTCTTGTGGGAGGGAATATTAGATTCTTGAATAGAGTGGGAATGTGAGGTCGAAGTGGATGGTTGATATTTTTGTGATGAGGATGCCTCACGGAATTTCTTTCCTTTTTCTTAGGGACCGAAACCAATTTATTTTTGGCCTTTACTTTTGAAGGTATGGGCTTATATAACTTTTGGGATGTATTTTGCTTTGAATTTTTGTATTGATCTCCTAAGGAATGGGGACCCTTAGGACTTTTTACTTTATGGGTAGAGGCATTGAAATTTTTATTTTTGAATTCAATGTGATAGGTGCAATGAGTGGAAGCTTGTTATTTAGACAATGTGTGCATTTGTTGGTCATGATTAGGAATGTTAGGGTATTTATGGATAAATGGATAATAGGATTGAATGGTAGGGATATTAGGTGTTGGGAGTAATGGTGGTAAAGTGGATGGAGGGATATTAGGAGTTGGAAGTAATGGTGGAAAAGTGGATGGTGGAAGGTGTATGGTCACATGCTTTCATGACATTTGTAGGATGGTGGAGGAAGAATGACAACATATTTTTTAGGCGTATGATAGGATTTATGGTGGAAGGAGGTGGACTTAGGAGGCATGGAGGAAGTACCAACATCTTGAGATTGGTGTCCTTGGGGTGTATATCTAAGGGCATAAGAGTGTGGAGAGACTTTGACATGGATGGGCTCCAAAATACCTTGTTCATGAAGGTCTAGACCTTTACCTTGGTGGTTCATGTTTTGGATTATGCAATGGACAATGGGACTAGGTGTGTTTTTGGACACTAGACTTGAGTTCATTATTAGATGGAGAAAATGAAGCAAGGGAAGATAATGGTTGTTGTTTTTCTAAGGAGGAACATTCATGAACGAGGGTGGAAAGACCAATAGGATATGATGGAGGACTTGCAATGGGGTCGATAGTGGGTGACAGAGGATCATTAGGATCTTGATTAGAATTGTGTTCACTTAGATCCAAGGTATTTGTTTGATCTTCTATGTGTGCTTGGGAGGCATATGTCTCATCAAGGAAAGTGGATGTTGATGGATCATGGATAGGTGAAGTGATAGGCTCTTGACCATGGAATGCATAAAGTTGGCTAAGAGGATCATCATGGCCTTCTTGATCGTAGGTACGGTCATAGAGGGGATCTTGATCATAAATAGGACCACGTATGTTATGAGTGGTATCGTTAGATGGTCCTAGATATTGATTAGAATGAGAGGTTAATGTTTCCTCATGCTTAGGATAATGCTCTTGACATAGCTCTTGGATTTCTTGAATGGAAGTGGAAGGGGGTGACTCTTGAATGGGCTCAACATGTTCTAAATGGTTAACATGGAGAGATGATGGAAGTTGACTTAGGCTCAATGGGGAAGACTCTTGAATAGGATCAAGGGGGAAACTACATGATGGGGTTGGAGGAATAGGTATGGTATTCAATGGTTCTTTGGTAAGCTCATTAATGGGTGCTTGAAATGGAGGTGGTTTATTCTAGGCTAGTAGCCATTGGATCACATCCTTTGCAAGTGTATGGGTAGATGGATAATATAGTGGATGGAAAATGATAGTGGATGGTGATATAGGCTTAGGATTAGGACTAGGACGTGGTGGTTTAGGGATAGGAATTTGATTGGATGGTGGTATGATAAAGTTATAGGGTGCATGAACTAGATTGGTGTTCCCCTTGTCAAACGGAACATGAGAATCGAAAGGCTATTGATTTTGTTTCCAAGGTGGACTTGGGATCCTATGTTCTTGTTGTGATATGGTTGGATATGTTGATGTGGCATTGACATGATAGGTAGGTGGGTTTGGTTGGAATGATGATGAAGGTGACACATAGGATTGTAGTTGAATGTGTTGAGGTTGTAATGGTGTTTGAACTTGTTGTAGTACATGATTTGTTGTTGTGATAATGATGGAGGGGTTGCATAGGATCTAATGGTTCTTGAAAGGTGGATTGATATGGATAAGGGTTGACATTAGAAGAGGTGTGATAGGTTGATGAAGGGACAACATGATATGTGGATGGATGAGGTTGATATGATGATATAGGTGACACATAGGATTGAGGTGAAATTTGTTGATGTGGTGATTGGGTTGGATGTTGTGCTTGTTGGATTTGACAAGTGGCCATGAGGTATTGGGCTTGTGTTTTGAGTTGTTGCATTTGAGGTGGTTAGTTTGTTTGAAGATGAAATCGTTGGATGAGGCCTTGGAGCCCGTGTATAATTTGTTGGTCTAAGGGTTGTGGTGCTTGATAAAGTGATTGGAGGAGGTTTTGGAATTGGGGTACTAGGTCTTCTAATGTTAGCATGGTGTAAAATGATGTTGATTGGATTAAAGAGATGATGATGATGATGATTAGGATATGATGTGGAATGAAAATATTGTATGATTTGGATGATGTGGCAAATATTTATTGGAAGTTTGACTTGGGAAATATCAAACACAAGATCTCACATTTAAATGCATGAACACACACACCAAACACAATGATAAAATTTTCTTTCAAGATTAAATGTTATGATTAAGCAAACACTTGAATACACAACAACAAGTCTAATGCTAGTCAAGTGGGTATGGCCAATTAGGTCTCAAGCTAGGATGCACAAGGTTGAATAGGGATGATTTGAAAGAAAAATCCCACCACACAACCGGGAGAAAGGGGTAACCCACCCTTCACCTTCACTTCCCAAAGGTATAAAGTTCTTTGGGGCTTAGCCAAGAGTGACAAGATTTCAACTCCTAAAGAGGCGTGTCTTTGGATTCACACCCTGATTGAGGTCGTCCCTTGGAGGGGTCTGTTCTCCAAGCAGGCCTCCTAAGAAGGGTATGACAAAAGTGAACCAAGTGAGGTGTTTTGCGGGACACACATACTTGATTCGCACTCACAATTGTTAATTTCCCTTTATAAAATCAAAATGTGTGTAAGCAAACAATGGAAGCACTTGTTCTTTTTAACCCAAAGCCAAAATGTGTGATGGAAGACAATGGTTCTTTTTAAGCCCAATTTCAATGATGTGACAACAAACAAGATGTTTGTTTTAAGCCCCAAATTGAAGTGTGTTGACAAGCAATAATTAGATATGAAAGATGGAATGTGTGCACCTAGACTTTCTTTAGCTCCAAATTTTTGTCCACTTGATCCAATTTTTCCTTTGAAGTGTTTAGTTTTTCTACACATTCACAAAACCAACAACAAAGCCAAAACCCTAACAAGATCATTGATCATTAATATTAGAGGGTTATCTAGTCAAGACAAATTTGATTCAAATTTTTAGAGCTTTCTAAAAATGTAAAGAAATCCAAAATTTTTGTTGTTTTGCACCCAAAATTATTTTTTTAAGAAAAATCATTATAAAATTATAAAAAATTAAAAACAGGTCCAAAAAATTTGATTTTGGGACTGAAGGCGTCTAACATCATCCCAAATCTCCAAAAAAAAATTTGTGAAAAGATCTACAACCGTTTGTGAGATATAAGAAAATCTTTGTAAAACCATAATTTTCAAAGATCTATTAATTTTCTAATTATTTTTCATCCAAATTAAAAACTTAAAGAATATAACCCTGCTAGAATTTAGAGAGCTTTCCAGAAATATAAAAATATCTGAAAAATTCATTAATTTTCTCTCAAAATTGATTTTTCATGAAAAATAACAAAAAAATAATAAAAAATTAAAAACAGCTCCAAAAATCTATTTTTCAGACTGGAAGCTCTTGATATTGTCCTCAACATGTAGAAATTTTTTTGTGAAAATGTTTGCAACCATTTGAGAGATATGGTCAAATCTTTGAAAACTAGGGTTTTGTCCCAAAATGATGCAAAACCTACAACAAAAAGCTAACAAAACCTGCAACAAAAAGGATCCAACTCCAAAATTCCTCAAAATTTATTAAAATATTGAGCCAAAAATATGTTTGGGGGTTCATGTCGGATTCACCAAAATGTATATGAAAAATTTGGATAAATTAAAAATAATAAAACAATAACATGCATTACCTAATCCAAATCTTTAATACCTCAAATGGACACAATGATGGATGAATTATTTGATTGATTTGATATGTTGGTTTCTCAATTCAGCAACATAATATTGAGATGGAGATGATAGATGAATGATGATAGATAGAAATGGATGAATGATTCAAGAATAATTTTGGCAGCATAAGGATACTTGAAGAATCAACCTCCCAAATGGCTTATGAGAGGGTTGATTTATAGGCAAGGTCTATTTTGGATTGATGGTTGAGATTGGATGTCAATAAGATGTCTTAATCAATGGCCAAGATTGAAAGTTGTAGTATGAAATAGGGTTAGCAAAAAAATAGAGCAATGATAAGGATTAATGGCCAAGATTGAATTATCTTAATCAAGGGAGGAAAATGAATGAGACAAGAGAAGATAAGAATGGCATGGATAATGAGGTTGGCACAAAAAAAAAGGTTGTTGGAGAAAATTAAATAATTATAAAATTATTTAATTTGGGAGGGAAGGTGAAAAATTAAATAATAAAAGCATTATTTAATTATAAAAGACATCTGACATGTTGACTTTTAAATTAAATAATAATTTAATTCAAAAGTGGATGAAAATGACAAAATAGTAAATAATTAAATAAATAAATAAATTTATTTAATTATAGAAGAAGAGGATAATGAATAATTAAATAATTAAAATAATTATTTAATTATAGTAGAAAAATGACAATAATTAAATAAATAAGCATTTATTTAATTATAGAAATGAAGAGGCTAATTAGTGACGTAATTAAATAAACAAAATTTATTTAATTAATCAAGGGAAGAATAAAGGAAAAATGAATTAATTAAATAATTAAGAATTATTTAATTAATAGAGGAATATGACCTTCAAAGATAATTAAATAATTAAGCCAAGTAGAAAGAGGAATTGATATGAAAAGGTGGGTTCACATGCGAAGGACAATTTTCAGTGTCTACAAGCAATACTTTGAATGCACAAATAGATTGTTTTAGGAATTTAATTCTCAGATCTGAAAATAGTAGCAAAAATGTAGAACAGAGACTAAAAAGCATTCATAAACTTATCAAAAATTTATGTACAGGGACTCATTCACCCATGGGAAAATGGGTCCCAGGGCAAGGTTTTTTAAAATTGAATATTTTGAATCTAAGTTTATCTTATGCATTTTTTGTTTTTGATCTGTAACAAGGGTTTCTATAGTAGATTTTTCTAGATTAATGTATATGAATGCAAGCTTTTAAATAAGGTCAAATGATGAACTATGTGACTATTTTTAGTATACAATATAAACTTGTAGTGTAGGAAAATATATCCCTTTACATTTTCACACTTATTTGGGTCCTCCTTGCTGAAATTGGGCTTCTTTAAGCCTTATTTGGTCCTAATTTGCATCCACAAGCCTCATTTAATGCATCTTTCTAAGGATGATCCTGACATATATCTAATAACCAATCATAATTTAATTATTTTGGATTGTATGGCCCAAATTTAGTGATCTGGGACTCATACACCACAAAGAGAGTCAGATTGTAGTGTTGTAATTTCGAGAAATTCAGCATAAACAAGTATAAATTATACAAGGTTATTTCACATAATTTCATCCTAAAACTTCATAAGCAATCAAGAGAACTTACGCAAGATTTCACAAGAGTTTACAAAATCATTCAAGAGTTGATTGTCAAGCATTTTGGAGCATTATTCAAGATCAAGCATCATGTCAAAGTCATCATGCATCATGTTTGTTTTTGAGATAACATTTGTGATGTAGGGTTCTTATGATTCAAGCAAGCATTCAAGTCAAGATCCATAGCATTTAACCAAGATTCAAGATCTATATTCATGTTAGCCATTACATACAATATTGTAGCCTTTGTTCCAAGGGTTTGGTGAGTTGCAACATTTCATATTTGTTCATTCATCATTCCTTTATTCTATTTCTATTCATTTCAAGGTTTGATTACCAAAATGAGGTTTGACCAAGAAAAACCCCTATCCACTAGAAAAAAACATTTTTTCCTCTCTTTGATGTGTGATTTGTAGATTTAGGTTGAAGTTCCATTGAAGAGCAAGATTCGAGAAATTTTTTCAGAGTTGTCACCTTGCAAGATCACAAAAGGTCACCTACAAAGCAAAATTAAGTATTTCAAACTCAGAGATCAGAAGGGAGAGAAGTTGTAGGAGACCACTAGAGGATATCAAAGTTTCAAATCAACCTTGATACTAGTACTAAATCACCACTTGTGGCATATGAGTCCCAGTATACCAAAATTTAAGCATTTTCTATAGATCTTGGTTTAGCAGTTCTAGATTTCAATTTTGGCCTAAAACCCTAAACTGGGACTAAATCACCCCTACTAGCATATGAGTCCCAGTGTGGATTAAAAGTCATAATTTTGGGATTGCAGAATTTATTTCAAGCATCTTCAATTTTCCAGGTTCCTCTCTATCCTTTCTCAGTTCATTAATTTGATTTTCAATTTCATATCTTGAGTTACATTGTTCGGTTTGCATATCATCTGCATCTTCTTATTTCCAAGCCTTTGCTTGGTGGTGAACCCCCCTTTTTGTCTTTAATCACACCCCTAGGACACCTTATTGTAGATATATTTCCCTAATTCCATCCCTAGATTGAGATCTCTAAGGTTTTCTTGAATGAAATTTGAAGGAAATAGGTGGAAAGGTCCTAAACCCCTAGTTCTGTCTCTCAAAAGGCGAAACCCCTATTTTCTTCATTTTAGAACCTAAATCTAAATTTAGATGATTGAATGATGATCTTAATGTAAATATAATGCAAAGTAAATATAGACCTAATGCAATTTTTCTAGTTTTTGATGATTTTAAGTGATGCAAACATGCAAATTTAACTCTAAATGCAATGTTCACTAGTGCAAAATTAAAGAACCCTAAATGTAATGCAACTAATGCAAAAAAATGCAAACCTAATGCAAACTAGTGTAAAATTCAAACCTAGGGTTAAAAGGACTCTAATTTTCAAAATTTTGTTGTACAATGTTGGGTTCACCAAAATGAAATGAAGAAAAAGGGTATGTGCAAGATCATCATAGAAAAAATAGGCCCTTAAGTGGCAAAAAATTCAAAAAAATCAGAGTTAGGCAACTTGACGTAAAAATTTGAATAAGTTATCTATATTATTTCAAATATATGTAAGAATAGATTCTGTATAAAATTGAATGTAGTTTCTAAACTACTAGGTTTTTAAAAAAAATCTATTTGGTGAAAATTTGAAATTTCAATGCAGACTTACTTAAATTTCAGGGAAAAAATAAGTAGGTGTTTGTCTAACCACCCTAACCATAATAAAATGATAATATTTTTTTATCACGTTGAAGTCCATTATAGCTAAAGGATAAAGTTTCTTATTGCCCGCCGTCTTGAACCAATTAGTTAGATTTTTAAAATATACATATTTTTAATTCAAAGGTAAAATGACGTCGGAAACCCATGAATATAAAATACATTTATCTAATACTATAAAAGTTGTTGCCACTACCTAGCCCATGATTTGTTTTCTCCGTAGATTTAAATATATTTCTTTGCTTCCAATCTGGGCAGATTGGTGTAGCATCCATACTCTAGATTGAATGATATCTGGATATAAAATGTTCATATTACAATATATACAGGGGAGTTTATATGATACATATGATAAACAAGTTTTATGGTAAAAGCATGTGCACTTCATAGAGGAATCAATTTTCTACTCTTCTTAAGGTTACCTCTTGTAAAAGGTTGGAGCTGATTCCCCTCTTCTGCATAGTTTCAGTTAAATATGTATTAGAGAATTCTTTAGCCTTTTTCAAAATTCTCTCTCCACAAAAAGCAATATGTGAAGCTTGAAACAAATTCTCTATCTATTTTCAAAAGTCAAACTTCACAATATACGTATTCTTGAAATTCATCAACATTAACAAAGAAAGAAAGAAAAAAAGTAAAAGTGCTTCTCATGCAAGCACCATCTCAAAGTGAGAAGCTAACTTGAGATGATGGAAATTCCTCTATCCTCTGATGCCACCAGCTTCCAATGTGATGGCTCAAACTATGAATCCATATGTTAGATTATATTTTTTTGCATATGACTTTTCTTGCTAGAGTCATAAGACTGCATTCATTGACCTCAATTATGGATTTTTTTGTGATCCTACATGTATATTACCATTTGGGTTTTTCGTCACGCCAATATTATCATGATTGGAAGTGCATTGTAAACCCATTGGAATAAATGGTTCATAAATGGGATCTTTCCTTATAAATCCGAGTCCCACATATGTAATCTTTGTAGCTATTTATTTACATTATTTGATTGTATTGATTAGCATCTTGAAATGACTTGTTGAATCCTAATCCAAAACAAGTAGACACTGATTTTTCTTGAATATTATTATTCATTTTGCATCTAGTGGTCTCTTTTTCATGCATAGCAACTATTTTCTTTATCAAAGATTTCTCTATATAATACTTAGCAAACATCTTTACCCTTGAAACCAAGTGTCTTTTTAGAAAGAAAAATATCACTTGTGTTCCAACCAATATCTATGTGGCTTCCTGTGAAGTCATTCTGATATATTTTAATAGTTGAAAGCATAAACTAGTCAACATCAATGGAAGGCACCCTAGTGCTTGAATCTTAATAATGCAACCCAAATGCCTAACACTAATTCTCCTCCCCATGCAACACTCAAACTTTTGACACCATTGTTACACAAATATGGACTTAAAAACAAATAAAATTCCTCTTATAATTGTTTATGTGAGCAGCACAATATCCACTTTAATTTGATGTAAGACAGATTTATAAAGCAGATTGAAAAGATTAAAAAGGAAGAAAATAAATTCAAAAGCATGTGCAAATATTTACTCTTTTGTTATTATTGTATTATGAGATTCCATAGGTCATGCGTGATAGAACTATACCCGCATTATTTCATGCCCCCATAATCACAACCAATCTCCCTACGACTGTTGCTTTAATATGCAAACGTCTCTTCTGTGTGGCATGTTTGTTGCATGTCATATCCCGCGTAGCAGAGGGAAAATTCCTTGATATCAAACTCTACAACCTCTATCATAACCAACTGCGACTGTCAGCGCTGTGTCTCCTGTGCACCCAATGATTTAAACCATGGGTTCTTGCCTAATAACTACTAAAATTTTATACTTCTTTATGATCCTTTCATGAAACCTCCATTTCTATGCAGACTTTTGAAAATGCTAGCAAAGGCGTAGTGCCTAGTATTAAACCCGCCATTATATAAACTCTAGCGCAACAAAATATATCACAGTTATAGATATATAATTCGCTCTGGTACCCTACGAAGATGAATAATAGATTGATTCATACACTGGTCTTAAGATAAATTAATAGAAGGGGAAAATAACATAACTGCATGGAGTGTAACTACATAACTATTGTGCAATTAGTAAAGTAATACGCCAACAAAAATAGTAAAACTTCATTGAGAAGTTACATGGTTATAGGATCAATGAGGATTTGAGTTACATGATTATGCATGCTATTATTTGAAACACTAAAACCATCTTTCTTTTTGTAGAAATGAAGGAAACTTCTTGTAATGTAATAAGTATAATCTTTATTAAAAGTTGGAACATCATTATTTTTCAAGTACTTCCAATTTAATTCTTTGAGTTGTTCATCCAATAAATTCTTGATGTTATTCAAGGCATCTTTTTCAGTGGATCTTGAATTATCTCTTATGTAACATGCTATGAATGAATTTGTTTCTCCTCAATCTACCTCACCCTTCACAACTCACGATTGAAGTTCATAATACAATAATTAAATCATACTTACATCCAAGTCAAATTTTAACTTTTTTATGGATATAAATAGAATATTATTAATATTAAAGATAGCATTATTACATATCTTAAAGGATTTAATGTCACCTCTTAATCTAAAGCTCAAGCTTAAAAGATCATTGAACCTTGATGGATAATCAATTTTTGGAAGAATATTTTTTCAAAGAATCCCATCTATTGTTAATATTGGTTGCAAAGTAGCTCCGCGAGTCCTTGAACTAAGTGTTCCATTCTCTATGTATTCCGCCAAAGATGGTATGTGCCTTGTAGCAAGCCACTCAACTTCTTGCATCATGGCATCAAGATAAGCTTCCCACTACATAAACAAGTAATAATTTTGAATCAAAAATAACAAACTACATATTACTTTATTAGAAACTACAAAACTAAATTTAGCCTCATTATAAATATTAAGAGATAAATAACACAATAAGGTATACAACCACCATTAAACAAAATCAATAACATTCTAAGAAAAATAAGTGTACATTATATAAGAAAGAAAAGTTAATTTTGAAACAACTTTGACAATTTTTTACTAAAAAAAATGATATAATAAGTTTTAGAAAGATTAAGGAACAATTAAATAAATGTGTATAGAGAGAGATTGATTTTGTACATAAGTCAATAATACAAACTTATTAAAAAAATATTATTATAAGGGTGAACATTTATTCCATCCATAATATATTTAATGAAATTAAGATGTAAAGAAACAAGAAAATTAATTGAAAAAGAAAAGAAAAAGGAAATATGTGAATTGAAAACTTCAAATATAAAGTAAAAAGAATACAAATCTTTAGTAAAATTAAAGTCTATTAACTATAAAATCACCTATCAAGTTTGACCAAAATGATATAAAATACTATAACTTCTAAGTTTAGTCTCAATCTATAAATAAAAATTGTAAATTTTTAATCTATGCTAATATCTAATACTATGAAGGATGTAGAAAAAATTAAAAGTAAAACAATATATTATTTTTATATTTTTTGTTAAATAGGATTGAAGGAATGTGATGATATATTGTGTGTATCTATATGATAGTTAAAGTAAATAAAGCATTGCTTTTATGAAATATAAATTCTATTCTAAAATAACAAAAAAATTATCCCTACCACATCTTTAGAGGGGGCATGAGTATCTTGACCTTGAATCTTTCTAGCTTTTTGATCCATTTAATTGACTATCTTATATAATTCCATCACTACTACATAGAGGGGGGGTTTAAGACATTAATTTAAGAAAAAATATTAATTTTTCCTTAAATATATATTTTATGTTTAAATTATATTTTTAATTTTCTAATTGTTTTAAATTAAGACAATAAAAAAATATTATTTCTAAAATAATTTTTTTATTTCCCTCTCCTCTTTCGTTTTCCCTCCCTCATTCAACATAGCAGGAGAGGGCTTTCTTTGTATTTTACACATGATTTTAGGAAAATCCATCAGAAGGAGGGGCCTCCGTTGCTGTGATAATCTTAGGCTTTATCTTCCTTTGGGTATTTTCGAATTTTATTAGTTCAAGGTGAATTTCACAAGGAATGCTTTTTTCCTAGTTGGGGTTATTTTCGACTAATTGTTTTGAGCTTTAATCTTTTTTCTTTGTGGGTTTATCATTATCATAGCAACCACAACGGTAGTTGGTGAAGAGCCTCTATTGCTAGAAAATCCCCATGGGTTTTGTATGTTCCCAATCAAGTGCCCTCAAGTTTGGGAAATATACAAGAAAGCATAGGCTAGTTTTTGGACTAGTAAGCACTTGATCTTGACATTTCTCCCCTTTCTTCCATCCATTCTGGGATGAGGTTTATGTGGGAGAATGTACTAGCTAAGGGCATTAAAAAAGTTAATGTAAAATCTATCAAATTGTTTCATACTTATTAAAGGAAATTGTGTTGTAATATTCTTCATTTAGTGTAGTGTGGAATGCAGCTCGGCTGCATGCTTGAGGATTTCAATTGTTTCCTTAAATATATACATATTTGTTCTAGGAAAATTTTCTCATTTTTTCATGGTTTATGGGTTCTTTGTGTTTACATGAATTGATTTGGTAATTATTTGTAGTCTCTTTTATTTGTAACCTTTTATTTTGAAGCTAACTCATTATGAATTTATGGTTATTTGGTGTTGTGATTGTTTTTAGTATTTGCGTTATCCTTGAATAATTGTATTTATCAAAGATTACCTTTGCCTAATGTACACTCACTTTTGAATGTGTTTGTTGTCTAAATCTTGAGCATTGAAATAAAAAATAAATGTCCAGTGGGGAAATGAGCTATGTTCTTAGGAGAATAAGGATTTGCATACAATCTATAAGAAAATAATTTGATATTTAGGTGAGTTCATGCAAAAATAGAGCTTTTTATCTAAATAACCTCAAATAAGTATAAGCCAGTTTGACCTAATCACGTAAAAAATGAAGCTAGATCTTTGGATTGTTCTAGGGTTTATTTATTGATATTTGATTTCAAGAATAATTTATGCATGATTTGTATTGGGGAATGATTTTTGGCTGGGGTTTTGTAGCAGAGGAAGTGGATCTGTCACAAAATGTTCAACACTAGGAGAGGCTAGCCTATGATTAGAAGCATTTTTTAGTCATGTTCTAGCATTTTTTGTCACTTTTGATGGGATTGTCTTGGAAGATTTGGCTGGTCACTTCATGAAAGAAGTTCAAGTCCCTGAGGTACCTATTGTTGCATTTTAATTTCTTAGCATTGAGGTTTTTAGTCCTTTACTGAAAGCAATACTTTAATATTTTGCGGGAGGACCAAATGTAGATTTTAATAACAGTAATATACTTCAGGAATGCTAAAATGTGATCCATCTAGGGTTTCTTTTACCTCTGTTAAAGAGTTTGAATTAATTTGGAACATGGTTCCTTTTGTACAAACATGCTTTTTATGGTTTGCAAATTGCAATTGAGAATATTCATTTAGGTATTTTACTTTTCTTTGTCCCCTATTTTGGCTTCGTTGTGGGGGCTTTGGTTTTAACTTTAATAGTTGCAAGGTATTGGATGGAGGGATGGTTTGACATGTGAATTATAGTCTACATAAACATATAGTCTCTTATTAGAGACTTACATCAAAGGCTCTGAGTAGAAGGCCCATTTGTTCAATGCAATTGAAATTGTTCCTTGTCTAACAAAGAAAACATATTGGTCTCTTTGTTGGATTGAAAGGTAATTTATGTATTATATTTTTATTTTGACTTTTGGTTTCTTTGATATACATTCCATTCTAATTATTAGCCCTCTTCATTTCACAACTCTGATAACTTTTCCAAAAGGATTCTTGCATTTTCATGTGTAGAGGGCATATTTTTCAGTGCCAGGTGTGTCTATTAACTTCTTCTAATGATTATTAATGTTTCATGCTTCTTGGTATTTTTTGTTTGAAGTGGGATTTTTCTTGTAGCTTATTTTCAATATTTTGGTTGAAGAAAAGGGGACTGGTGTGAGGCCTAACTTTCTCAAATGATCTCATTTCACTAGATGAGGGTCTTCATTGTGATTTTTCTTGCTTTCTCTAGAGGTATGTGTAGAGGGCATATTTTTCAGTGCCAGGTGTGTCTGTTAACTCCTTCTAATGATTATTAATGTTTCATGCTTCTTGGTATTTTTTGTTTGAAGTGGGATTTTTCTTGCACCTTATTTTCAATATTTTTGTTGAAGAAAAGGGGACTGGTGTGAGGCCTAACTTTCTCAAATGAGCTCATTTCACGAGATGAGGGTCTTCATTGTGATTTTTCTTGCTTTCTCTAGAGGTATGTTAGTTCAAAGCTTTAGATATTTGTTTATTTAGAAAATTCTCTTGGAAATATCATCAATTGTATTGAAGCCTAATGTTGTTTTGGGATTAATGCTTGTTTGCAACTTGTTGAATTACAAATTGAATAAGGAAAAAGTGATGGAAATAGTTTGTGATGATATAGATATTGAAAAGGAATTTGTTTGTGATGCTCTACCATGCAATCTAGTGGGGATGAATTCCAAACTAATAAGTTAATATGGTCTACATTTTCTACAACTGTGGCTTTTTAAAAATTGTTTGGTTGCATATCTTGATTTCAATTTGTTTTTTGAGCATTGTAAGGCTTCCTACAACATGGAAAGCATATGCATTCCATCAAACCTTCACCAACTCAAAACATGACAAATACTTGTAAAACATCACCTTATAGTAGAGTAATTATTAGCAAATTATTGAATTAAAAGAAGTGGTAGTTGGTCTATGACATAGTCTTAGCATTCTAAACTCACATCTTATCTGTCAAAGCATATCATGTGAATGTCTAAAAATCAATCACTTGGCTCTTTAACTGTCACCATCTTATCTCTGAGATAGTCAATTCAAGGTCCTAGTTACTATGTTGTATATATAGACATCAAAATCTCCCCAACAACCACTATGCTGTTATGAATATGGAGGAGCATATAGCATAAATCAAAAATTCTAGTTTTCCAAAAAAATTAGAAAGTAATTATATTAGATTTTGAAATCAAGTCTAGATATTAGAGTCTAGTCCTTTGTCACATTTCTTGTTTCATGTAGCATCAATTCTTAGAAACCAATTGTTGCAGGCCCAACTTTAACTGCATTGTGAATTACATTTTTTCCTAGAATATTTTCCATCTTTTTGTTTTCTTTTGATTTCTCTAGGTTTCTCCCTCATCAATTGATATGCATAATACGAACACACTAGCATTTTCAATAGAAACTAATATATTTTAAATCCCCTCTCTCCCCTTTTGAAAAAAAAATTCATGGAGAAAAATGCATACAAATTACCTTGAAATGGAGTTCTATGGCTTTTGAACATTTTGTAATATTTTCAAAAGATAACAATGAAAATTAGTGATGTTCACTATTGTGGTAACAAAAAAAGTACAACTTTTCCTTGCTTAATTATGGAATAATTAATGATAAATTGGACTTGATATCACCTTGATCTAGTGTTGTGATGAGTTTTACACATCCACATTAGGTATTGGGCCCTTCTAAGCTAAATAAACTTAAATTTTCCCTAGTTTAATGTTGCAAAGTGTATTTATCGGCACTTTCACATTAAATTTAGGAGGCTTGTAAATTAAGTGGACCTAATCTAGTGTTGTAAAGTGTTCTACACATTCACATAGGATTTAGGCCCCTTTTAAGCTTAATAGACCCAATTTTTCCTTAATTTAGTGATGTAAACTATATTTATTTACATTTTCACATTGAATTTTGGGCCCTTTTGTATTTATGACCTTAATATCGTCATTAATAGGCCCCTAAGACCTATATTATGCATCGCAAGGAATATTTCAATCAAAAACTTGACAAGATCAACATATAAGCTTAATTTACACACTCCTAGACACTTTAGCAATCAAAATAGGCATTGTGGGACCCATTCACCACTTTGGGCAAGTGGGTCCCATCCAAGTGGGACCCATTCACCCAAATTGGTGAATGAGTCCAATTTAGCCTATTTTCAAGGTTTTAAGTGGGAAAAATTGGATTTTAAGTTCAAATTTTATGTATGTTGGCCTTTGGGATCTAATACAAGGGATATTAGGAGGATTGCCTATATAAATGATATTTAAAATTATTATTTCATTAATTCTACATGATATCAAGTCAAGAATGATAGAATTAAGCATTCCAAGACTTTACAAGATCATCAAGAGAGAATTCAAGATCATTTTGAATGCATTCAAGAGCATAATTGTTCATCAATTGTTGCAAAAATTCAAGATCCATCATCATGTAAAAGATATCAAGCATCAAGCATGTTTTTGGGCTAGTGTTTTGATGTAGCATTGAAGATCCAAGATCAAGCATTGTTCTACACCTATTTTCAAGATCAAGATCTACATCCTTCATGACCATTTCATGTTGAGTTGTAAATTTACAAGACTTCATTTACAAGGAACCATTCAAGGTATTGTTGTCCATGATTCATGTTCATTGTTTCATGTTCCATGCCTTCATTTCAATGTCTCATCATTTGGTTTAATTACCTACAAGGGGTTTGACCAAGGAAAACCCCTATTCCCTAACAATCAACACTTTTCTCTCTCTCTCTCTCTCTCTCTCTCTTTGTTTGATTGTAGATCTAGGTGCTTTCAAGACTTGAAGATCATTAAAGATTAGGTTACAAGATTGGAGATTTTTTTTGGAGTTGTCTCCCCATTTTCAAGGTTGTAATCTTCACCAAAAATTTAGCTATAGTCAGGTATGTGCATGATCATCATGGAAAAAACAGGCCCTTAAGTGGCAACAAATTCAGAAAAATCAAAGTTAGGAAACTTGACGTAAAAATTTGAATAAGTTATCTATATTATTTCAAAAATATGTAAGAATAGAATTTGTAGCAAATTGAATGTAGTTTCTAAACTACTAGGTTTGAAATTCGAAGAGGAGGAAATGACATTCAGAGGGAGTCAAATTTTGAGGATTCAAGGCTTGAGTTGTGAGCATGTCCTGGAATAGGATTAAGGTTCTGAGATTAGTCATTGGAGGGGAGTTCACTTCTAGAAGACTTCTTTGCAATCTATGAGGCAGGGATCAAGAGGGAGTTCTATGACTAACTTAGAAGAAGTGAAGGTTGCAGTGTTGCAAAGCTAGGTGCTAAATCCTTGAAAGACCTTTTCAATAGTTGAGATCAGAATTGCACAAGACAGCCATCTAAATTTGACATTGGTAGCTACGCAAATCTTATAGAGTGATCTAGGATGAGGTCGAAGAGGATAACCCTGGATTCTCTACAGAGGATGTTGGAAACCATTTCTCTAAGGCAAGCGTTGCAGGAAATCTTGGATGAGGAGGTCAAAAGGTTGGTGCAAGTACTTGGAGCTTTAGAGGGAGTCATCATGGGTATGTGTAGGATCATCATGGAAAAAATAGGCCCTTAAGTGGCAATGAAAATTTAGAAAAATTAGAGTTATGCAACTTGATGTAAAAATCTGAATAATTTATCTATATTATTTCAAAAATATGTAAGAATGGAATCCGTGGAAAATTGAATATAGTTTCTAAACTACTAGGTTTATTTTTCTAAAAAAAACTATTTGGTGAAAAATTGAAATTTCAATGCAGTAGTACTTAAATTTTAGGGAAAAAATAAGTAGGTGTTTGTCTGACCACCCTAACCACAATAAAATGATAATATTTTTTTATAATATTTTAGATATAATTATAGGACTCATGCCCGATGTGATGCATATTTTTTTGTAATTTTTTTCCAAGTAAATAATTAATTATGAAATTTATTTTACAACTTTTTAAAATATAAAAACTCGTATGTCTGACCACCTTAACTTGGTCAAAAATTCATGAAATTCATTTTTTCTTTTTTTAATACTATAGTATGTGAAGCATAGAATGTGACACATGTTTTGGATTCAACAAATGTGATACCGTTTGAAAGCTATAGATGTTTTTCAATTAGCCTATTAGTTAGAACTTTAGTCGTAATTTGAATAGAAAATGAATAATAATTACTTATTAAATTCAAAGTAAAGCATAATTTATATCAATAGAAAGTTGAGAATCTCCTTTAAAGACCCTTTTCATTTCATCAATTTTGGCTAAAAAAATAGTCGTCAGCCACATACCAATCATATTGCCACTTTTTGGCCCATCATGATCCTGCACATACCTAGCCCCAAAATCAGAGTTTTAGATCCAAAAACAAAGAGGAATAAAAAGAGCAAGCCTTGAGGAGTAGATTAAGTGAAGTTCTAGAAAACCATAATTGGACTCATTCACTACCTTGGTTAAATGATTCCTAGTTTAGGTCAATTTTGAAACTTTTATAGTTTCAGATACCTTTTTCTAGAAACCTATTCTTGTACAAAAACTTAGATCTAGGACTGATTCACCTAGACTGGCGAATGAGTCCTAGTAGGCCAAAATTTTAGGATTTGTAGCATTTCAATCTTCATTGAAGCCTCTACAAGTTTCCAGGTGTGCACTTCTAATTTTACAACTTTCTATTTTGATTTATATGTATTTCTAGGTCATTCATTTAAGTTTCATGCATCACTAGGTTTTTTCATTAGATCGTCCACTTCATACATTTTTCCAAGCCCTAGCTTAGTGGTGAACCCCTCATTAGTTTACAATCAACCCTTGGACAACCCTATTGCAAGATCTCTTTCTCCTTTGCATTGAGATCTCTAGGGTTACCCTTTAATGTAGTAGGTGGAAAGTGGGTGTGCTCTATGTCCCAAGTCATATGATATCATTTAAACCCCCCATTTTTCATATACAACATTTTGGTGAACCTGCATTTAGAACATTTCATTTTCTGATTTGGAGTCCATCATCATCCTAGATCTAGCTTGCATTGAATTTTCATTAGGGTTTGCATTAGTTGATTGGCATTCTAGGGTATCTAATTTTTGTATTAGTGAAAGTGCATATAGCTTACATTTTTGCATCTCAAATCATCAAAAATCAATTAAAATTTGTATTTTAATTTATTTTATAGCTCATACATACCAGAAAGCATAAAAGTAATTTAAATCGTTTTGAAAATTTTGAAAAAAATCCCTACTGGGTCTCATTTGCCACCTTGGGCGAATTAGTCCTAGTGCACATCTGAAAATCCATTTAACAACATTTAAAGCCTTTTTTTTTCACTTTTGTTTTCTTCCATTGGTTATTTGCTTCAGTGGCTTGACTTTTTATTTCATGCATTTCACTAAATCTAGCTTAAATTGGTCCATTTCATGCATTGCTTAATTCCAAATTTGCATTTGCAACATTTCATTTTTCAGCTCATTGCATAGTGTAATCAATAAATTACCTAGTTTGAAATTTTAAAATTGCATTTCATTCTAGATATTTATATTACATTTTAAGTCTCTTTCCATTTTTGCATAGATTACTTTTCACAAAATGTTAGTATCTTTTCCAAGTTTGGAAAGAAAATGTTAATCAATAAGCATGTTAGTCATTCATTCAATACATTCCCTAGTTATGAGAGTCTCTTAGTGTAAGGGAGTGAAAATGTTGACACTTTCCTTAAACCTACACCCCTCCTATCTCTCCTATTTGTGGGGATGAAGTGATAGAAGAGATTAAATGTATAGATAATCATGATGATCATAATTTTTCTTCTCCCGACAACTCTCCTTTTAGTGATGAAGGTATCTTGGTGAAATAAGATGCAATCATTGAGAATCATGAAAGTCTTGCTTGTCCTTCTCCTCCCCCCTTAGAAAGATATTATAGCATAAGAGAATGAAATCATAGACACATTTCTACACATCACCTTACCTACTTTCCACTCTCCCTTTGCTTGTGAGAATGATTTCATGGAAGAGGATGAGATTGTAAATAATGAGAATATGTTGGTGTTAGATGATCAAATATTTAAGGTCTATAACAACCCTCTTTATGATCCTTCCCCTACCTATTCTATTTTGAAAGACATTAGGGAGAAAAGGAATGAAATCATAAATGACCATGAAAATCATACTTGTTCTTCTCCTAGTATCTCTCCTAGTTGTGAATAAGATAATTTGATCAATGAAGGTAATGAGAATCTTAGTTGCCCCTCTTCACCTAGGGAAACCCTTATTGATCAAGAAAATTCAACCGTTGATCATTCCCCTACTTGCGATGAAGTCATTATGGAAGAACCAATCCTTGAATGTCAAGACCATTTGGTTTGTAGTTCTCCTAAAAACTCTCCTCCCAGGAAGGATATCATGGTGCAAGAAAATGACAACAATTATGTGGATTCCTGTTAAAAGGTGATTCTAAATTTCCATTTATTAGAAATACATCAAACCAAGACCACTAAGGTTATGAATGTACAAGTGTCCATTAGACCCCCCTTGACTATTCAACCTCCTACATACCCTGTGGGACATCCTAAGAATCCTCTAATCCTTTACCTACCTTCACACAAACCACAAACTCAAAGAAAAATTGAACTTATACTTTACCCACCTAAGACAAACATCGTTGCTCATACATATAACACTAGAAACAATCTGTAGCCAAGAAAAACACCTCCAACATCCCTCACATTGCC
>VDFB02353493.1:290423773-290538663 GCA_007258455.2 Sequoia sempervirens
TGACCATGTTAGAAAGTGTGTCACAAACCTTGACAAGTTGTTTGTCTTAATAACCGATTTGAAAATTAAAACTAGCACTTGCAACTATGCCAATAGAAAATTAAAGGTAAAAAATAAATGTATTTTAATATTACATAATTATATAACAATATAAATATATACATGTTTTCACTACACATGAATTTTGTAATCATTCTATTAAATAATTAAATATAGATATTATTAAACAATTTTTCAAATTTTGTTGATTTTCATTTTTTTTAAACAATTAGATTATTTTGAAGAATCTAAATAGTCTATGAAACTTGACCACCAAAACTACGTGAGATCAAATTTAAGCCTCCTAATTGAAATTTATAATTTCTTCCTCAACCTATATAGCTTGTAGTGGATGATGATGTGGGGGTTTGGGATTCATATGCACTTGACTGCTTGTTTCGCCGATTGATGTGATTGCTCCACAATCTCCCTCTCTATTATCTTCTCTTTTTGGGAAATGTTTATGATGACTGTCAAGATGTTTCATGGCATGAGACAAGTATGCCAAGGCTTTGTGGACTCCAAATCCAAAAGGAAAGCGTATTGACCAATTAATTGAAATTTGAATTTTTTAATATAATTTTAATAAACATTTTTAATAAGATAATTGCAACACATTTTTCTAAAAGAACTTGTACCATTCATATGCCATGAATATATATATTAATTTACATACCAGTTGAATAATAAGAGATTTGACTTCACGATTGGAAAGGTCTAATTTTTGTAGCTACTTTACCGTGCTCGACAAACAGAAGTTAAAAATCCCTGTTAAAGATCAAATTTGATATTAATTACAGTACAAAATCCCCATGAAAGATGAGTTCAATTCTTTGCTTTTATACGAAAATAGACCGACAAAGGATTTGTTGAGGCAGAGAATTCCATGTGGAAAGAAAAATAACCCTAAAATAATTGAAGAGTGTAGAAAAAGAACTGTGAAATTTTGCATTGATTTCTATTTGTACATGGTTTTTAGATAATATGGCAACCAAAATCGCCCGTGTCCCCCACAAGGTGCCCATGCTAAAGCATGGATGCCTGCCATGTGAAGTGCAATGAATACTAAAGCAAATTCTGAAGCTTTATGAATTTATCGGGTGCAATGAAGGCGATCAAGCACCCAACGGGCGTGGGAGGGTCCACGGTACATCTGAACATCTGAAACCAAAGAAAAGCACGACAACAAAGATTTAAAAAACATTGGCATCAAATTGTGTTGCGTTGCTGCTTTTGCTCAGAGGTATATTTGACGTGCAACGAAAAACTCAAATTGACGCAGATTCTGGTTGCACGGAAAAGCCTAGATTTATTCCAAACCATTCGGAACGATTCTGCGTTGTAGAGATGGTGAAATGGGAAATGTTTACCGACGACCGTCAAGATGTTTCACTGCGTGAGACAGGTATGCCGGGTCAAGATGTTTTATGGCGTGAGACAGGTATGCCGGGGCTTTGTGGACTGACAAGTTCAACTGTTCAAGGGGAAGTCTAGTCTATCGGCTAATTAAAAAATAAAAATTCAAATATTTTTTTTTATTCAATATTGCTTCACTTACCTTCAAAATTCCAATTTTAAGTCAATGGGCCCTTGGTCTACTAGTGAAGTTGAAAGGTTCTAAATGAGCCCACCAGGGATCAAGTCTTGTTGAGTGTAAAGGCTCCGACAACGAAAAAGGGATGAGGCCGGGCAAATTTGGCGGAATGGATACCCCTCAGTCCTTGGCTCTTAGCCGAAGAGGTTCAGCCCAAAAAGGCTTGTGCTCCCATATTGGGTATTTTGATAATGTTCTAAATTTGCCTTGTGACAAATGCTGGTTGGTGATGAATATTTGAGTCTCTTTGCCTTAACATACACCTGTTTGATCCAATCAAATTTGGTGCCAATTTTTTATACAAGATTGAGGGAGTGGACAACACAAGGTGTCTAAAAATGTGTGAATAATGCTCCTTGACCAATAACTTACCCCTTTCCAATCTCTGACATTGTTTGTTATGATTTACACAATGTTTTGAGGACCCATTTCTTCAGTGGTAGTTATGAGAATGTTAGCAACAAATGCACCAGCCTTCACCGATTTTCATAATCCACTACAATGGAAAAACATTGCCCTTTGAGGGACACTACAATAATATTGATCAATGACCAATTTCTTGCATCTTTCTATCTATTGGAAATGATGGGCACCTTTGTTTCAACCCATGGATCCCTTCAATGAATCTTGTATGAATTTCACCTCTTTTCTCAATAAGGTGCTACACATTTCTCAAAAATTAGGCCCTTATACCCTTTTGGAGCCTCATTAATTGCTTTCAATATTTGCTGCCAATATAGTGAGTGAACAACATTGAAAGCCAATCCATTTGCATAGAGACATCTCACTATGTGTTGATTGATAATATATGGAGATCGATTTTGAAATGTCATTTCTAACAATCCCTTTGATCTCTTATGTGCAAAGGCAACGAGTTGCACTTTAGATGTGGCCAAAAAATGGGTGGCTCTTTATAGGTTGATGACAAGAAGGCAATGGAGGGGGGCTTCATTCCTCGAGATCCTTTCTTTAATAAAGGATGATTTGATTCGTGACCTACTTGATCTATTTTTTCTTGTTTATTAATATATGACATGACTTATGCTTTTGGAATGGGTACACCATTTTTTTTGCGCAAGCTTTGATGCCTAATCTAGAGATGTGGCTCAAATATCCTTTCATTTGATTGTATGAGCTTGAATACCTAACATCACACCCTCTACAAATCTAAACATAACCTCCACCACAAGAAGTTGTATCATATCAAAATATTTTCAAAGGAGAGAACTCAAGTATGTTTTAAAGCAGGGTCAATTTATGGAGCTATAATTGGTTATTGTTGTAATACACATGGCATAAGTTTAATAAACAACACGTTCAAAGAATTGAAACAAATGAACACACACACACACACACAATTTAACTCATTTAAAAATTAACCATGTGTCATAGATTTGTAGAAGAATGAAAACAAAAGAAAAAATTCAAAACAAAACAAGAGAGTTCATTAGTAATAAAATGTAGAAGAAAAAACTCAGAACTTAAAAAAAAAAAAATCATCTTTTGCAAAATTTCTCTACGATATTCTTGACAATAAATGGGCTCTTCCAAATGCTTAGGAATAGAAAACTACCCACTTTGGAATGTTCATCAACCATTCTGTAACTATATTCGTGCAATGGCAAGAAAGAATAAAAGTTCAACAAGCATGAATGATATTTTTGTTTTGCATTCACAATAAGATAAATGGTTTTTTTCTTCAAAATATCTTGGAACATATGTTTTAGGGTTTGGGGTGCATTTTTGGGTTTTTGTTTAAATACAAAAATTCAATTAGGAAAAAAAACTAAAAAAGGTTCAAATCCACAAGTTGGGCATGAAAGACAATGAAATTCATAGTGGGTTTTCTTGGGTTTGTCCCAAATGAACCTAGAGGTTTGGAATGAGACCTTGGATGCCACTTAACTTGGATCAGAGCCACACTTGTATCCTGGCTAGATTGGAGTTGAAGTAGTAGGCCCTAGGGCATAAATCAATAATTTAGTATAAAACATAACCACCTATATTGTGAAAGCAAATGATACAATCATGATAAGGTAAAAGGGAATGGTCCACCTCTTCACTTGATTCCAATAGTAAAACATAATATTGAAAATGAATTCGAAGATTGATTAGAATTACTCTTCTTTGCATGCTTTTTTCTATGTTGAATTAAAAAATATACAAAGATGTTGAAATATATCACATTTAGATGTGAACAATACATTAACTAGAATACATGGTTGCTTTTTCTTGAAAGGAGTTATAGTTTACTAATTGAAATGCACCTAACATATTGTAAAGGAAAATATAAATCTTTACCTAATGTTAATCTAAGCTAATTATATAAATGCAATAAACTTGATATGAATAAACTCAAGATTAATTAATGATAATCAATTGTTGGAGTGAAATATAATAAAATTAAATGTCAAACTATGAAATTGAAATGCAAAAGGATTTTTTGTCAATTAAACTTTAGGAATGATGAAGAATAATAAATTTGATGTGGCACTAAAATTTGAAGGCCTCAAGGCTCAAAGTCATCCCTTTCTATTTATAGTTTGTCTCAATTATGAACAATATTTCAACTCTATTCTTTAGTTTCCTTGAAGTCTATTCCTTGTTGATCATCAAGAATTGATGACACTAAAAAACTCCTTGGGGACATTGTTGAATTGTTAGGATTAAGCTCTCCTAGATCAACCCTCTAGAAAGATTGACTTTATGATCACAAATATGATCAAGAACAACAATTTTTAGTCATGCAATGTGCTAGAATGATGATGTAGATTTTAGCTCTTTTTAGAGCTTTAAATCAAAAGATTTAGCAAATGATGCTCCTTGTAATGCTTAGGATTTTCAATGAATAATTGAGTGATAAATGAATTCACATTGAATGCCTCTAAATACTAAGGCATAACAACTACTCATGTGAAACATTTATTAAGTCAACTCATGGTAGGAAATAAATGGGTAGTAATTGGAAAAAGATATAATTTTTAAATTTGAAGGTCCAATTTCACATAGTATTGACTTGGGATAAGTGATATGTAAATCTTTGGGTTGATAACTCTAGAGTTGCATCAACAATGGATTCTCTTAAGTTAGCATGTTTGATACTACTTTCAATCTACTCACGTGCATTTAATTAACTTGTAGAAGTATTAATTGGGAAACATAAATAAGATAAATGAAAAATGTAATAGGGCATATAATGAAAAAGTATAAGTGATAAATTTATTTCGAAAATAATCAATAGATAAAAACAATAGGAGCAGTATGCACATGAACATTGCATCCATTATAATAGTATCTATTGCAAGTATGAGTAGTTGGTGTTGTCATTGATTTCAACAAGCTTATGTTTTTGTTATCATGTTAATGTCAACTGATGATGCTTTGAATAGTTGCATTATGTTGTCATTAGTAAGTCACTGGTGTCAACCTCTAGTGTTGCTTTGATAAGATTTTATGGATGTATAATTGAGTTGTAGTTGGTTTAGTGGTGATGAGGAAGTGTTGAAGATGATGAGTATGTGTCTCTAGTACTTGGTTTCCAAGTACTTTTGAGAAAAAAAATGAATAAAAGAGGAAATAGTGTGTTGTAGAGGTGTTCTAGTATATATAGTTGTGTTATGGTTTTGCTTCACATTTCTTCTGTGTTGAATATCTACTTGTGTGGTTTGGATATGTTGGTCAAAAGTTTTCATAGGTTCTATGTCTAGAATTTGTTGATCTGGATCGATGTGTAGAGAGAGTTGTGTTCACCAGTGTGTGAAATGTATTACTGTTTTGTTTGAGAGAAATGTTTTTCTCTACATTTCTTCATAGTTTGGTTTTTGGTCTTGCAGTTCTGGAAGTGTGTTGATAATGATTGTATTTACCTTTAGTCAAAGTTGTTCGTGGTTTGGTGCTTCAGAAGTTGATTTCTTGAGTTACAGTGTATGGAAGGTTGTCTAAGTGTACTGGGTGTGTACATTCTTGAAGTGAAAGTTGTTGTGAAGGAATTTTTTGGATTTTAGGGTGTTTGTGGAATATTCTAGATTGTGTTCAAGTGATTTATGTTTTCCATGAGTCGTCTTTGAAATTGAAGAAGCATGTACTTAAATGTTAATGGTGTTTACACAGGTTTGACTAACCTTGGGTGTTTACACTAATTGTGGATTTGCTTCAGTGATTATGGGAGCGTGGCGTGGCATGTATGAATGTATTTAGGTTCAAGTTAAGGTGTGGTGTGGTGCGCCTTCATTCCTTTCCATTGTAGGAATGTTTTGGTGCTGACCTAATTTGAATTTGCATGGTTGATGTGGATAGCCAACCTTGGAGAATGTTTTCTAGGTTGAAAAAGGTATAAATAAGTGTTGTGTTGATGGAGGTTGAGTGTGTGAAGAGTGTATGATGTGAATTGTAGAGGTGTGGAATGCAAATTTATGAAGAGAAATGCAAACTTTAATGAGTTAGACTACTAAAAGTAGTGGTCAGAAGGTTTCTACAATCTTCAGAAGGACTGCAAATGTGTAGGTGATGCTGTGGTGGAATTTTCTATTATATTGAGATGGATTTCTCACTGTAACATCCTTCTTTCTTCTTTTCTATAATTTGGAAATGAGCCATTGGCAATGAGCCCTTCTTTCTTCTGGGAAGTGAGCCTATTGTATTCAATGTTGCAACTACTTTATATTGTGAGCTAATCCTCACTGTGGTTTTTCCCTTCTTGGGTTTTCCACATTAATTTGGTGTTGTGTTGTGCATAGTGTTGATGTGTTTCAGTTTCAGTTATTTTCTTTCATGCTTAATTGGTTTAACAGATTAAAGGTTAATTAAGTTGATGTGGATCTAAATGTTTAGAAGGGTTTTGAGGTTTTAATGTACAACTAATTTACCCTCCTCTTAGTTGTCTTGTGCACTCAACAATTGGTATCAAAGCAAGGTTCCTTGGAAGAAAGCATAACTGCTTAAGGTAGATCTGTGATGGCACACAAGAGGGATGCTCCTTTGTTTCATGAATCAAACTATGGTTTATGGAAGACAAGGATGGAATGTTTCCTGGTATCTCTTGGATTTGGAGTTTGGAAGTTTGTTAAGACTGGATATACTATGCCTACTGGAGGTCCAAAAACTAATGATGAGATCAAGGCCTATGAGAACAATGGTAAAGAAAGGTATCCTCCTTTAAGTGGTCTTTCTAACACTGAATTTGTGAAGGTTATGAGTTTGAAAATTTCTAGAGAGATCTGGACAAAGTTGGAAAGTATTTGTGAAGGATATGATAATGTCAAACAAGCTAAGATGCATAATCTAAAGATTACATTTGAGAACCTGTGGATGTCTGAAGATAAAAAAATTACAAGCTACATTCATAAGGTTGACGAAGTCATCAATTCCATCAGAGGTCTTGGTGCAAATATTGAAGAAGAAGAAGTGGTAAAGAAGGTACTAAGAACTCTTCCTAAATCTTATAGTCATAAAGTTTATGCTATTGAGGAAGTTCAAGATTTAAGAAAATATTCTAGAAATCAGTTGTATGGTGTTATATCTACTTTTGAAATGAGAGAATTTGGTACAAGTAATACAAAAGTTGAGATTTCCTTCAAGGCTAGGAAATCAGAGAAGACTAAAGAATCGGATTAGGAGGATCTTGATGATGTTGAAGTAAACTTTGTGAGGAGAATGAAAAAGGGTACTGGTAAATACAAAGGTAAGTTACCTTTCAAATGTTTTAGTTGTGGAAAGATAGGTCATTATGCTTTAAGATTCCCAAACAGAGCTTTGAATGACAAGAATAAAGAAAAAAAGGTAAAACAATTAAGAAAAGTTATTATGTTAGAGAAGATGTCAGTATATCTGATGATGAATCTGATTATGCAGATGATGAGGATAGTGAATGTTTGTTCATGGCTATTAAAGATGGAACTGATTCTGCTAACTCTGAGAGATGTATGAAGGAGAATGCTCTGGAAGCAGGTAATAATATTGAAGGAACAATGTTGACTTCTTTTCATGCTACAAATGAGAAGAACTACTAGATTATTGATAGTGGATGCTCAAATTATATGACTAGTGACAAAAGTAAGTTTGTTAAACTTGAGAAATATGAAGGAGGTCTAGTAAAGTTTGGTGATGATACATCTAATAAGATATGTGGAAAAGGTTCAAATAGTTTTAATGGAAAGCATAATACAAATGATGTTTTTTATGTTAGGGGTTTGAGACATAACCTCTTAAGTGTTGGACAAATGTGTAGCAAAGGATATAATCTTATGTTTCAAGATGATGGATGTGAGATCATAAAAGGCTCTAATATTGTGGTTACTACTAGAAGGATAGATGGAAATGTTCATCAACTTAAAGGTGTTGATGGGTATTGCTTTGACTTAGATTAATGAAAGTTGGTTATGGCATAGAAGGATGTGTCACATCAATTTTGATAACCTAGTGAGGATTGGTTTAGTTCAAGCTGTGAGAGATCTACCAAAGATTACAAAGCCCATCAATTTCATTTGTAAGGAATGCCAAATTGGGAAGCAAGAAAGAAGAAAATTTAAAGTCAAAGAGCAATCTACTACCAGACTGTTGGAATTGGTGCATATAGTTTTTTGTGGTCCTACTAGAGTAAGAAGTACTTAAGGTGAGGTATTTCATGTTATTGATTGATGATTACTCTAAAATGACATGGGTTACTTTTCTCAAAGAAAAATTATAATCTCTAGATAAGTTTAAAGCATTCAAAGTTATGTTTGAGAATGAAATGGATATGAAAATAAAAAAAATTGAGATTTGAAAGAGGTACAAAGTTCACCTCCAATGAGTTTAATAGTTTTTGTGAGAATCATGGGGTAAAAAGGCATTTGTTTTCCCCTAGGACTCCTCAGCAAAATGGAGTGGTTGAAAGAAATAATATGATTGTTCAAGAAGCTGCAAGAACAATGATGAAAGAGGCAAACCTACTAGAAATCTACTGGAGAGAAGCAATTCATACAATTGTCTACATTCTTAATAGAGTTCAAGCAAGAGTAAACAATGAAAAGACTCCCTACGAGTTGTGGTATGGAATTATTCCTACTGTCAAGTACTTCAAAGTGTTTGCAAGCAAGCGTTACATTAGAAGAGATGAAGAGAACTGAGGAAATTTTGATACAAGATATGATGAAGGTATCTTACTTGGATATTCTACAAGACACAAATCTTATCAATGCTACAACAAGAGGCTGGAGAAGGTTGTTGAGAGTACATGTCAAAGTGGATGAAGATTTGCATAAGAACTCAATGGTGATAGATGGATATGAATCAGATGAGTCATCTTAAAGAGAAAATGATAGAGATGAAAGTAAGAAGAAAGAAGTATAGATTGAAGAAGAAGAATCTTTGTAAAGGATCCCTAAGACTCCCAAGTATGTGCAAATGAATCATTTTGAAGATCAAATCATTGGTGAAAAAAGCAAGGGTGTGTTGACAAGATTCTATGGCTAAAGAAAAAGTAAACCTATGTTTACTCTCTAAATTTGAACTTAAAATAGTGATTGAAGCATGCAAGGATGAGTATTGGATCAAGGCTATGGAAGAGGAACTAATGTAGATTGAGAAGAATTAGACTAGGGAACTTGTCCCAAGACCAACAAACAAGAATGTAATTGGAACTAAGTGGGTATTTTAAAATAAATTGAATGAGAATGGAGAAGTGGTAAGAAACAAGGCAAGGTTTGTGTGTAAGGGCTACTCACAAGTAGAAGGAATAGATTTTGATGAGACCTTTTCTCTGGTGGCAAGAATGGATTCTATTAGGATGTTTCTAGCTTTTACATCACACAAATATTTCAAAGTATATTAGATGGATGTGAAGTTTTCTTTCTTGAATGGTGAATTAGAAGTATACATTGAACAACCAAAAGGATTTCAGTTATTAGACAAACTAGATATGGTCTATAGATTGAAGAAGGCATTATATGGATTGAAGCAAGCTCCTAGAGCCTAGTATGCAAGGTTGGATAGGTAATTAATACAACAAGGATTCAATAAAGGTACTGCAAATAGTAATATTTATTTCAAAGTTGAAAAAGATCAAATATTGATTGTGGTTGTGTATGTTGATGATATAATATTTGGAGGAAATAAAGCTATATACAAAAAACTTGCAAAAGAGATGCATAAATAATTTGAGATGTCTATGTTTGGGGAGATGAATTTATTCCTTGGGTTGCAAATCAATCAGAAAAAAAAAAGGTATATTCATTTCACAATCAAAGTATGTTAAGGAAATGTGAAGAAGTTTGGAATGGAGGATTCTAAATTGGTATATACACCTATGGTTACTAGTTGCAAGCTAAGTAAGAATGATGAATCTCCTAAGGCTGATCAAAGAAAGTATAGATTGATGATTGGAGGATTGCTATATCTAACTACTACTAGACCAAATATCATGCATGCACTTTGTCTTGTGGCTAGATTTCAAGATCCTAAAGAATCACATGTTGCAACAATGAAGAGGATATTTAGATACTTGAAGGCCTCTCTAAAACATGGTTTGTGGTATCCAAAGGATACTAATTGTTCTCTAAGTGCTTATATGGATGCTGATTAGGTAGGTTGTGTGGATGACAAGAAAAGTATAAGTGGTGGTGCATTCTTTCTTGGATGCAGATTGGTGTCTTGGCTAAGAAATAAATAAGAATCAATGTCTTTATCTACTACAAAGGTATAATAAATTGCAACAATATCTTGCTACACACAGGTGTTGTCGATGAGGAAAACCTTGAAGGATATCAAGGTTGTATATGATGAACCAATTTCTATCTTTCGTGTCAATAAAAGTGCTATTAACATTTCAAAGAATCTGGTGATGGTGGTGCAACCACGGTAGGAGGGTCATCAAAGAGAATAGTCTGGACCATGCAAAAAGAATCACACAATAGAAGAAACATAGAATATGGAGGTAAATGTAGATTTAAACATTCTTATTAACAAAATTTTTGATTACAAACAACTAGCAACATCTGGGTCTCCCTTATACAAGTCCTTCAACTCATCAAAGCCTAATACATTCACTCTCATCCCTATCAATAAATTCCTTCTACTCAAAGCATCAAAAACTCTATTTGACTTTCCACTCCTATATTTCAAAACAAAAGTATAACTCTGCAAGAATTCCACCCATCTCATATGTCTCTGATTCAACTTACCTTGAATATTCAAATACAACAGTTCCTGATGATCCGTATACAACACAAACTCCTTAGGCAACAAGTAATGTCTCCACTTCTTCAAGGCTTGAACTATGGCATAAAACTCCTGATCATACACTGAATATCTTCTCCTAGCATCATTCAATTTCTCACTGAAATAAGCTACTGGTCTTCCTTCTTGACTTAATAATATTGTCTAATTGTATCACTTGCATCACAAATACTTGAAATACCTTTTTAAAATCTGGTAAAGCCAACACATGTTGCTCAATCACTTTCTGTTTCAACAACTCAAAACTCCAATTTGCTCCAGATGTCCACCTAAAATCTTTCTATCTCCATTGTTTCTATCGTAATCTTAATGAACTTTCGGTAGAAACTAGCCAATCCATGAAATGATCTTACCTCTCCAATGCTATCTAGTGTAGGCCACTCAGCGATTGCTCTCACTTTCTTAGGATCCATCTTCAATCCATCCACATATATCACAAATCCTAGATATACCAATTCTTCCTTCATGAAACTACACTTCTTAATATTTATCAGCAAGTGCTCTTCTCTCAACCTCTGCAAAACTTGTCTTATATGTAACAAATGTTCTTCTCTAGTCTTACAGAAAATCAAGATGTCATCCAAGTAAACAAT
Source organism: Sequoia sempervirens (assembly GCA_007258455.2). Lineage (NCBI taxonomy): Eukaryota > Viridiplantae > Streptophyta > Pinopsida > Cupressales > Cupressaceae > Sequoia > Sequoia sempervirens. Next base: position 290,435,213 of record VDFB02353493.1, read on the forward strand.
CACAAACTTACGCAAGAATTTCTTCAATACCTCATTCATCAACCTCATGAAGGTACTCGGTCCATTTTTCAACCCAAAAGGTATCAACAACCACTCATACAATCCTTCATTTGTCTTGAATGCTATCTTCCACTCATCCCCTTCTTTGATTCTAATCTAATGGTATCCACTCTTCAAATCTATCTTTGTAAAGTATTTTATCTCCACTCAAACAATCCATAATGTCATCCATCCGGTGCAAAGGAAATCTATACTTCACCGTAATCTTGTTTATGGCTCTAGAATCTATACACATTCTCCATTCTCCATCCTTCTTAGGTGCTAACACAATAGGTACTACACATGGACTTAAGCTTTCTCTGATCAAACCCTTTCTTAACAACTCTTGCACTTGTCTATTCAACTCTTCATTCTCCTAGGTGTAATAAGTGTCCTCTTTATTAGGTAAACTAGCTCCAGGAATCAAATCCATGCAATGACTAATACTCCTCACAAGTGGTAATCCATCGGTACATTATCTGAAATGATCTCCTCATATTCTACCAACAACTCGCTTATTTCTTCTGGTTTTTCTTCTACATGCTTTAAGTCTTCAGTCTTCTTAGGAACCAAGGCATAACACATGTTCTCATGTCTCAGTCCATCCAAAAATCTCCTTCCATCAACCAAACAAATTCTAGCATTTGTACAAACCTTAACTTTAGGAACATCCTCTAATGGTAACAAAGTCTGCTTCATCTCATTAGCAACAATGGTATATATGTTTTTCTTTCCATCATGAATAGCTTATCTATCATACTGCCAAGGTCTTCCCAACAAAACATGGCATACATCCATAGGCATGATATCACACAAAACTTCATCATGATAATTTCCTATCTTCAATTTCACCAAACATTGTTCACTTACCAGTACGTTATGGTCATCTTGAATCCATGCTATCTGATAGGGCTTCAGGTGTTTCAATATTTCCCGCTTCAATTTGGTCACCATTTCTTTAGAAACCAGGTTCTTAAAGCTTCCACTGTCAACAATCACTTTGCAACATTTACCAGCTATCTTGCATCTGGTTTGAAACAAATTCTTTCTCTGCAATGACTCCTGCTCCAACTCACTTTGACACAATACTCTTCTATTCACCAACACTTCTCCTTCCTCTAGTTTATTAGATGATCTGACATGATCTTCCTCAACAAAGGTTATCCTTCTACTGTTCTCTATCTTTTTGCTTGTCTCTCCTTGATTACATTCAAATGCTCTATGTCCTTCTCCACCACACTTGAAACAAGTTCCCCTGAATACTCTTTTCTCCTGTCCTTTATCATCTTTTCTATAACTCTCATTCTAGTAACCACCATATCTTCCTCTCCAGTAAGAGTTTCCATCATCTCTACGATATGAATTATCATTCTTACTGACTTCCCTATCCTTATTTTGATCTGCAAAAGTTCCTCTTCCTCCTCTAGTAAAAATTCTTCCTCTTTGTGTCTGCTCATGTCTTTTATTCAGCTTCTCTTTTTCTTTTAGGGCACATTGATATGCTTCTTCCACACTCAACAACTTGATCAAACTAATCTCATCCTGTATAGAAGGTTTCAAGCCATTCACATATCTGGATACTTGCTCGATCTCATCCTCTAAATGTCTAGATTTGATATTCAACTTGAAGAACTCTTTAGTATACTTTGTCACACTTAACTCCTACTTCAAATTCTGCAACTTTTGGAACAAGCTGATCTGATAATATGCAGGCATAAACTTTGTCTTCAACTTATTCACTATCCAATCCCATGACTTTATCTTTTCCTTTCCTCTTCTTTTCCTATCTATCTGCAAATGTTCCCACCAAAGGGATGCATGTCCTTTCAACTTTGTACAAGTAAATTTCACCTTCTTATCTTCGACAATTCCTTCAAAATAAAAATACTTTTCCATCTCCATTATCCAATCAAGCAATTCATCCAGATCTAGCTTACCATTATAATCTGGTGGATTGAAATGTGGTTTGGTATTTACTCTGGTTAGGGATCTTATGAACCTCTCTTCTCCCTGATCCAAGCTAGGTTGATCTTCTCTTTCCCTTTCTTCATGTACTTATACCTCTTCATCACTCACATCATCAACTGGTCGACCTCTCCTCTAGGCCATTTTGACTGCTTCTAATCTAGTAGCAATTCCTCTCAACATCTCCATTATAGCTGGGTCTGCATTTCCACGCACTCCATTTCCTCTAACATTCCTTCTTCCCACCATTTTTACACAAGTCATCTATAGGTACAGGTCGGATCCTCAGTCCGCCACCCCACAAAAAATCTTCAATAGGACTCCGCAAACTCTGGTTCGATCTCTCATGGAACAAAACTTGGCTCTAATACCAATCTGGTGTAGCCACGATAGGAGGGTCCTCAAAGGCAACATTCCAAACCGTGCAACAAGAATCACACAATAGAAGCAACACAAAATATGGAGTCAAATGCAGATTCAAACATTCTTGTTAACATAAATTTCAATTACAAACAACCGGAAACATCCAGGTCTACAGATTCAGCTCACAAGCCTGATACAACATACTCAAAATACCATCTTCCTATATGCTCCTCAATGCAAGCAAAAATCTTACATATCAAATTTGTATTATTCTATATAATCGAATTCTTACTATCCTAATGATCTATTACAAGCTTTATATCATGTCTGCAGATCTAGAATCTTCCGCGTCGGCCAAAGATCATTACAATCTCCAATGAAAGAAAATGTAACGTGTGCATGAATAGGCCAGCCTCAAATTTGAATTAATCCTTAGTGAATGCATAGGATGAAGTGTGGACCTATAATTAAGGTCGTGGAAACTCCATGGAACAATTTGAATCACACCGTCAAGATCCACAAGTTACGAGAAAGATCCACAAGCGATCAAACTACCCGTTAGGATTGAAAATTATTCCAGTGCTGGTTCAAGAAACTGCCACTAAATCTGGAAGTGATAACTTGTCGAAAAAAGATCCAATCGCGCTCAAATCTTGGAATAAGGAAAATGAACATTTCCACAATGTAAACATAGATCCACAAGGTCTAGTGAGCAAAAATGATGATACGCTGAACCTACCAATATGAATTGAACAAGAGCTAAAACAAGAAAAATTGAAATGAAAATATTTTTGGTTGATGCAAGATTGCCAAGAACCAAGGATGCTCTTGCATTAGATGCACTCAAGGACAAAACATATCTCAATATGGTATCACTTTTGGAGAGAGAATGTTGTAGAGAAAGAAGTGAAGCTTGAGTATGTGCTTACAAAGGATCAGGTTATTGATATATTCACTAAGGATCTTCCTAAGGATACTTTTGAGTATCTTTGAGAGGATTTAGGGGTTATCACCCCTCCTTTCTTGAACTAGATGCATGAGGATATGTATCAGTCTAGTGGATTTCAAGATTCATTATTTGTTTTGGACTGATGTTGGAGGCTACCTCTCATGGGGAGTAGGTAGTGGGTTTGTTGGTTATTGTAGTCAATGGGAGTAACTATTGATGCAAATTTGTGTTTTTCTTTGTTATATGTGTCAAAGGATATGCGCAGTGGTTGATGTGTGCTCCTAAGGGGGAGTATGCAAAAATAAAAGGTTGTTGCAAAGCAATTGTTGTCCCTTATACGTATGCATTTGGGGGAGAGACACAAGTGTGTTGCCCTTTGCCATTGATTTCCAAGGGGGAGAGAGTATGTCAAGGGGAGAGAGAAAAAAGTGTGTTTCCCTTTTCCATTGATGTCAAAGGGGAGATAAAGTAATGTGGAAAAGAGTTAGTTGAGAAAAGGAGAGAAGCAAGCTGAGGGGGAGAGAAAGTAAAAAGAGAAAAGAGATGGTATGAAGCAATATGTTGGTGATCAAAGCTGTTATGTTTTTTCTTGATGGTTTTTCACATCATGTGTTTCCATCAATGACGAAGGGGGAGATTTTTGCAAGTATGAGTAGTTTGTGTTGTCATTGATGTCAACAAGCATATGTTTGTGTTGTCATTAATTTCAAGTAATGATTCTTTGATTAGTTGCATTATGTTGTCATTAGTAAGTCACTGGTGTCAACCTCTAGTGTTTCTTTGATAAGCTTTTATTTATGTATAATTGAGTTGTAGTTGGTTTAGTGGTGATGAGGAAGTGTTGAAGATGATGAGTATGCATCTCTAGTACTTGGTTTCTAATTACTTTTGATAAAATTTGAATAAAAGAGGTAGCAGTGTGTTGTAGAGGTGTTCTAGTATACAAAGTGGTATTTTGGTTTTTCTCCACATTTCTTCTATGTTGAAGAATTGCTTGTGTGGTTTAGATATATTGGTCAAAGGTATTCAAAGGTTCTATATCTAGAATTTCTTGATTTGGATTGTGGTGTTCACCAATGTGTGAACTGTATTGCAATGTTGTCTAGGAGAAATGGTTTTGCTCCACATTTATCCATAGTTTGGTTTTTGGTCTTGTGGTTTTGGAAGTGTGCTGATAATGATGATATCTACCTTTAGTCAAATTTGTTCATGGTTTGGTGCTTCGGAAGTTGATTTCTTGAGTTACAATGAATGGAAGGTTGTCTGAGTGTATTGGGTGTGTACATTCTTTAGGTAATTTTTTTTGTGAAGGAATTTGTTGGATTTCATGGTGTTTGTAGAATATTCCAAATTGTGTTCAAGTGATGTATGTTGTCCATGAGTCATCTTTGGATTTGAATAAGCATGTACTTAAATGTTAATGGTGTTTACATAGGTTCAAATGACCTTGGGTGTTTACACTAATTAAAAATTTGCTTTGATGATTATGGAAGTGTGGGTGATGTGTATGAATGTATTTAGGTCTGAGTTAAGGTGTGGTGTGGTCTGCCTCCATTCCTTTCCATCACGGGAATGTTTTGGTGCCGACCTAATTTGAATTTGCATGTTTGAGGTGCATAGCCAACTTTGGAGAGTGTTTTCAAGGTTGAAGAAGGTATAAATAAGTATTGTGTTGATGGAGGTTGAGTGTGTGAAGAGTGTATGATGCAAATTACAGAGGTGTGAAGTGAAAATTTATGAAGAACAATGCGAACTTTAATGAGTTAGACTACTAAAAGTAGTGATCAAAAGGTGTCTATAATCTTTAGAAGGACCGTGAATATGTTGGTGATGTTGTGGTGGAATTTTCTATTTCATTGAGATGGATTTATCACTATAACATCATTCTTTCATTTTTTCTATAATCTAGGAATGAGCCATTGATAGTTAGCCCTTCAAAAGTGAGCCTATTGTATTCGGTGTTGCAATTACTTTATATTGTGAGCTAATCCTCACCATGGTTTTTCCCTTCTTGGGTTTTCCATGTAAATCTAGTGTTCTATTGTGCATAGTGTTGATGTGCTTTAGTTTTCATTATTTTCTTTCATGCATAATTAGTTTAACAAATTAAAGGTTAATTAAGTTGATGTGGATCTAAATGTTTATAAGGGTTTTGAGGTTTTAATGCACAACTGATTCACCCCCCTCTCAGTTGTCTTGTGCATTCAACAGTATCAACATAAGGATATTTCTAATTCACTTGTTGAGGTTGTAATCTATCCTTACAATCACCTATGTTCTCTAACATTATTCTCTATAATTCATAGGAAATCATGTTTAGTAGGGACTTTTTTAGTGGAAAATATTCTCCAGTTAATGAATAGTTGAAATTTGGGAATCAAAATTTGGCTAATAATTCAAGTTGTAAGGAAACCTAAATGGTCACATTTTTACAAAATTTTATTTGTCTTATTTAAATTTCCCAATATTTTATTTTATTAAAATTTTTAACTCAAAAATTCGCCACAATAAACAATACATGACTAGATCAGATTCTCCTAAATTTTATGTTATAGTAGAAATGTAAGTTTATTCGCCAATAATATTTTATAATTATTAGTTACTTTAGGGCCATACTGCCAATCTTTAGTTGCCATTATTGATTTAAAATATAATCTAATAGCCCTCATTGTATTTTGTATAGTAAAATGTACTCACAATTTATAATGCTCATGGGGCTCAAAATTGCTTTTGGATTGTTCATCTCCATTGAGATCAACGATCCAAAAGCAATTTTAGGCCCCATGAGCATTAGAAATAACTACATTTTACCTCATGGAATACAAGGCTTGTCAGATTATATTTTAAATAAATGGTAGCATCTAAATATTATAGATTCTACCCCTTAAACCCACTGATCATTTCCGACCTCGAGCCCCTAATTTTCTATAAGAATTTATTTTTCCTAAATGGAAGGATTTTCCTTGGTAATTAATGAATTTTCCTATTATTTGTTGATTCATCAAGATTTTCTACAAATTTTTAGTTATGTAAAAAATATTGGCAATAATTTTTTTTTTTTAAAGTAGAGAGTCACCAATAGAAATTATTATTTTTTCTAAAAAATGAAAGATTCACCAAGATCTTATATATATTTTTGGAGGGGTTTCTTAAAGTTATCATTGATGTTCATCCTGCATCATAACAATCTAAAAGAACCATTTTTTATCCCATTTACTAACTTCTCATTTGATTTTGTTGTCTTCTTTTATTCCCCTTATTTCTTTTTCTTACCAAGGAAGATCAATAGTTATCTTGGATATGGAAATGGTGACCTCTTCCAACTACCCTCTCTTGGGAATGTAGATGGTTATCTTTAAAACAATGACTATCCATGTAACCACTTACAATCTACCCACCTATAATGAAAACCCACTTAGTTTGTGTGGGTAAATGAAGCAACTTCCTATCATATCATAATGGTTGTGTTATTGTAGTATAAGGAGATAGATTATTTCCAAGAGGAATAACCTAACTATCATTTAGATAGCTCACCAAGAACACATAAGATAGTTTCTATCCTAGTTGGTGTCATCCCATGATGGAAGATAAAGAACGTATCCAATATCAAGCCACTTATATAAGGTGAATTTCCTTTATTCATTCTTGTAATCTTAAATGAGCTCCCATAGGCTACAATTCACCTAAATCTAGTTTTTAGGCATGAAAATATGCATGGGTTGACTCCATACATAGTACAACAACATTTCAAGCCACCACCAAGTCACATGTAGTATTAATGCTCAAACATACATGCCCTACCATTTTTAGTCTTGTTGCATTACTAAAATCAATGTACCTTTATTAATGATTCTAGTAGAAGATAATGCTCCTGATTTCCCTCTTTAACAATCTCATGCTAATTGGAAGTTATTTAAAAATATGTATCAATTAACTTAACACCTAAAACAAATTTTTGTTCACCTATAATAATCTATTGACATTTGTGACAAGCTATATCATACTTGTAACATCAAAATAGACTCTTGTATTAAATTTATGACCCCTTGTAGCATTGTAACCTACACTTTACCACTAGGGTATTTGCAACCTTATACAAAAGTGACTAATTGGAAATCACCACATTCAAACTTCTCCATAAAGTTTTTAGATCACACCTCCATATCCAATGGGCTCTTGGTCTTAAACAACCTTAGGATACCACTTAAGTTAATAGAATCACTCATAGTCCACATGCCTTTTCAAGATTCCTTGTTTTGGCTTGCTATCACTTAAGTTTTCTTTTCTCTTCAAGAATATGCCAAGGTGATGCCTTGAAATGGTGTACAAAGAAGTGGCCAAATTTCCAAAGTTCTATATAATGAGCTTGCATTATTTTCACAACCACATAACATGATCATGTTATAGCTTGGTAACACATATAATTGTGTTTGGGAGCATAGTTGTGGCATTGAGGAAAGGTGTGGTGATGGAATGAAAGATTATGGGCTTTGTTCTTATGTTTTTATATTTATGGTTTATGGCCATACATGGTGAAGGGGAGAGAGAGAGAGAGAGAGAGAGAGAGAGAGAGAGAGAATTTCCAAATTTGAATATAACAAGCTTACATTATTTAAGATATATATATAATATATTTGTGTTTGGGAGCATAAATGTGGAATTGAGGAAAGGTGTGGTGATAGAATGATCTTGTATTATTTTGAAAACCACATAACATGATCATGTTATAGCTTGGTAACATATATATTTGTGTTTGGGAGCATAACTGTGGCATTGAGGAAAGGTGTGGTGATGGAATGAAAGTTTATGGGCTTTGTTCTTGTGTTTGTTATATTTACAGCCATACTTCATGAAGGGGAGAGAGAGAGAGAGAGAGATAGCCACCAAATTGCAAAAGTTTTATATAATGAGCTTGCATTATTTTGAAAATCACATAAAATGATCATGTTATATCTTTGTAACATATATAATTATGTTTGGAGTATAATTGTGGCATTGAGGAAAGGTGTGACGATGTAATGAAATATTATGGGTTTTTTTATTGTTTTTGTTATATGTGTGGCAATACTTGGTTAAGGGGAGAGAGAGAGATAAGTAGATAGATAGATAGATAAATAGAGAGAGGGGTGAGATAAAGAGAATTAGAGATAGGTAGGGAGTGAGGGAGAGGTAGGTAAAGAGAGAGGGAGAGGGAAGAAGAGAGAGAGAGAGATAAAGAGAGAGAGGGAGGACAAGAAGGATAGAGAGATGGAGAGGAAAAAGATGTAGAGAGGTTGTTATTGAGCTAAAGGTAGAGAGAGTGTCAGATATAGAGAAAGGTAGAGAAAGGGATGTAGATAGGGAGAGAGTAAGGTATGTAGATAAAGAGAGATAGAGAGATAGGTATAGAGTGTAAGGGATATATATAGAATGAGATAGAGAGAGAGCAAGATGATAAGAGCCTGTTGATTACTGAAATTTTACTAAGTTGAAAAAATTATAAGATCTTCCAAAACCTGGAATATGCATTATAAATTGTATAAATTCAAAATCATTCTCAAACATCCTAAAACTATGTACATGAAATATAAATTAAAGTATAAGAAAGTAAATGTCCATATATAAATGTCCCTTAAATTTTTGTTTCATGTATATAGTCTGATAGGAAGAGAAAGACAAAGAGATATAGTTTGACAGGAAAAGAAAGACAAAGAGAGTTTGTCATCATAGAAATGTGAGTGTGTTATATCGTGCTCACATTTTTGTGATGCATTTTTATTCACAATAAACATGACACATTATTATGCACTCACATTATTGTTTGCCTTGGGAATTTCCAACCCTTAGGGGTTGATTTTCGTTGGCCTTCCAACCCAAAGGGTTGGATTGATATTTCAACATTCAAATATGTGTTTTCACAAAATATAATAAAATTGACACAATCTCAAGTGTGCTCCCCCTTAGGTTTGCATGTTTTTACTTGTCAAGTCAAAAATAACATAATAATGTTGAACTCTTTGTTAGCTTTCTAACCATGTAATTTTTTTCACATTTTGAATATTTTAGGTTTTTGATCTTTAATTTCTTTTGCTAGTGTCTTCATTTTGTCAAAAATATACATATGGTATTTCTTGTCTCATCTTTTAACCATTCATTGAAACTTGAAACAAATTACATTTTTATAAACTAGATTCTATTCTTTTCATATTAAAAGATGGTTTTTGATTAGTTTCCAAAAAAATTATGGGAGAGCATGCTCAAATTTCTATTTTTTAGGAGTGTCCACTTTAAAAATTTGTAAAAATCATACATTCATTAAAAAAATAGAAAAAAAAAGGACGTAAACTACATCATGTTAGATAATTTCTCATTGAAGTTATTTTTAAAATAGTAAAAAAAATTAACATTTTAGGGGGAGCACACCAAATATGTTTTTTGATAGAAATAGGAGCACTTTGTGCACTTCGCATTTTTGAACCCCTTAATATTCACCATTTAAAAGAAATTAGTATTTTAGAAAGTAGATTTGGAGCACTATGACTCTTGTTCTTGTTGCATCTTGAAATTTTGAGTGTAACTATCTTTCATTTCTCATCCAAGGTTAGTCTTTCTTGATTTTAGAAAAGACGTGGCCACTTAAGACCCCTTTTTGGTCCCCCATCTTTATGCACTTACCCAACAATATATTTATGTTTCAAGGAATTTAGGAGCAAGGCGTTGTGCTTGGTGCTTACTTAATTTTTCTTGGTACTTGAAATCGATGATAAACTGAATAACTATTCTTTGGCCAATTCAATAAAATCTGACATAAAATCATTATCAACAATAACTCCTTTTGCTTCTAAGTATTGTTTGAATTTATCATATATTTCATATGGGAGAACTTCCAAATATTTGAGTTTGATCAAATAATTGTCAAAACAATTTGTTTCATATGCAAGTTCTTTGAATTGGATGGAATATTCCTTGAATTCTTTTAGATAGCATACTTCATATTGAAACATAAAAATGTGGTATACCCTAATGAACTAAGGAGTATTATTCCATCATTTCTAGGGTTTCATTAAAATGTAAATCAACAAGGTGCATAGATTGACTTACAACCTCCTAGGCGAGTCAATTAAACTTGGATCTGCATCTATTTGAGGATATGAATGATTTAGGAATGATTTGAAGTGATTAAACTAAATAAACTAAATGGTCCAATATGAAAAATGCAATTTCTAAAAGATAAATAAACAGAAACATAACTCTGCAAGTGGATTTGGAAAGTGTAGACTAATATGTACCTGCCACCAAAAGTTATATTTGAGGCTATAGCAGGACTGACCCACCCTTAGGTGATTGGGTCTTTGTTAGGGTGTATTTCTCAATTTTTGGGGTCCTCCAGTGCTAGATCTAAGCTTCTATTTTCTGTTTGTCCCATTGTTGGAATGTCAACAGTAAATTTTGTAATGGATTTTTTGTGTCTTGACAAATTTGATGATAATAAATGCAACAATACAAAATGGATCTTCAATCCTTTCCAAACCTACAACATGCACATTCACAAAGAGAGAAGATGTTGTTCCATATAGGGGCTTTCCTCAGTCAAACCTCGTGTAAGTGTTTCCACTTCCACAATGGAAATGCCAATGATAAAACCTTAATGAAAATGAAGGAAATGATGAATGAACAAAATGTTGCAACTCACCACACTTCAATGACTTCCTTGAAGGACTAAAGACATGAACATCGCTTAAGGATTTGGATCTTACTTGATAGAATGCTTGAATGCTTTGGAGATCTACAACAATTTTAGTCTTCACAAAACATGAACACTAATGCACATAGAATTTGACATGATGTTGGATCTTGAATTACTGTAATAAAATATGATAATGGTGCTCTTGACTTGCTCAATAATGCTCTTGATCACATTTTTTCTCAATTGTGTGTCTTAGTGCTTGTTAGATTTCAAATGATAAAATAACTAGGTATTTATAGGTGTTTATCCAATTTCCCAAAAATTAGATTCCAAAATCCAACACTTCATATTTGAATTTTGAATATTAAAATACTGCCAAAAACATATTTAAATTTAGGTCCCAACTAAGAAGGGGGACCCAGTTGCCATGGGTGACTAGGTCCTAGCCCAAATTTCCAGGACACTCAAAGTTGGGGATAATTTAATGATTGAATGCATTTTTTTGCTACTCGCCCTTCTTCATAAAACGATAAAAATAGGCTTTGGAATGCATAATTTGGAAAATTAGAAGCTTAATTAAGTCCAATAATTTAGGGGGCCAAAAAATAATGTGAAATTGTAAGTGTATACAATTTTCTACACAACACATATTAAACATAGCTTGAACATTGATGTCAAAGTTTTTCTTACAAAAATAAAGCAATCTATACTACAAATGTAGTAGCATGGTGGGATGTAATTGATGAAGATGAAGACCTTTATATACAAGATGGAATTTATGTTCCAATACTACAAGAAATTGAATAATCAGAATCAAAAGATGTAGATGAATTAGAGAATAAGTTGATGACCTTGAAGAAGACCTACAAGCTGCAATGATGCATAGAGCATAGAAAAATAGAGAAAGGAAAAGATGACGATCTCCATATGAAAGAGGAAGAGGTAGACTCTAATCTCCTTTTTCTTACCAATATTCTAATCCATATTTTTCTCCATACATTCCTCAATTTAACCAACCACAACCAAGACCATCAACTCCTATAAATTTGAAAAAAAAAACATAATCCATAAAGAATGGACAAGGGACAAGTTTTCAATTAAGGCTGAATAATTAAAGGGATGCATTAAGACCTTTTGGACAAGAGCCACAAAATTGGAAAAAATATACTAAACTAGAATTAGATGAAGTAGAATTTTGCAATACTTTTAATCAAGGATGCAATAATAAACCTATTATTGTACTTAATTTTAAAGAAATAAATCTAGAAGAGGTTCTAGAACAAATAAAAAAATTATTCTAACAAGGGAATCTCTCAAGAAAATCCTAGAATCATACAAATAAAAGAAGAATATTTCCTTGTAGAAGAGCAAGTTCTTATCTTATAAAATGCAGATTAGTGATGTCTATCCTTCCATCACTTGAACCTGAACCAAAGCTAAAATATATTACAACACTTATTCATGGAAGACATGAACAATTTATTTATGTAGGAGTCAATGGTAAAATGTATGATGCAGAAGTTGACACTAGAGCATCGCTCTCATTTTGCAAATTTCCCATACTTGAAAATTGGGAACAACTACAAGAAAATAGTAAATATAAAATTAAGGATATGGAAGGCGGGCATTTTACCTATGATAAGTATAAACATCAAGAAACCATAAGGGTAGACGGAAAGAAATTCAAGTGTTATTTTTCAAACTTAATAAAATGCTCGCGGATATTCTCATAGGAGACAATTTCATAGATACTTACTCTCCATATGGAATATTGTTTACATTAAATGGAGAAAGAATAAAAGTTCATAGATTGGTATATGCATCTGAGAAATTTCCTTCTACAATGATAGTACAATCAAATAATGAAGTTCCATTTTTTGAGCTTAAGCAATAAATAGAACAAGAAGTATGTTCAGAAGACCCCCAAAAGTTTTGGAACAAAAGGATGTCTACTATGGAAATCATAATAAAAAAGGATAAGAAAATCAAAGTAGGAAAAAAGATTCCTTTTCCTGTTGAAGACCATCCAAATATGGAAAAATAAATCAAGGGACTTGAAGAGGGCAATTTTATTAATCCATCCAAATATCCATATTGTTGTTATGCTTTCATGGTTAATAAGCATTTTGAATAGAAAAGAGGAAATAAAAGAATGGTGATAAATTACAAGACATTAAATGCAATAAAAAACTACTCCCTTATCCCATTCTTGATAAATCTTATTTATTACAAAAGGTTGCTAATGCTCAATATTTTTATCAGTTTGATTATAAATAAGGTTTCTATCAAATGAAGGTGAAAGAAGAAGACCAACACAAGATTCCTTTTAGCTGCTTGTTTGGAAAATTTGAATGGAAGGTAATGCATTTTGGTTTAATGAATGCCCTTGCATATTTCCAAGAGCACACAATTTTTTTTTTTAAAGGAACTTAAAAATTCTTATGTATTTATATTGATGATATTCTTGTTTTTCAGTCAAACTCTAGATGGCCATTATAGTCAATCTTTTTTTTTTTTATTCTATTGCCAAAGATGCTAGCATTTTTTATTTATAAATAAATTCAAAGGTGTAGTAATAGTTGTATTTTTTTAGGAATGGTAGTAAATAATGGTATCCTTGAGGTTCAACCACATATCAAGGATAAAGTTTTAGGACAATTGCCCATTTGATAAAAATAAATTGTAAACTTTCTTGGGAATATTAAGCTATCTCAATAGTTTCTTCCTAGGATCAAGATATGATTGAGAACCATTACAACAATTCCCGAAGAAGAATAAATTCAATTGGATTGAAGAACTTACTGTGATCATCAACAAAATCAAGGAAAATATAAGTGAACTTCTAGTCTTCCATGTGCCTACTACTTTAGAATATATAATTTATATAAATTCTTTTAATTATGCTTGTTTTGGGATTTTAAGGTGTCTCAACCTTAGGGAGTCCCTTGATTAATTTATTAATTATTCCCCCCCTAAGCTGCTAATTTAATTTATTAAATACAATATATTTGTTTCCAAATTGATAAGTTACTTTGTGGGACCCAATAGGGAGTTGACATCCTACATGCAAGATATGAAGTGCAAGATTGTGACACATGTCACATGGGTGCTCAATTGGGAAGAAAGAAAACATTAAACCCTATAGAATGGGTGCCATGTTGACATGTGAGAATGTATTTTGGAAATAAGTATTGGTGGGGTCCACTTGTGTGCTAGTTTATCTCTTCAAAAAAGAAGAGGCAAGGAAATGTGACACTTGTGATCTCGGGGCACGTTTGAGCATTGAAAATTGTAAAAATATCAAGGAGGAGTGCCCTTATGCCATATGGCATGTATTTGACTTGTTGACTGAAGCTTTGAAGGGAAAATTTCTTAATGGAGGCTGAATTGTCACTCAAAGTGACTTGGAGTTGTGGGTGAGTTATAATTTGATAGTAAATCTAGTTTTCTCTATGGACACCTAGCATGTAAGGTTGCTTTATTTTTGGAGCTGCGAGCCTTGCATGTGCTTGTATGTTGTTACATGTACGCGCATGTTTGATAGGTTGCTAATTGGGTCACTTGGGACTTGTGCATGTTGTTGATTTTTCAGTTTGCATGTATGCAGAGACTGAGAGATTGACACATGGAAAAAATAAAACACCCATGTATGAGATGTATTTATTCACAACTTAGTGCATTTGTGTAGAGAATATGATTATAATATTTATGTCATTATGCTATCAGATTCACTATAGAATTGTATCACAGTGAATCAACACTTGCAAGACAATAGACTGAATATTATATGAAATTGCCATATTACTGTAATACAATTGATCTGTGCTTTGGTGTGTGGGTTTTTTTTATCAAAATGGTTTTCCCTCGTAAAATTATATGTTATGTGTTGAATTATTTAAATATGAAAATAATAAATAATTACATGTGCATTCTTAAGTTAATTATAAAAGTAAATATTTGAAACAAAGGTTTGCAACCTCTTCCTTGATTGATTTACATTAAGGAAGCATTTCCGCACTTGGCTTTCCTTTCAGTTGGTATCAGAGCATGGCCAACTTTGTTATCCTTGGTGGGTTAGAAGAGGTTTTTGAGCTTATCTATATTTAGTGGGATTTCTTTCAAACTTTATAATCTTGTTGTAATTTTAAGATGGCAAGCACATATGAAAGAATGGAGATGGATAAATTCAATGGTGAAAATTTTGAGTTGTGGAAACTCAAAATGGAGGATATGTTCATAGATTGAGATATATGGGTTGTAATATCCAATAAAAAACTAACAAAAACCTCACAAGAGGATTGGGATCTACATGATCAGAAAGCTAGGGGTCTAATAAGACTTTGTTTAGTTGATTCTATGCTCTTGAATGTCCATGAGGAGAAGAATACAACTAGTCTTTGAAAGAAGCTTGGTGAAATTTATCAAGGGAAATCCTTGGTGAATATTCTTTTCTTGAGAAAGAAGTTGTATTCTCCAAGGATGGAGGAAGGAGGATCTGTTGTTGATCACTTGAATGCATTCAATATGCTAGTGACTCAATTGAGTTATGTTGGTGTGAAGATTGATGACGAGGACCATTGCATGTTATTGTTGTGTTCTTTTTTAGATTTGTGTGACCACTTGGCGATGGCTATTGGAAGCACAACACAACAACCACTTTCAAGATGGAAGATGTGGTTGCTTCACTATTATTTGAAAAGATGTGGAGGAAGCCTTTTGAGATGACCAAGGATGCACCGTTTGTTCATGGTAGATCAAAGGAGAAAGGAAAGAAAAAGGACAATAAGTCTAAGTCCAAGTCTTTAGGGATATTTAAGTCTCCTTGAAAAAATTCCAAGGCTAAATGCTAGAACCGTGGGAAATTCAAAACATTTTCAGAAAGACTACAAAGAGAAGAAAAATAAGAAAAGTGATAAATTTGATTCTGAATCGTCGTATGAAGATGCAAATGCATTTTTTGAAGCCTTAGCAATGCATGCATAAGAAGATGTGTTGTTGATTGACTTAGGTGCCTCCTTCCACATGACCTATCATAGAGGTTATTTCTCAAAGTATGAAGAGTATGACGGTGGAAAGGTGTATTTGGGTGATGACTCTCACTTGAAGATTATTGTATGTGGAAGAGTTTGGATTTGATTCCCTGATGGTAGAGTGAGGGGGATTGGTGGTGTTATACACATCCCTAGTTTGGCACAAAACCTACTCTTAGTGAGTAAGTTGGGTGATGTAGGAGTGCAAGTTGTTTTCTCAAGTAGCATATGCAAGATGACTAGAGGTGTTATGGTGCGTGCTAAGGGTGTTCAGATCTGAACTTTGTATAAGTTGGATGCATGCATTGTTCATTGTAATATTTCTTCTGTGAAGTCCAAGAAAAGGGATTTGGATTCTTCATCCTCACCATTAGATTGAGTAAAGAAGAAGATTGTGATGTCTATATCAGATGGTCATGCTTTCTAGGTACCTAATGGTGCCAATGCTTTGGTGATGAATCTACCAATAGAGAAAATAATGTTGTGGTACCAAAGGCTTAGGCATATTGGTGAGAAGGTTCTTAGAGCCCAAAAAAATAAGAGCCTTGTTGAAAGCCTTGATGATTGTAATCTCTAGTTCAATATATGTGAACATTGTATATATGGAAAACAACACCATGTTTCTTTTTACTCTAGTTCTCATAATTATTCTGGGGTTTTAGATTATGTGCATTTTGATGTGTTTGGTCTATTTAATGTTCCTTCATTGCCTAGATCTATGTATTTTGTCTCATCCATAGATGACTATTCTAGAAGGACATTTGTGTATTTCCTTAGAAGTAAATCTAAAGTTTTTAGTCAATTTAAGGAGTTCAAATCCTTGGTCGAAAAGAAAACTAGTAAAAAAATCAAGTGCTTGAGGACAGATAATGGTGGTGAGTTTTGTTTCATAGAATTCAACTGGTTTTGTAAGGACCATGGGATTGAGAGACACATGATAACTCCATACACCCCACAAAAAAATGGAGTTGCAGAGAGAATGAACAAAACACTGATGGAGAGGGATAGGAGTATGGTGAGTGGTGATAGTCTTGAACAAAAGTTTTGTGCTGAAGCTATAGCCACTACATGTTATTTGATCAATAGATCTCCTACTTTAGCTCTTGTTGAAAAGACACCCATTGAGGCATGGTTTGACAAGAAGCCCTTGATGAGACATCTTAGAGTATTTGGTTGTGAGGCATATGCTCATTTTCCTGATGTGAAGAGATCTAAGTTGGAGAACAAGGTAGTGAAGTGTATCTTCATCGGCTATGGTGTTGGTGTGAAAGGGTACAAGCTTTGGGATCTAGTTGTAGAGAAGGTTCTCTATAGTAGAAGTGTTTAATTTTGAGATTTGAAACCTTCCACAGTAGATCTATAGCCGGAGAAGGAAGAGAAGAAGGAGGTAGTTCAAATTCCACCCACTCCTGAGAGAGATGAGCTATGTACTCTTGGTGGACTTGATGATGAGGAGAGATCTAGAAGATTTGAAAGATTTGAAGAAGTCTAAGAACCTCAACCTTGGCCGTTGAGAAGGTCTACAAGAGAAAGGCGGCAAACAAATAGATTTGGGTATTCTATGTTGAATTTTAATTGCATATTTTCTTTTATTACTAACATTGATGAGCCTAGGGTAGTTAGAGAGGCTATGGATATGCATGATGCAGATTCCTAGATGGAAGCCATGAATGAAGAGATAGAGACATTGAAAAAGAATGCTGCATGGGATTTGGTACCTTTTCTTGAAGGAAGAAAACCCATTGGTTTTAAATGGGTGTTCAAGAAGAAAATGAATCCTGATGGTAGTGTTGAGAAGCATATGGCAAGGTTGGCCATGAAGGGATATTACTAGGTGGAGGGAATAGATTATGGGGAGATTTTTCTCCTATTGCTAATTTGGCATCCATTGGGTTCTTGTTATTACTTGCAACAACTTATGACTTTGAAGTTGAGTATATGGATGTGAAGAAAACTTTCCTTAATGGTGTATTGGAGGAGGAAGTTTATTGTCATAGCCATAGCATTTTGTTGTGAAAGGAAAAGAGAATCTAGTGTGCAAGTTGAGAAAATCCATGTATGTTCTAAAATAATCTCCTAGAATGTGGTACCAATTTTTTTTCACCTTTGTGTTGTCCTTGAGATTTTTGAGATCCAAATATGACCATATTGTTTATTACAAGGCTAATAATGGTTGCATTCTCATTATTTTCATGTATGTGGATGATATGTTGTTTATTGGGAATGGAAAAGGTATTATTTTTTATTTGAATTCTTAGTTTTCAGCATAGTTTATGATGCAAGATCTAGGTGAAGCGAGGTATATTTTGGGGATTGAGATAAGAAGAGAAAGCTAACAAAAATATTTAGAAAGTATGTGAAATTTGTGTTGGAGAGATTCAAAATGACTAATTGCAAACAATTAGTTGTTCCTGTTATGTAGGGGATGAAGCTTTCTATGGAGGATTGTCCAAAATCTCCTACTGAGATGGAGGGCATGACCAAAGTTCCTTATGTGAGTGTTGTTGGAAACTTGACGTATGCTATGGTTTGTATGAGGCTAGATATTTCCCAAGTAGTGGGAGTCCTAGTTGGTTTATGGATAATCTTGGAAAAGTGCATTGGTATGCGATAAAGAGAGTGTTTAGGTACTTGCAGGGTACTTTCGACTATTCCTCGTGTTTTCATGGTTATCGTACTAGACCTCGACATTAAGTGAGAATTCATGGATATGTGGATTTTGATTGGGTGGGTGACATTGATAGTAGGAGATCCACTAGTGGATATTTTTCATGATGTTTGGTGGTGGAATCAGTTGGATGAATAAGTAGAAGGATGTAGTCACTTTGTTCACTATTGAAGGAGAGTACATGGTAGATACTCATTCTTGTAAAGATTCCATTTGGCTTAAGAGACTATGTTTGGATATTGGTTTTGATGTGGGATGAATTACTATCTATTGTGACAGCCAAAGTGCTATATGTTTAGCAAAAAATCCTTTTTTCCATGCCAAAAAAAGAACATTGATGTGCAATTCCATTTTTTTCATGTTATGGTGGAAGATAGAAATGTTAACTTGGAAAAGGTGGAGACTTTAGTGAATTGTAGATGCACCGATGAAGCCAATGAACACAAAGAAGTTCAGATGGTGTGCTAGTTCAATGGGCCTTCCATCCTGAGCAGTGATACAGAGACTCGTGAAGGTCTTTGACAAGTTGGAGAATATTGGGATTAAGGTGTCTCAACCTTAATGAGTCTCTTGATTAATTTATTAATTATTTTCCCCTAATTTTTTTGATTTATTTTATTAAATTTAATAATATTTGTTTCCAAATTGCTAAGTTACTTTTTGGGACCCAATGGGGAGTTGGCATTCTAAATACTTGGTATGAAGTGAAATATTATGACACATGTCACATGGGTGCTCAATTAGGAAGGAAGAAAACATTAAACCCTCTAGAATGGGTTCCATGTTAACATGTGGTAATGTATTTTGGAAATAAGTATTGACAGGGTCCACTTGTGTGCTAGTTTATCTCTTCAGAAAAGTGGCAACAAATAAAGGTGACACTTGTCATCCTGGGGCATGTTTGAGCATTAAAAATTGTAAAAACCTCAAGGAGGAGCGCCCTTATGCCATGTGGCATGCATTTGAATTGTTGACTAAAACTTTGAAGTGGAACTTTCTTAATGGAGGCTGAGTTGTCACTCAAAGTGACTTAGAGTTCTAGGTGAGTTATATTTTGGCAATAAATTTAGTTTTCTCTATGGGATGTCTAGCATGTGAGGTTGCTTGATTTTTGGAGATACAAACGTTGCATGTGCTTGAATTTTGTTGCATTTTGGTGCATGTATATGTGTGTTTGACATGTTTCTAATAGGGTCATTTGGGACTCGTGCATGTTGTTGATTTTTAGTTTGCATGCATGCATAGAACGAGAGATTGAAACATGGAAAAATCAACACACGTGTGAGATGTATTTATTCATACCTTAGTGCATTTGTGTAGAGAATGTGATTATAATATCTGTATGCCATTATGCTATTAGATGCACTCTAGAATTGTATCACATTGAATCAACACTTGCAAGAGCATAGACTTTGAATATTGTATGTAATTGTCATATGTTACACCCCAATTGTGTAGTTACTATTTACTATTACTACATAGAGTAAATATGAATGTAATGTGAATTCTGGAGATGAAAAAATTATGCTTGTACCTTGTTATCAATATGAATGTTATCTCATTTGATGTTATCTTAGTTGATGTTATTTCATGGGAAAATATTGCATATATGTGAATGGATGGTTATTAAATTGTTATTCTAACTTTAGAGATATTTTATGTATAATTCATATGTTGTGAACTATTAACTACCATGTGCATGTGTTAGTGGATGCAAGTATATGTTCCATTCCTCCAGGTGGAGGGGAAGTATCACTGAGGAGAAGATCTTGGTTAGTTAACTGGTAAAAGTAAGCTATCTGAGCATATACACACACAACATTATAATTATTGAGTTGAGTCAGTTTGAGGGTAGTTGGTAAGTCATCCTTAGTTGTTATGTCTACATTTGAGAGTCTTGTTTACTACTGCATGCATATTGGATGATATTTATCTATTGATATTTTGAGATATTTCTTGTACTATTATGATTATATTGACAAGTGGGATGTACATGGAAGTATGTGTATATATATGCACATACATGGCTATGGGATCTAACGACATGTATATGCATATGTATAGATGTACCACATGTAAACACTTATCAATATGATGGTAATCATGAATGGCTATATGTGAATCAGATGTGAACATATATATGCGTAGTATATACACATATCCATATGTATATGTATATTGATACATACATACGTTGGAAAATGGAAATGCTCATATGGATGCATCGATATAGATATACCTACATATACGTGTACATAGAGGCATATACATTTATTCATATATATATATGCATACATTTAATATAATGTGCTTATTATATACTATCTTTCTTGTACTTATATATATGTATACATATATATACATATGTAAATATATATTAACGGTTATATATATACACACATATATGTAAATACATGATAGTATTTAAATAATATATATATGTATATAATATATATTTAGCATATTTTATATGTTAATAGAAATCAACTATCTTTTGTTTAGATCGAAGTCAATTTATAAGGGCTATTAATAGTAGATAATGAATATGAAATGAAAGGTTGATAATATTCAATAAAGACTATTTTTAGAAATTGTATGATGTTGCTTATTACTATTTTTGTGAAACCGATTATCACTCAAGTGACATGTGATATAAGACATTGCATTGTATTTCTTATTTGTTGGCTTGTGTCGATATTAAAGCATAGACTTGGTCGACTCCTTTGGTAAAGCTCAACCTTGACTTTTTCAACCATTTTAATTGCTTTGGTCGACCCATCCTATATGCAAATCGATGGATGTTTGTTGTTGAGAAATGGTAATTGACTATTTCAATTAGTAGTAAAACTACACCAAACAAGAAGGAAAGAGGGAGGGAATTGGTGCCACCTTTGAATCCAAGTTTTTGTAGATGTCTATTCTTTGTGACAATTTGAATTAAGCATATGTAGATTGAATAAGTCTTGTAATTGTTGTCATGCTACAAGCTGACTTGTAGGTGGTTTTTGCTGAGTATGAGCTTAGGGAGTCACCACCTTTTTGTTGAGTTTCATGTGTTGCTTTGCATGGAGCTTTTTGTCCAATTAAATGCCTAAACTGTAGGCCATGAGGTTGCTAGGCTGCTCTATAAATAGCTAATCCATTTCATTAGTGAGGACACATTATTTCCCAAGAGATTTCATATCTTTTGCAATTCCTTATTTCTATGTTATTCCCAACCATACTTATTTTATATTGTGAGTAAAAAAGAGTGAGTTTTCTATTTTTTTGAGAGGAAACATTGTTATTTGAGAGAATTAAGCTATCAACTTGTGAGATAGCGTTATTTGTGACATTCTTGAGAAGCTGATTAACAAGCTAACTGCTATTGGAGAAGACTGCATTGCTGACATTTATTTGGATAAGCGATAACAAGCATGAGGATCTCTTCTTCTTTGTTATTTACTTTTGAATGATATGTTTTCCATGATTGCTTGCAATGTCTTTCCAATGTGTGCATTATAGATATTAGAGTGTCTTTGAAAAGGAAATTGAAGTATTTATGTTGTTTTCATGTTGTGCTTATAAGTACTCCATAATAGGAGTTTGGTGTACATCATAGATATTATATACTAGGCATGATTGACTACAAGAGGAACTTGAGATACACTTAGCTAAGTTATTGATTTAACTAGTAAAGCTTGTGTTACTGCTAGGATAGTTAATCTAGTATGGGAGGGAGCTTGTGTACTTACTTGTTAAGTAGGTTTATTCCAAGTAGATTAAATTGGTGATAGGTTAATTTGGGGTGATAGAATATCCATTGAAGGACTATACCTATGCGTAGTTTAAGATAGCCCTAAGTCAAATCAGCCCTGAGTAGTGTATGTGATAGATGACTGTTAGTAGGAATACTACATGTAACACTTTGGCCAAAGTAGTGTAATGTACGAGACTCCACTATGTATTGTGTGACTACCCAAACTACACTATCACTTCACCGTGATCCAGTATTACATGCTAGTTTGAGATTGTGGGATTACAAGTTCTAGTTATGTAGGACACAACACTATGTTTAGTTGGTTGTTGTTATCAGTTACTCTACCAATCTCTTCACCGAAGGGAAGGGCCATCTATCAAATGATAGATGTGTGGGGGATCGCATTAAGAGTCCGTGGTTGGCAAAAAAATGATTGAGTGATGATTCTCCTCCACATAGGCGACAAAAGAACAAAGATTTGAAAGGAAGGATCCTAGACCATCTTACAACTATTTGTTCTAAAGCTCTTTGATCTATGTATGTAAATGTATGCATTCTTGTATTGTTGAAACTTGTGAAGTTGAAGTAATGAAATTGAATTCCATATTGTATTATATAATGCATCTTTGTTCGTATATTCTCAATAAAGAAAATAATTTTTTTTATTGCAATGGCTTGTTACTAGTTTATTTACTCATAAGGCATAGATTTAGAAATTTTTACTTCATTAAGGGTTTGGTATGTTACACCATATTCCTGTAATACAATTGATTTGTGTTTTGGTGTGTAGTTTTTTTCTTGAAAGGGTTTTCCCACGTAAAATTTTGTGGTATGTGTCAAATGCTTTAAATCTGAAAAATAATAAATAATTGCATGTGCATTCTTAAGTTAACTATAAAAGTAAATATTTGAAACAAATTTTTGCAACCTCTTCCCAAATTGATTTTCATTAGGGAAGCATTTCCGTGCTCGACTTTCCTTTTAGCTTGGAGAGGTGTTTTATGCTTTGTCAAGGACAACCAAGAATTTATTTCAAAATATGCTACTATAGTTTTTTCTTATGATGTTAAAAAATGGAGTTAATTTGATAAATAAATCTATGGTATAAAATTTCTTGAGATATTTTCCCTTAAAATTATGCATTTGAAGCATTTCAAGATCAAAATTGACTACACAAAGTTTCTAACATTCAAAGAAAAGGATCATGGAAGAAAAATGGAAGGGGAAAATATGTCAGATGACAAGATTGTTTTAACCCATTTAATTATTGCGTTGAGCATATTGCAAGAAAATATAACATTGTTGTTGACAGGCTAAGTAAATATGCCCCTTCTAGTTTGATGAATGGTCTTAGTTCTTCAAGATTATACCTAGGATTTAATTTCCAAAAAATAATCGATATCCATGTTTGTTTAATTAATGTATTTGTCTAGAGACAAATATTATTGCAAGGAACATCTCCCAGGTATATCCAAAGCTCAAAATCCATAGCATAATATCTAGAGCATCTAGGGTGTATTACACCTTCAAATAATTTTGGGGACAATAGAGGATAATTTACTATCTTAACATTGCACTATGATATGTCTAATCTTAGGATGATAGTCATGGTTTGCATACCCAATTTTGAATGGAAAATCATTATACGGGAAAATGCAACTCATGAACTCCAAAAATTCATCAGGCATGTTTGACCAGCTTGTTTAAATCTTGACTACCAATTCTCTCAAGACATGATAACAATTGTCATCATTAGCTACTAGCTTAGTTATGAATCTATTTTTAAATCAATTTTCTTTACAATAGGATAGATATAGATTGTAATTTGATAAAAGAGAAGTCTTTGAAGAAAATGATGCATGGATAGAGATAAATGATCCAACTCCTGTTGTACAAGAAGCATCTTCTTTTGGTAATCGTGATAGTGTTCCTGGGCTCCATAAAAAATGTAAATGTAATATTTTTTACAAAATTATAATTATGTGACGACATGATAAAATAGATTATGTAGATTTTTTAATAGTCTTGTTTATTGTGAAAAAGAAAGGATGACAATGTCAACCAAAAATTATTTTCTTAGATATTCCTTAAATGGAAAAAATAAATAGTTGATGTATTAAAGCAAGGATTGAAATTTTTTTCCACTTGGCATGATATTCCTCCTTTGATTTTATAAAGTAGGTAACCTACTAGTATAAGTAAGATTATGTGCAACTAGACCCTCAAATCATTATAAGGATATAAATAAGCCATTCTCATATCCATTTGCGCATTGATTGAGTAGTAGTAAGTATGTGAGAGTCTTAGTATGCTCTACTGTGCGATCTTGAGTATCAAAAATTTAGAACTAGGAAAAGTGATCCTAGATCTATCTAGTAGATTAACTAGATTAACACTTTTCCTTTGACTCCACATTCAAACACAAACCAACTAGAGTTTGATGATTAGCTAGCTTTGTTGATGGAGATCCAATATTCTATGGTTTGGTTCTTTTGAGTTGCAAAGAGGATAATTTTGATGTGTGTTTCAATAAGCCTATTTGACATAAACCCTAGATCTAAAAATATAATTTATCGCATACAAAAAAATGAATACTGACAAAAAAAACACAAATATGGGAAATGAAGACAAAGAAGAACTTGGAAATGAAAGCTAAGTCTAAATTTGAGGGTCATGGGCATGGGATCCATAGACCATAAATGATGCTTTTTAGGATCTTCAACTCTCAGATGATGTGTTATAGTTTTCTTTGTATTTCCTATGACTTGCTGCTAACCAAAATTATGTATCCAACCCACACACCTAAAAAGAGTGGGAAAGGTTATCTTGTATAAGGGATTTCCTAATTCAAACCTCATTTTGGTGTTTCCACCTCCATAAACAACAAATGATGATGCTTAAGAGGGATTTCCCTAGGTCAGGTAGAGGTCAAATGACAATAATGGATTGGAACAAAAAAATAAAATGTAGACATGTAAGAATGCCTAACACATATCACACATCCTGAAATTGCATTTCTATCATTTCCATTATTGTTAATTGCATTTATCATCATTTCATTTTATTTGCATTATTAACTCCATTTAACACCATTTTCATCATTTAACCCTAATTTTCTCTATTAATTTAATAATCTTGGATTGTTTAATTAATTCATTATTTAATTACTAATCATCCCCTTCATCTCCCTAGTTGAATATTTTTTAATTATTTAGATAGGTTTATTTAATATTTCTTCTAATATGATATAATTAAATAATTTTAATTATTTAATTATCCCACTTTAATTCCATCCCATTCAAAGAATATTCTTTTCTAAAAATAGCATATTCCCCTCCATAGTTAAATAATTTCTAATTATTTATTTCCTTTCATTTCTCTCCATAAAACATATTCTTGAGGAATATTCCTTTTAAAAAAATATCTTTGACTTTTCTTGTCTCAAGAATTCCTAGCCCTTAATCTTGAGATCTAATTTCCACCCTTTATCTTCAACACCCTAATCAAAACCCTAACCATTTTCCTAAAAATGTGGGGATATTTTGACTTCTAACTATTCCTATCCTTTAATCTCCCTTGATCTTCTCTCCTTTATGGGTATTAAGATGCAATCGTGAACCTTATTTGTGGGCATTAAGATTCAGTCTAAACCCTTAATCCAATTCATGAAATCTATCTAATTATTGCAAGTATGAAGGTGTTGTCATTGATGTCAACAAGCTTGTGTTGTCATTAGTGATAGTGGTGCAGTGGTTGAGAGAGTGTTTCTTTGATTAGTTGTGTTATGTTGTCATCAGTTAAGTTACTGGTGTTAACCTCTGATGCTACTTTGATAAGATTCTATTTATGGTTTTAGTATTGGTAAGGATGTTGAGGATACTGAGAAAATTGATAAAATAAGGAAAACATGATGTTGCAAAAGTGTTCTAGCTTGTTGAAGTGTTATGGTTTTGATTCACATTTCTTTTGGGTTGAATACCTTCTTGTGTAGTTTGGATATGTTAGTTAGAGGTGTTTAGAGTTTCTATATCCAAAATTTGGCCTTCTATATCAATGTATAGAAGTTTTGTTCACCACTATGTGAACTGGTTTAATAGTGTTTCTTATAGAGGCATCTGGGAGAAATATTCTGGCTCTGTGTTTGTCCATATTTGTTCTTCAAGTCTTACGGTTTTGAAGGAGAGTTGATCATGTTGTTCTCTTGACCATGTCAAGAGGATTCATGTTCTGGTGCTTTGGAAATTGGATTTTAGAATTGTAGTATTTGGAAGCATAGTCTAGGTGTACAAGTTGTGTACATTTTGGAGATGCAATTTATTGTGAAGGAGTTTTATGGATTCTAGGATGTTAAAGAAATATTCTAGATCTTGATGAAGTGTGGTGTGTGGTTTGCAAGTCATCCTTGGGGTTTGAGGAAACTTGTAATTCAAAGTTTAATGGTGTTTGCATGGGTAACGACCAACTTAGTGTTTACACTACATTCAAAGATGTTTAAATATTAATGAAGGCTTAGCGTGGTGTGTGAGAGTTATTTTGGGTCCCAATTAAGTTTTGTAGTGGTCCACTTTTGTTGTTATCCACTGCATAAATTCTTTCTGCCAACCTATTTTGAATGTGTAAAGTGTAAGGTGAGTGTAGCCGACTTGAAGATGTTTTTCAAGTTGAGGATGGTATAAATACAAGGTGAATTGATGCAAGATGGCAGTGGAATAGAATTGTATGTGTTGTGATGTGAAATTAAGTGTAGAGTTGGAAAATGCAGTGCGAGCTATAATGCAAGATTGTCGAATGCAGTGAGCTAAGGTATCTTAATCCATTGAAGACTACAAGTTTTGTTGGAGGTATTGTGGTGGATTCTCTATTGCATTGAGATTATGCCATCTATGTAACATTCTATCTTCTTTATTCTTTCTATTCTGGCAGTGAGCCTAGGCTGTGAGCCTTTTTGGATAGTGCATCCTATTCTAGCAGTGGGACTTTTTGTATCGGTTTTGCAATTACTTATATTATGAGCTAATCCTCACCATGGATTTTTCCTCATTGAGCTTTCCACGTAAATTTTGGTGTTGTCTTGTGTATGGTGGTTTTTTTTAGTTTATGTTATCTACAATTCATGTTTAAATATTATAGAAAATTAAATGTTCAATGAATGCTTGTGGATTTGATTGCTATTGAGGGTTTGATGTTTTAATTAGATACAAATGATTCACCCCCTCTTAGTTATCTTGTTCATTCAACTATTGGTATCAGAGGAAGGTTCCTTAGAGAAAATCTTGACTGCTTGAGGTAGATACGAGATGGTAAACAAGAAGGAGATCCCTATGTTTGATGGTACAAACTATACATTCTGGAAGGTGAAGATGGAAGGCTATCTGATTTATCTTGGATTTGAAGAATCAGTGAAGATTGCATACAACATACCTGCAAATAGACTATGCACAAGTGATGAAATCAAAGCTTATGAAATAGATTATAAGGCAAGGTTTGTTCTTTTGTATAGTCTTGCGAATATTGAATTAGTGAAAGTTATGGATCTGAAAACTGCTAAAGAAGTTTGGGATAAGCTAGAAATCAAGGAGATGATAAGGTTAAACAAGCTAAGTTATAGAATTTGAAGGCACAATTTTGCGACTTTGCGAATGTATGAAGATGAAATAATCACAAGTTATATTCAGAGGGTTAATGAACTAGTAAGTGCAATGAGAGGTCTTGGTGCACAATTCAAAGAACCTAAAGTGGTAAAGAAAATTCTCAAAACTCTTCCTAATTCTTATAGTGAAAATGTTTTTTCTATTGAGGAAGTTGTAGATTTTAATACCTACACTAGAGATCAGTTGTTTGGCACACTAACTACATTTGAGATGAGAAAATTGGTCTGAAAAATGGTGCAAAAGTGTAGATTACTTTCAAGGATAGAAAATTAGAAAAGGTTGAAGATTCAAATGGATATGATCTTGATGATGTGGAAGCTAACTTTGTAAGAAGGATGAAAAAGGGAACTAGTAAGTACAAAGGTAAATTACCTTTCAATTGTTTTAGTTGTGGAAATATAGGTCACTATGCTTCAAGATGTCCAAATAGAGTTGTGAACAAGAATAATAAGGATACAAAAGGTAAGATGATCAAGAAAATATATTATGTTAAAGAAGATGTTGGTATCTCTGATGAAGAATCTGATTATGGAGATGCTGATGATAATGAATGCTTGTTTTTGGCTTTAAAAGATGAATCTATTTTTGCTAACTCTGAAAGATGTGTGAAGGAAAGTGCTTCGAAGAAGAAGGATAAGATTGAAGGCACTTTGGTATCTGCTTTTCATGTTAGACTAGATAAGAACTATTGGGTTGTTGATAGTGGATGTTCAAATCACATGAACGGAGACAAGAGTAAGTTTTTTAAACTTGAAAAATATGATGGACTTGTTAAATTTGGAGATGATTTAGGTGCTAAGATTTTTGGAATAGGTTCCATTAGTTTTGATGGAAAGAATAATATTGATAATGTTTACTATGTCAAATACTTAAGGCATAACCTTTTGAGTGTTGGAAAAATGTGTAGCAAAGTGTACAATCTTATGTTTCAAGATGATGGATCCAAGATTAGAAAAGGATCTAGAACTATAATTACTATTGGAAAGAGGACAAATGAAAATATCTATCAACTCAAGGGTGTTGATGGTCATTGCTTCATGACTCACATTAATTATAGATGTTTACGACACAAGAGGATGTGCCACATAAACTTTGATAATTTGGTTAGAATCAGTTCAGTTCATGCAATGAGAGATCTTCCAAGGATTATAAAGCCTATCAATATTTTTTGCAGAGATTGTCAATTTGGAAAACAAATAAGAAGTAGTTTCAAAGGAAAGGAACAATCTTCTACCAAATTGTTAGAATTTATACATATAGACCTTTGTGGTCCTACAAGAGTGAGAAGTATTCTAGGTAATAGGTATTTAATGCTTTTGATTGATGATTATTTTAGAATGACATGGGTTACCTTTCTTAGAAAGAAATTTGAAGCTCTAGATAGATTCAAAACATTTAAAACTATGGTTGAGAATGAAATGGATTTGAAGATCAAATGTTTGAGGTCTAACAAAGGTGGATAATTCACCTCCAATGAATTTAACATGTTTATTGAAGAAAATGGAATAAAGAGGCACTTTTCTGCCCCTAGGACTCCTCAACAAAGAGGAGTAGTTGAAAGGAAAAACAAGATTGTTCAAGAAGCTGCAAGGACTATGATGAAAGAAGCTAACCTACTAGAAGTCTACTAGAGAGAATCAATTCATACTACTATTTACACACACAACACAGTTCAAGAAAGCTTTTCTAACAACACAAAAACTCCTTATGAGTTGTGGTATGGAAGGATTCCTACTGTCAAGTATTTTAGAGTGTTTGGAAGAAAATGCTATATCAGAAGAGATGATGAAAACTTAGGAAAACTTGATGCAAGGTATGATTAAGGTATCTTCCTTGGATATTTGACTAAAATAAAACCTTACAAGTGTTACAACAAAAGGATAATAAGGATTTTTGAAAGTACAAGTGTCAAGGTTATGAAGATTTGTAGAATTTAGTTGTGATAGATGGATATGAGTCATATGATCCTTCTTTCAGAGAAGAAGAAGAAAAGATGAAAAAGAAGTATAGAATGAAGAAGAAGAAGCTCCAAAAAATACCCCTAAGACCTCTAATTATGTGCAGAGAAATCATTCTAAAGAACATATCATTGGAGACAAAACCAAAGGTGTGTTGACAAGAAGAAGAGCTATTGAAGCAAAGGTAATTTTGTGCTTACTCTCTAAAGTTGAACTAAAACAATGATTGAAGCATGCAAAGATGAACATTGGATGAAAGAAATGGAAGAAGAACTTATATAGATTGAGAAAAATTAGACTTGGAATTGGTTCCTAGACTTGAAAATAGGAACATAATTGGAACTAAGTGGGTATTCAGAAACAAGCTGAATGAGAATGTAGAAGTGGTAAGAAACAAGGCAAGACTTGTGTGTAAGGGTTACTCACAATTTGAAGGAATAGACTTTGAGGAGATATTTTCTTTAGTGGATAGAATGGAAGCAATCAAGATGTTTTTCGTATCTGCAACAGAAGGCATTTAAAGTTTATCAAATGGATGTAAAGTATGCTTTCTTGAATGGAGAGTTGGAAGAAGAAGTTTACATGGAACAACCAAAAGGACTTTAGTTGTCAGATAAACCTAATATGGTCTCCAGATTGAAGAAGGAATTGTATGGATTGAAGCAAGCTCCTAGAACTTGGTATGTAAGGTTGAGCAAATATTTGATGTAGCAAGGATCCAATAAGGGCACTGCAGATAGTAATATTTATTTTAATGTTGAAAAAGATCAAATCTTGATAGTAGTTGTGTAGGTTGATGACATAATTTTTGGAGGAAATGAAGATATGTGTAAGAAATTTGTAGAAAAGATGCAAAAAGTGTTTGAGATGTCTATGTTTTGGGAGATGAATTTCTTCCTTGTGCTACAAATCAATCAAATAGATAAAGGAATATTAATTTCAAAATCAAAGTATGTCAAAGAAATGTTGAAGTTTTGAATGGAAGACTCCACACCGGTATGTGCTCCTATGGTTACTGGCTACAAACTGAGCAAGGATGATGAATCCCCTAAGACAGATCAGATCAAGTATAGATCTATGATTGGTGGATTTCTATACCTAATTTCTACTAGATCAGATATCATGCATGCAGTTTATCTTGTGGCTAGATTTCAAGAATATCCTAAAGAAAAACATATTGCGGTAGTGAAGATGATATTTAGATATTTGAAGGTAACTTTGGATTATGACTTGTGGTATCCTAAGGATGCTAATTTTACATTAAGTGCTTATACCAATGAAGATTGGGCTAGTTGTGTTGATGACAGAAAAAGTACTAGTGGTGGTGCATTCTTTCTTGGATGTAAATTGGTATCATGACTAACTAAGAAACAAGATTTAGTTTATTTATCTACTACAAAGGATAAGTACAATGCAATAGCATCTTGATGCACACAGGTATTATGGATGAGGAAAACATTAAAGGATATTAGAGGGATGTATGATGAGCCTATTTCTATCTTTTTTGATAATACAAGTGCAATGAACATTTCAAAGAATCTAGTGATGCATTCAAGGACAAAGCATATATCAATTAGTTATCACTTTTTGAGAGAAAAGGTTGTGGAGAATGAAGTGAATCTTGAACATGTACCTACAAAGGATTAGATTGTTGACATATTCACTAAGGCTCTTCCTAAGGATACTTTTGAGTATCTCTGGGAGAAGTTGGGGGTTATTGCCCCTCCTTTCTTGAACTGGATGCATATGGAGATGCATCAGTCCAGTGGATATTCACTAAGGATCGACTAATGCTAATGGATACTTCTCAAGGGGAGTAGGTAGTTAAATTTTTGTAGTATGTACTAGATGTCATTGTGCAAAGGTTATTGATTTGGTTGGTATGTACTCCTAAGGGGGAGTATTCAAAGCAGTTGCAAGTATCTTGGTTCTATGTCAAAGGGGGAGAACAATGCAAAATACTTTATCCTTTACCATTGATGTGAAAGGGGGAGAGAGAGTCATGTGAAAATGTCTATTTATACAGAGGGAGAAAGAGTTGTCATGGGAAAAAGAAAAAGGTTGAAAGGGGAGAGATAGAGAGAGTGCAAGGATATTGTGTACGTTATCTTTGATGGTTTTTCACATCTTGTGTTTCCATCAATGACAAAGGGGGAGATTGTTGCAAGTATGCAGGTGTTGTCATTAATGTCAATAAGCTTGTGTTGTCATTAGTGATAGTGGTGTAGTGGTTTAGAGAGAGTGTTTATTTGATTAGTTGCATTATGTTGTCATTAGTTAAGTTAATGGTGTTAACCTTTGATGTTACTTTGATAAGATTAGATATTTATGGTTGTATTATTGGTAATAATGCTGAGAATATTGAGAAATTTGATAAAATAAGGAAAATAGGATGTTGTAGAAGTGTTCTGGAGTACAAAGGTTTTCTAGTTTTTCTTCAAATTTCTTCTGGGTTGAAGATAGTCTTGTGTAGTTTGGATAAGTTGGTTAGAGATGCTTAGGGTTTCTATATCTAGAATTTGGGCTTCTGGATCGATGTGTAGAAGAATTTTTGTTCACCAGTATGTGAACTGGTTTTGTAGTGTTGCTTACAGAGGTGTCCAGGAGAAATGCTTTGGCTTTGTGTTTCTCCATAGTTGTTCTTCAAGTATTGTGGTTCTAAAGGAGATTCAATGATGTTGTTCTCTTGCCTACGTCAAGAGGATTCATGGTTTGGTGCTCCAGAAGATGGATTTTAGAATTGTAGTGTTTGGTAATGTGGTGTGGGTGTATAAGTTGTGTACATTTTGAAGATGCAAGTTGTTGCGAAGGATTTTGATGGATTCCAAGATGTTAAATGAATATTCTAGATCATGATGAAATGTGGTGTGTGGTTCACACATCATCCATGGGATTGAGGAAACATGTAATTCAAAGTTTAATGGCGTTTGCATGGGTAACAACCGACTTGGTGTTTACACTACATTCAAAGATGTTTAAATGTTAATGAAGGTAGTGTGGTGTGTGAGTTATTTTGGGTCCCAATTAAGTTTTGTATTGGTCAACTTTCATTCCTATCCACTATGGGAATGCTTTGTGCTGACTTTTTATTTATTTGTAAAGTGTAAGGTGAGTGTAGCTGACTTAAAGATGTTTTTCAAGGTGAGGATGGTGTAAATGCAACATGAATTGATGTGAGATGGTAGTGGAATAGAATTGTGTGTGTTGTGATTCAAAATTAAGACTAGAGTTGTGAAATGTAGTGCAAGCTATAATGCAAGGATGTTGAATGTAGTGAGTTGAGGTATCTTGATCCATTGAAGACTGCAAGTGTTGTTGGAGCTATTGTGGTGGATTCTCTGTTACATTGAGATCATGTTCTCTGTGTAACATTCTATCTTCTATCTTCTATCTATTTTGGTAGTGAGCCTGGGCTATGAGCCTTTATGGATAGTGCGTCCTATTCTAGCAGTGAGCCTTTTTGTACTAGTTTTGCAATTACTTATATTAAGAGCTAATCCTCACAACATTTTTTCCCTCATTGAGTTTTCCACGTAAATTTTGGTGTTCTCTTGTGTATGGTGGTGGTTTTTTAGTTTCTATTATCTTAAATCCATGTTTAAACATTATAACATATTAAGGGTTTAATGAATTCTTATAGATCTGATTGTTGCTAAGGGTTTTGATGTTTTAATTAGATACAACTAATTCACCCCTCCTCTTAGTTGTCTTGTCCATTCAATAGTGATCACTCATCCTTCTTCATATTTCACACGTAAAAACCTAGAATTTGAGTATCTAAGTCATGTCACTATGATTTTTCATAGAAATTTGAGCATTCATCATAGCATCTAGGTCATCACATTCATCATTCATCTTGGATCTTTTGCAAGCAATCATGGAGGATTAAGTGTTGAGCAATCCAACATCATACAACACCAAGTCATCCAATAATAGGATGGTGATATTATTTCAATTATTTTTTGGTTTGATTTCTTGACTTGATTTGTAATTGTATCTCATTGGTAAGTGGGTTTTATCTCTTTGTTTTGGGTTCTTTGATTGAATCATTGATTGATTAATACTTTCCAATTTTACCCCTTACATTTCTTGGCATGCCCAATTAGACCCACGTCCCTAAATTTGATAATTCTCATGAGTTTGAGTGCTTTGTAGGTTTTTGGAACACAACTGTCAGAAACAAGGTTCACAGATGTGCAAAAAATCATTATTATTTGAGAATCTAGACGCGTCCTCTAATTAGGGTTGCTATTGTTAAGTAGGCCACAACTGCTTTCTCAAATTTTTATCTTTCTGATAGGATTTTTTAGTTTTGTAGGTTAGAGGGTTGTTTTTTTCTCAAAATAAGGTCACTATTGCTCAAAAGGACCACAACTAATCCAATAGGTCACTCTTGCACAAAAAAAGGCCACTATTACATCTAGTGATCACCCTTATTATTCTATTTTTAGGGTTTTAATAGAAGTTTTCCTTTGTTAGAGGGGTTATAGGTTTGCGATTGAGAAAAAGAACTGCTCTTGCATGAAACTTTAGTGTGGTTGTCTCATCTAAAGGTTGCTTTTGCAAGCATCTAACCATGACTGTCTCAAAGTAAAGTCACTATTGTAGGTAATAGTGTTGAATTTGTCTTTTTCTCTACTTTTTGGTTTTTCATTCTATCTTTTTGGATTTTGGATTTTTGGCTAACCCTAACTCTAACTTGGTTATTGTCTATTATTGTTTTGAGTTTTATCTAACATAATTGTGCAACATAGCATGGGGTGAAGGAAAATTTTAAAGATTAATAATCCAATTTATGTTGTAGGTCAAACGGTCAAAGAATTGATATCAAACTACTAACACTTTGTTTGTAGCCCCAAAGAATTATCATTCAAACATTATGTTTTCATTTTAGTAGATTAGACAACACTTACTTTGGTGCTTAAAACAAAAATTTTTGTCATGCTTTCTAGGTCAAAGGGTGCATATCCTCTCCCCTTGCATCATTAGACGATCTTGGGTGATGAGAAATACATTTTATCTACATTTTGGGTCATCAAAGACATCTCATATTCATATCCTCTCCCCTTGCATTATTAAACAATCCTGGGTGATGAGAAATATTGAGACACTCAAGTTTTTCCAATATTTTATTTTAGTAGAGGGGGATTGCATTGGGATTTCATCATCGTTGGGATGACCTACAACCTATGTTCAAGTGGGCTATATAATAGGTGGGAAGGTGAAAGTTAGTAGCACTATCTAGTGATTTATACCATGCATTTAAATTTAGATGTGGGTGTATAGACCACATTGGGGTTGACTAGAGGCTTTAGTGTCTCAGGTTTGATGTTATACCGCTGATGTTTATTGAGTCACTACGAGCCATTATATTTTAGAAGCCTTAAGACTAGTTTTCCATCACGTCAAGTCATAGTAGTGCATCTAGATAGCATCGTCTCAAGAAGTTACTTACCATTTCCAATCCTTGGTTGAGGTGTAAGGTTTCTTGCTAGAGTTCACACTCTTTCAAGGCCAAGGATGTGAAGGTGGTACATGACCTTGGCATACCCTATTCACCCACTCCTTGGATACAAATTAACCTTCAGGTGGTAAGCCTACTAGGAAGAGACATTCCTTTAATACTAGCTAGGTTGTACTTGAATGACATGTATTCTTTATGCTGAAACAATGAAACTATTAGTGAGCATTGTAGAAGAAGGCTTACCCAAAGCATCTTATCACCTTGGAGTTAGTTTTTCGCCTACTTTTTCTACTATGTGTCACTTGCTATTTTAAATAAAACCATCCTAAACATCAGACCTTGAACATCAAACTTACAAATTGTAAAAACTATTGTTAGACCTAAACCAGAAATTAGAGTCACCCTTGTCAAAAAAAAAGTTTCTTTTGTCTAACTTACCACACCTATCTCAGAATTCTGCCACTCTTGTTCAACATCCAATTTTTTTTGTTTGAAACTATTTAGTTGGCTAAAAGTGTGACACAAGTTTATGCTATTACACTTAATAATATCAGAGGATTTTCTTTGGAGATGTATATCCAATCCATCTATTCTCTCATTGACTAAAGCATCAATGGGTTCTATAACTCCTTTCTCATGAAGGGCTAAGCCTCTTCCTTGACAGTTTAATTTTTTGACTAATATGATGAGGAATGAGAAATTTCTCTTGAAAATACTCAAGAAGAGTATCATTTACATTTGGCTCCTCTCTATATAACCATTGATTAATGTATCCTTCCAACTTCTCTTCCTCTAGAGTACCTTGTGACTAGAAAATAGTGGACCTATAACTCATAATGATAGGTGCATGTTGAGAGATTTGTTGAGGTGTTTTACCATATGAGTGTTGGGTTAGAGAAATCAAGCCAATATGGAAGGTATTATACAACTTGTACTCCCCACAACATCTTCCATTAATCTTGACCTTCAGGATTTGGGATTTGGGGATGGTGGATGGAGTGGATGAAGAGTCCAATATTATGGGATTGATATAGGATGATGATGATCTTGTGTTTGAAGGTTAGATCTCAATATCAAGGCAATGATGGTAGTGCTATAAAGAGGCTTCCAATGCTTTGTAATATTTGAATGGATGTGAATTGACATAGATGGTAGCTTCAATGCTATTATGGGGAAACTTGAGATATTGATGGTAAGTGAAAGGGACAAATTACATGGCATTGATCTATGGGTGATTGGGGAGGAGGTCATAGGGAAGGTTAAGATCAATTACATGGAAAGTTGTGTAAATTGGTATTGGACCCACCTAAATTGGAAGACATATCATTCCCTTAGATTCTCTTTACATATCATAGGCCTTGATAGTGATTATATGAGTCTCTAAATCTATGGTTAAGTATCCTACTTGTTTGATAAATTTCAAGGTATACAAGTTCAAGGTCGAACCATTATCAAGTAAGACCTTTTTGTATTTTTTTTGTGTGATGAAAACCTAGATATGCAAGTCACGGTTATGGGATGTATCGAGGGGCAACATTCATTATGGCTAAACTAAATTTGATAAGTTGAGGAAAGATGGCCTATGAGTTCTTGGAAGTTTTTAGGATGAATATCATTAGGAACACATGACTCTTGTAAGTCTTGGTTCAATATTTCTTTATGGATTGATGATGATATAAGAATTCCAAGAATTGTTATTTGTGAGGGGTTCTTGCCAAGATTATCCAAGAGGTTATATTGCAATATTTTGGATGAGGATGTGTTTGGTTTAGGAATGGTGACTTTGCAATGATGAATAGTGATAGCACACTCAGGATCTTTGGGATTTATTTTAATCATAACAAATTATGAAGGAACTTGTGTAATTCATCCCATGATTAGTGAAGTTCCATTAGGTATTGTCTAGATTATGATTGGTGGATGGGCATGATTGGCCTTGAGAGTGTTTAGGAAAAGAATTTTGGTATATTCACAATCGATAACTTTATGAAGAGGATGACACTCCTACTTCAATTTCACCATTATCAATATGGTCTTGGATGTAGGTTTTGAGCTTCATGCATTTTTTATTGTGTGACTTTTGATCCTATGATAGTCAAAATATTTGTTCTCCTTATACCATGATGGTTTAGGCTTTGAAACTGTAATGGCATAAATTTGCATCCCACGTAATTTCCCATTAATTTTCCTTCATTTTAGCCTTACAAGTCTGATAATGCAAAAATTCATTGCTTTTTCTTTGCTTTTTCCATGTGTCTCTATCGTTTAGTGTTGGTGAAGGGAATTTTTGTTAGGGACATGTGTGCATTGTGCAAGAATCTACACACCATGCTAACATCTTGACAAGATTCATGCATCAAGAAATGATAAAGATGTTATGATTCTTTGTTACCTACGAGAATAAAATCCCCTACCAAATATTGACCACCGAGAATGACTATTTTCCTCTAATTTGACTATTTGAAATTATTATATTTTGCTCTCTCAAGCTCTCTCTCAATTTGATCTCATTTTATCAAGCTGTATCTTGGTTCTAACATTTTTTCTTGCTTTTATCCTCACCATATCTTGTTGCTACTAGCTCCATACTTGGTTTCTACATCATCTTCTTGCTCTAGCGCCATTGTTATTGTAGGTTCTTGAGGCCCCACTTCATTGGCATGATGGATTTGTTCTTCTCCTTCCTCTCTTAGCCTTGATGCTTGTAGAAAGGGAGG
Source organism: Sequoia sempervirens (assembly GCA_007258455.2). Classification (NCBI taxonomy): domain Eukaryota; kingdom Viridiplantae; phylum Streptophyta; class Pinopsida; order Cupressales; family Cupressaceae; genus Sequoia; species Sequoia sempervirens. The sequence continues at coordinate 290,473,422 of VDFB02353493.1, forward strand.
TGATATTGTGTCTATTTGATTATTCACATTATCATTCCTGTAGAGTAGCATCTAGGTTGTCTTTTCTCTCTACTATTTTGTGTCTTTTCTATCTACTTCTTTATTGGTTTTAAAGATCTTGTTGTCTATTGGTTGTCCATAGAGGTGTGAACACCAAAAAAGGGACTTGACTAAGGAAAGTTCCAAAACACAACCCTAAAAATTTTCTTGTTACTTTGTGTGTAGGTATTATTCATTTGCTTAGAGCTAGCTAGAGAACTAGACCTTGAGTAAGTTGAAATTTGTCTTCTTTCTCCTTCATCATTACACCATTAGAATAGTTTATATTTCCTAGTTAAAGTATTCTTCTTGTTGTACTTTGTATTTCTGCATATTTTGTCAAACTATAAAAATAAAACATTCAGGTTGTCAATAGACTCTATGTGTTTCTAGTTACTACCTAACCTCTATCTATATAGGATGCCAACGTGTCTCTGAGACTCTAGCATGGTGCAATAAAGTTATCATGTTACCACATGACCCATAAATAGGTCATACATAAGATAAGTTCATCACATAGCATAATTACCCTACACTACCATCCTCTGGTAGAGAATCATTTGGTCTACATTCTGAGACCCTTGTGGTTGGCTCACCTGATTCTAGAAAACATCTATCATAAGCAGAAGGGAAAAAAAGTATTTTTTTCCCTTCCTTTTCAGCTCGTCCCTTCCTTTTGAACTTATTAGGTAGTATGAGGTAGTTTAGGAAAGTTCATTCCCTTAGGCTCTTCTATGACCTGAGAGTCTTGGGGGTAGTGAATCCCCCTTCTCTACACTTTGGTGCACCTGATGTGAACTATCTTCTTTCGTCCCTTTGTGTCAAAAATCTTTCTCTTGTGTCTTGGATGTGTCATAGATTTGTGTGTCATAATGTGCTTAGCTTTGTGACCCAATCTATGACTACCAAACATGACATTGGAAGAAACCCTTTACATATAAGAATGAAATCTAGATAGGTCACTGCTTGTTAATTTATTCTGACAATCTTCTACATCTTCTAAGTTGATTCCATCTGAGTACATGAAAATGGTATCCTTCACATGTATTCCTCGTTATGAGAATTCAAGTTTTATGCCTGATATAACTTTTACGTCACATGATTTGCCACTAAAGAAGGATCCTTCCCCACTGTACGTCCATTCTTGAATTAATGGGAACATTATGACTGGTGTCATGGTCGATCCAATGAGTCAGGTGAATGCGATAACGAAGTAGACCTTGTTCATAAACAACTTACATAAGGATAAATACGAAGAGTTGCAGGACACTCTCCATACTCAAGATGGAATTTCTATTGCCCCTATGGGCACCATTTATTTTTTCAGTATTGGTGGAACCCAAGGTTATTGATGTGACATTTGTTGTGATCCTAGAGTTTGACCTATTCAGAGTTAGGCTAGGCATTCCATGGTTGGCCTCTAATGAACAATGTTGCCTCTGTAATCCATAAATCCATAAATCTCCCCCATGAGGGCATTGTGCACATGGTTCATGATGCTAGCTACAAACCATTGGTGTAATGTGGGGGCTTTTCTTTGGATCACTTCTGGCCCACCTCAATCAAACCTATCCCTCCAAGGAGCAATTTGTTATATCGATCTTACATTAAATATTAGACTGGGGTATTGACATTGAAAGTTAGTTTTCTAGTGTCTCTCTATGCTATTTCAATGAAGGCCTTTATGATAGCATAGTAGCAAGCTATTTCTTCTACCCCATCAAAAGGGAAGGAGAAGCTTGCTTGCACTCTAGAGCCTTGTCCTTCTACATCTTCTTCTCTACCTGCTTCTGTGTGGTGAAAGGAAAAATGTTAAGCCTTTCAATTTCCTATTCTACACACAGTTCCCCAACCTACTGCCTATGGAAAGCGGATGCATTCATGTGGGGTCATTCCTATGTCTTAACCTCTATGGCCTTTGACTATTCTTCTACCTATCCCATAGGAAGCTAATGGGAAGAGGCCCATCGTTGAGGCTCTTGTGTCTATTTCTACCTTTTTTGTGCTTTCTTCTCTTATGCCTCCTCCTCCTACTCCTACTCCAGAGACCACTCTTCCACTAGTAACGGTTGTGAAGGATGCTCCTATAGTGTAGCAGTAGCCTTTGGCCTCTTCTCAAGTTGCATCGTCTATCAATCATAACTGACATAACCATCTTGTGTGTGAGTGCAAGCACGATTGAAAGGTCTTAGATGTAGATCACATCATCTCACATAATACTAAGGAGGAGCTTCTTACCTCTACTCCCATTTCTTCTCTCACTCTACTTTCTTCTATTGTTCCTGCTTCAGTTTTTATCACTTCTATTTTTCTTCTAGCTCCTCCAGTAGGTCCTGATGATACTCACCCCAAAAGGGTGTAGGTCTTCATCTCCATGGAGCCTCCTCTTCTAATATCCCTCTTGGACATTCCTCCTTTCTCATAGCTCGTTGACATCCCTAATACAAAGGTGGTATCCTCTATGGCTATGTCTTCTTCTTCCTTCACTTCTACTTATTTCATGGGGATCTTACATCTTCCACTAAAGCATAAGTTGGAGGATGACCTCACCATGCATGGTGGTTTTAAGAAGGGCTCTGCTTCTTCAAAACATAGTTTTGTTTTGTCTTGTGTCATCCTTGTGATAGAGGCAACCCCCACTTCCTATGAGTTGATCACTACCCCTCTTGCTGAGGTCGATAGTGACTCTTAGGTGTTTCATCCTTCCCCCATTAAGTTGACACAAGGCACTCCTGAAAAGCGCATTTTCAACTCAATGGATGATATCCTAGCTCTTTCCTCAATCTTTGTAAGATTGATGAACTTTTCTTCACGTTAGTTGATAGTGAACTCCACAGCTCCCGTAAATCCTACAACCAAAATTCCTATCACATCTAAGAGATCAAAGAAAAAATAATTTAAGAGGACCTCAAGGAGCCTTCTTCCTTGGCTCTTGTTGTAGGAAAGTCAGATGGTACCATCCTTTCTATCCAACCTTTGTAGGCTCATCCTCCCCTTATTATGATCTAGATTAGGAGTAGGATGACCTATTGGTTGATGAGGACTAGGGTGGTGCCTCTTCTACATTTGTAGATTATATTTGTTTATGTGTTTGTGTTCCCTCGTGATTGTATTCACTGATACATTTTGACTCAAATTTTGACAAAAGTTCGTTGGAAATTCGACGACCTTTCGTCAAAAATTGATGAACTTTGAAATGCCAAAATTTTGACCCAGCATCGTCGACTGGGTCAGAATTTTGACATTTCAAAGTTCATCAAAAAATTGACAAAATAATTCTAACGAAATTCCGTCAAAATTCTGATGAACTTTCATTGAAATTTGAGTCAAAATGTATAAGTGATTTTTATGTTTGTGATCCTACCTAGAGGACCATTGCTACCCTTGTTGGAGCCTGGATACAAGTGCAAAAATATATCATACATTTCTTCTATTTGTGTCATCATTCTTATATGTGTCATGATATTTCTTTTTCGATATGGGGATGATGCAAAGTATTGGGGGAATTTAGGCATTCTTCTGTGTTGACCTATTTTTTATTTTACTTTGCCTTCATGTGTCATTCTTTATGTTCTAAGAAATTTTGGGATTGATGAATTTTTATACGTATACTGTATTATACTATCTATTTATACCTATAGACAGTTCTAACCTTGAATTATTAGATCCCCTATCTATTGGTTTCTTTGTCTTTGTTTCTCTACTTCTTGATGTTGTGGTTTCAATGTGTTATCCCTCACATGCATGACAACATACCATCGATACATCTCATCATGTGTTGCATGAAATAGAATCTCTACATCTCCTTTCTCTCCTTAGGTTTCCATGTTCTCCTCCGCACAACACACATCATCCTAAGGGGGAATATCATGCTTCTCTAATTTTCAACATGACAAATTATTTCAAAAGGATTCCTTGGTGTCAAATCGCTTTACAATGAATTACTTAACAAAAGAATCCCTTGTTGAAAATCCCTTATTTTCCAAAAGGATTCTTAAAAAAGAGACTCCCTGACAAAATTTTCTTTCAAAAAGGATCTCATAAGTGAAAGAGTTTAAAAAATTTCCTTTCAAAAAAGAATTATTCTTTCTAATGAAAGAGTCTGAAAATTTTCCTTTGAAAAAGGAGCATTATTTCTAATGAATTTCTTGATGAAAGATCTTTCAAAAGGATTCCTTGATGAAAAAATAACTTGCAAAAAATTGTATCTTTCAAATGGTGCGTTCTTTCAAAAGGGCCCCTTGGTGTCTTGATGTCTTGAAGGGTTCCCTACTGAAAGAACCCCTTTATGAAAATTGCTTTCTTAAAAGGGATTCTTTGGTGTCTTGATGTATTGAGTAGGATTACTTTGTGTCTTTTATCTAATATTCAAAATCATGTGTCTTGGTGTTTGAAGCCTTATATCTTGGCATCTAGCTTGGAGACAACCTGACTAGACCTGTCTTTTATGTGATTGTCCTGCAATGCAATTTGTAGCAGCTAGAGGCTTATATATCTGATCATTGTGTGTCTTGTGCCTTATCTGATCTGACTATATTATTATGTTGGCTTGTGTTAAATTGTGTCTCCTTGTGTCTTATGAAATTGTGTCTATTATGATAATCTTTTTTGGCTAACATGTTTGTCTAAAGCCTAACATATTTATGGTGAGATTGTAGCTAGATTTGCAAGATCGAAGACTTGTGTCATCTTCACATCTTGGTGGAGCTCCCTTCATGTCAAGGTATGCTGGATCGAAGGTATATTTCCTTGACAATTTCAATATATTCTCTCCAACCTCTTTCTACTTTAGCTCTCATATGCATCGACACACATGCTTGCTAAAGAGGGGGGGAAATGTAATGGTGTAAATTTGCACCCTGTGCAATTTCCCATTAATTTACCTTCATTTTACTCTTACAAGTCCAATAATGCAAAAACCCATCACTTTTTCTCCACTTTTCCACATGTCCATATTGTTTAGCATTGGTGAAGGAAATTTTTGTTGGGTACATGCACATGGTGTGCAAACATTTGCACACTACACTAACATCTTGACAAGATTCCTACATCAAGAAATGGTAAAGATGCTATTATTCTCTATCAATTGTGAGCATAACATCCCCCTGCCAAATCATGATTGTTAGGAATGACTATTTTCCTCCAATTTTCCCATTTGAACTCATTTTCTTTCTCTCTAAGGTTCTCTCTCAATTTGATCTCATTTTCTCAAGATTTCTATCGGTTCTAACACTTCTTGCTTTTATCGTCACCATCTCTTGTGTCTACCAGCTCCATACTTGGTTTCTACATCATCTTCTTGCTCCAACTCTATTGTTATTGCAGGTTCTTGAGGCTCCACTTCATTTGCATAGTGGATTTATTCTTCTCCTTCCTCTCATAGCCTTAAGCACTCATACAAAGGGAGGTGATATTGTGTCTATTTGATTATTCACATTATCATTTCTTTAGAGTAGCGTATAGGTTTTCTTTGCTCTCTACTATTTTGTGTATTTTCTATCTACTTCTTAATCACTTTTTGATATCTTATTTTCTATTGGTTGTCCATGGAAGTGGGAACACTAAAGCAAGGACTTGACTGAGGAAAGTTCTAAAACATAACCCCAACATTTTTCTTGTTACTTTGTGTGTAGGTGTTATTCATTTGCTTGGAGCTAGTTGGAGAACTGGACCTTGAGTAAGTTGGATTTATTCTTCTTTCTCCTTCATCTTTTTTCCATTAGAATAGTTTATATTTCCTAGTTAGTATTCTTCTTTTTGTACTTTCCAATTTTGCATATTTTTGTCAAACTATAAAACTAAAACATACAAGTTGTCAATAGACTCTATGTGTTTCTAGCTACTACCTGACCCTCTGTCCATACAAGATGCCAACACATCTCTAAGAATCTAGCACAATGTGCTGAAGTCTAAACCCTATGTTTTCATCCTATGGTAGAGAGACGTCTGGTCTGTAGTCTAAGAACTCTATGGTCACTCACCTAGTTCTAGAAAATATCTTTCATAAGTAGAAAGGAAACATAGTCTTGTTTTCCCTTCATTTTTAGCTTGTCCTTTCCTTTTGAAGTTATTGGGTAGTCTGAGGTAGTTTAGGTAGTTCACTCCCTTAGGCTTTCCATGACCTAAGAGTATCAAGGGAAGAAAATCCCCCTTCTCTATAGAATCATCAAACTATTGTGTTGTAAGAAAGGTAACCATGTTTCATTGCACATTTTTCTAAACACAACATCCATGGGTTCCCCAAGTGTGATTAACTTATGTTTAGGATTATTTTGATTGTTTTTCTTGGGTTTCCATTGAGGAATTGAAATAGTATTAGTTTCATGTGAAGTGTTTGTTCTTTTATAGGGGTTTTATGTGGTTTGTTTTGCACCTTTTTTGTATCAATGAAACCATCACTAATAAAAAAAATTCTTAGCCAAAAATCTACATTTGTCATTAGATTTTTAATCATTACATTCTCTTTATAAATAATGAAAAAATGTTTTACAATAAGGGCCTTCTCAATGGTTTCCCCCTTTTCAATTAACTCATCAAAAGTTGAATCATGTATTTGGATATGGAATGACATATCTTGATTCAACTTTTGGATAAAATATTGACGAGTTACTTTTATAGCATAGGCTAAGGAATACAACTAGAAAGTCCTCTCTATCATTTTAAATAAGCTGCAAAACTTTATCCATTATTTTGGTTATCATTTCAAAAGGCCCAACATAGTGACCTCATGTTCCACATTGTAGGAGAAGTGGGAAATAAATTTCTTTGATACATTAGTGAAAGTTGAGACAAGGTCATGGGGGAAGTGCATGAGCCATTCCAAGTATTTTCCTCTTAAGATTCAAGGAAATAAGCATAGTAGATATTGATAATTATAAGCCACTTCTCAATAATTCCATGAAAAAATCCTTGACATAATCACTATTGAACACCCAGAAAACTAAGAGGGGGGGTGAATCAGTATTCACTAAAATTCATTGATTTCATCAATTTAAACATCCATTCAAAGCATCAAATTAAACTTGCAATAATAGAAAGGAACATTTAAAGCTTGCATCACATCAAGGAACACAAGAACACTAGATTTACATGGAAAACCCTTGAAAGGGAAGAACCATGGTGAGGATTACCTTAGAATATATTACAACCAGTTATAATGGAGATTACAAAATGGTGGAATCACTTTCCAAGGAATCACTATCTAGAAAGAAAGAATGGCTCATTGTTAGTGGCTGATTTCCAAGGGCTCACTACCCATAATAGAAAAAGATAAAGGAAAAGGTGGCTCATTGACAAAGGGAACTGCTAATAATGCATCTACAATATGCCAAAGATACAATTCCAATTAAACTTTAAAAACTAAATTAACACACTTCATTTTTCACTACACCTTTCACACTCACACTCTACATATACACATATCTCATCATTCGTACAATGAATCAACCTTCCATATATACTGCAACCAACCAAAACATCAATTAGGTTGGCCTAACTACATAAACTGTGTACTACACAACATGCCATCTCAAAAATCTATTCCACACAATTTGTAGAGTAAACCAAAACTTGTACACCTCCAAAATAGCTCGTAATGACCTATAATCACTCCCATAAATCTGTTCCTTCATACTTCAACTCCACATGACGCAAAAATCCTTAGGTTGGCACCACATAGAAAATTGGTGAAATAATAACTTAATGAACCAACTATTCATTCATAGATCGAAATGTGGAATACAAAATCACTCACCACTTGGAGCACACATACTTCTAACATCTGTAAACTCTCCCTCAAAACTGTAAAACATAATACTCCTTAGCAGTGTAATGCAAAGCATTCCAATATGTACTTTGTGCTAGTAACACTGCCATTGCAAAGCCTGATACTCTGTCAAAATTATATTCTATTGCAAAAGATATACAACCTTAAAAATTTGGATTTGAACACCTTCAACAAACATCATCAACACCTCAAAACTACATGACAATATATTACATAGCGGAGCAATGTAGACCACAAATGTGGTTCACTGTAACATTGAAATTGCACTCTGAGACTTAGTTAATTATCCACACCATTTGGTCTTCTCCAGACCAAAATTTTTGCATTTCTAGAATGGGTTGACATCAATAAAAACACCATACACCATCCATGCACCATCATTCTCATGTTTCCAACAATCTCCCCCTTTTTCATTGATGGCAACACACTCTCACTCTCCAAAATTACTCACACTACTCCCTCTTTGACATCACGACAAAGGGTGCACTATATCACTCCCCGTAACTGATATATATATATAAATGAGAGTATCTCCCTCTTTCTTGTTCTCTCCTATACTAAACATACTTCTCTAAAAATATCTCCCTTAGGAAATATTTGCATAAATTGGCCCCCCTAACAAGTTTATTTACCTAAAAAATGACCAAAAATCTACTGCAACACCATCAACTACTTCCACATTTATATATTGAAATAAGAAAACTGCATATACAAAACATAAATGTACACATTCAACTAGTAGAGGGTGGAATAAACTTGCAAGACACCTTCAATTTGGCAAGGTGTACCTCCTAGTCTCTCTTAAAGCTACCTCCCAATCCTTCTTAGCAAAGGAAAGCAAGGAATTTTGACTTTCATACTACATAAGGAGGTCTTCTTCTTTCAAAGAAATAGGAACCAAATCCTTTTGTGTCACCTTCTCTGCACTAGCTAAAACTCTAGTTAAAGATGTAAGTCTTGCACTTACGAAATATTTAAGCTGACTATATTGCATTATGATCTTCTAATTTTGTTCTTGTAGTAGGAAGAATTGACCATGCATATTTTCAATAGCTGCCCTTGTAGCACCATCTGCATCATTTACTAGATCATATGCATTGAATTCCTGAGCATTTTGCGACTCAATTGAGTCCATTTGATATTTTATTCTCCATGTAGAACTAGGCCATTTCATGCAAACACAAAAACAATACATTAGCTTCTTCCAAGTATTTTTATACTTCCTTCAAGTTACCTTGTAACTTGCCATGTTTTGCACTACATTTATCAAAACTATCATTCAATCTCTTATCATTGTCCTTCTTTTCCATTTATTTCTCCAAATTTTCTTCTAAACCAACAAAATATTCCTTAAAGGAATCTAACAACAACTTCAAATTTTGTACACCAGATAAAGAATTATCAATAGTTGCTCCCAAAATGTTGTCTTGTAACACTTTACTACTTCTACCATTTGTACACTCTTATGGTGTGTTTGAAGTATTTCCTTCCTTATGGAGACATGGAAAGCATTATCAAGCTATAACTTATGCAACGGAGAAATGTTATCCATATCTACATGTCCCTATTGTATTGGAATCTGCAAGAGCTATGCAGAAACCATCAGTTCAAACTATAGTTGCATGCCCAATAAATCTTTCAAAGAATCTCAAGAAGCTTTAGAGGATTCACCAATAGTTTTATCAATTTCTCCATCCTTATTCTCACTCTTGTCCTTATCTCCATTAGTAGAACATTATTCAACATGCTTTTCTTCTTTTGTCGAGTTCTCACCATCCAGAGGAGGCAAGTTTTCTTCTTTTTGTGCCTTTGTCTTCTCTGAGACTTCTTGTTTAACTTCTTCTCTATGCTCAACATCTTTCTCCATATATGGAGGGGATAAATTATAATCATTTAAAGCTTCATATTTCTCTGAGACACTCTATTTATCATCTTCCCTTTCTTCTTCAACAAAATTATCCACAGTCAGAGGAGTATCATTTGTTACCATGTCTTCTTGATCATCCTCATGCTCAGGTACATGCTCATGTTGTTCAATAACAAGTTGATTGCTTTCTAAAATAGGTGTGTCATGCTATAATGACCTCCCACGAACAAACTAATAAAACACAATTCTTTAATGAATCAAACTGAAGCTCGAGTCCCATTTTCAAACTAAAATTTGTATGAGCTAAATAATATTAATTAATTCAGATGTTTTCTTCAACAAGAGAAACTATATATAATGATTCACAAAACCTTGTAGACTCATACAATTGAGCAACATTTGTGCAATCATAATACAATTTAATGCTTGGAATAGAATGAATGTTTTACATAAAACTAGAATTTAATCACATGAATTACAATGCTTGCAATTAGAGACTCTTTTCGATCAAAAAACTATTAACACCAGATAGAGAAGCCTAGTCCTACTCTCCACCTAGCCATAGGATAGATAAGTCCACCCTCGAGTGTGAGACAAAATCTAAATTCCCAGAACATATTAAAAAAACAAAAAAATATAAACACAGACTCACACACAAAGAATTCATTCATAGAATTCTTGTTAATGGGGAGAAGGGGGATTCCCTTCCCTCTTGGGTCACAACATTTTTTTTTTGTGTAAAAATTCAACTCTATATTTAGCACATAACCTTTGCCATCCATCCAAAACCAAATTCTTCCATTCAAAAATTTTCCACAACCAACCACTTCATACCACATCGAACAAATAGCTCCATTAATACATATATATATATACATTTTATTAGAAATTCACAAGAGAGGCTCCACACCGTTCTCAACCCCAAACGAAGGAGGCTTTGATCCCTTAGGTGAGATCAACTCCTTATTTACACCCAAACCCTCATTATGCAAACAAGACTCCACACACAACAATTTTTTTAACATAAAATCACAATCAAGGGAGAATTCAAAGACATCACTAAAATTATCAATAAAATGCAAAACATACCTTGGTTATCCAAGTTAGGATTAGTCTAATAACCTAACCAAAGTATTTGATTCCTTCTCCCAACCAAAATCTATCTACCACCTATTCCTTCAGCCCATTCCCAAAGAAGCAATTCCCCCAATTGAATCTAGAAAGAAAATTTTTCCCCAAATGAAGTTAGTACTAAAAAAAAAGATTAAGACAACCAAACTGCCCATCCCCTTCATCGTACTAATTCCCTCTATAAAATAGAATTCCCCCAACTCTTCAACTTCCCTCAAAATACAATCCAAATGAAAACATCATTCAAATGAAAACATATTTCCCTCCACAAATAAACTAACATAAAAATCAAATTACTCTTAAACATTAAACCCCCCTTACCAAAATTAAAAACCAATAAAAAATATTTAGCATTTGGACTTTGTCTCTAATTCTTAAAGAACCTAGACTTCCGACCTACAACATCTCATTAGAAGCATTAGTACATTTTGGAAATTATAATCAAAACATTAAATATAAACATTGAAATTTTCTAACATCAAATAATTATAAGATCTATCATAATAATTAAAGAAAATTATTTTTGCGAAAATTAATCATTTAGCCAAAATACTTTATGATCAAATTATTTTATTAAATGAACATATTATATCATTTATAAGAAAATAAATATCTACACATGCATATATAAAATATTTATGTCCATAACCCAAAATGATATATCCAAAAACCAAAATCTCAACATCAACCATGTCCAAACACCAAACTATATAAATATAAAGTCAAATCAAAGTCTCTAGAATAATACTAGATATGCCTCACACATGTTGCATTTTATCTTCACTATCCAGAGATATTCCCAACTCTTTTGCAAGCTTTTCAATATTCCTCGAAGTCTCATTCTTCATTATTTCAATGTACTCCTTATCTCTACTCATTAGAGTGCTAACTCTTTGCTTTGTCTTGTGTTTTCTGATGTATAGTTGAGACAATTTAACTCTATCTTCATGTGCTAGAGAAGAACCAATAATCTCCAAGGAAAATTCCTTTATCTTTGCATCCTCTTTAGTAGCCTCTTGCCTTCTTGCAATTAATTTTTTTTTCAGATCATTAGGCAATTAATATTCTATCTTGTGTAGGCTAGTGTCAAATGTTACTATGTACTTGACAATAGCCTCTTCAATTGTCTCCTTATCTTCATCATTAGTATCCAAAAAGATTTCAGTAGTTTCCTTCAGCATACCAAACTCTACAATGCTACTGAACAATTCTTCAAACTTTATGGGACAATTCTCCCTAACTAGAGGATTCTTTTCTTTCTTCTTTTCCTTATATTTAGCTAATTCTTCTTTTTCTCTTGGCTTGGAGATCTTTTCTCTTCTCTAAAAAATAAAACCTTTCTTTTCTTTCTCTACTTTTTCACTTTTAGTGTCAACTATATCAACTTTCGTTCTCTTTGCACTTGTCTCTTCCTTAGTGGCTTGATACTTCTTCTTTTGGATCAACTATGGTTGCTCGTATTCTACATATTCCTCATCTTCATAACTAATGTACCTCTCCTTGGTGGCCTTTTATTTTCTTCTCTTCTTTGTAGACATCTATTACATAGATGGGCCAGATGTTTCTTTCTTCTTCAAAATTCTTGCAGGCTTTGTTCTAGATGACTTAGGAATAGTAGGAGAGGGGGAAGTGGTCCTAACTAACCTTCTTATACTTGGATTACCCTATGGAGCAACAATAGTGGCTTTGGATTTCTCTGCAGAACCCTTGGGTGTGTTTTCCATCTCCTCCAACTGAGTTTTCAACTTCTCAACATTCTCCTCAATTTCTTTCTTGTTCTTTTCTAGATTCACCTAATTGGATTTCTCTGCATATGTTCCAAATCCATCCATATATGGATCTCTTGGTTTTCTCAACACAAATTTTACAAAATTGGTAAGCTCTACTTCAGTTACCTCATATCCAAGCTCTAGAACCCAAACTATTTTGGGTTCAACTATTTCTATAAAGTAGTAATCTATGCTAACCATGAAGGTTATATCACTCTTATAATTTTCAACTACACTTCTCATAATTTTGTACATTTCTTACATTTTCCCTTGAAATATCTTAAAGAAACCACACAACATAGATTTTTGGGTTTCTAGGTTTCCTAACCTTCTCAAATGATCTCTTATTTGAATTTAAATTGGAATATTATCTAACCATACAATGTTCTTTGCTCCAAAAATTTCTCTAATAAAGTAAAAACGTAAATATATAACTAGGGTACCATAGCAGAAAGGGAACCTTAATTCTTTGGTCTTGTATAGGTTTTCCATTAATTGTTGTTTTAGGAGATCACACAAATCAATTTCTTCACCTTTCTTCACCATTTGGTAAGCTATGTGGATTGCGGTGTCCAACACAGAGTTCTCCCTATTTGTATAGAAAATTTTGTACCCAATCATCATAGATGCATACTTCACCACCAAATCATCTATATCATTCATTGTTAGGGCTCATTTATCAAACTTTGCTCCAGTGAGATTCATTACCACATCATTATTTTTGGCCTTTAGTGTTGGAGCTGGTCTATTTGAGCACAAACCTAATTGCTTCCTTGTTTATTATGTGTGGCATATCCAACCACATGAATTTATTGTGAATTCAACTCAACACATATTTAACTCACTCATCCAACTCATAGCAGAAAGTAGGAAAGTTATTCCATACATCTAGTTTCTTCTTGATTAAGCTTTCAAATTTAGGTTTTAGTTCAAAGTAATCTCTATTCAACACGTTCACCTAATATTCCACCATCTTCAGATGATCACACTCTTCTAATTTAGTAGGAATATAGATGCACACATCCTCTATGTGCATCACCCCATATTGAACCCTCAAAAATGCACCTTCAAGATATGATTCCATATATTTGAATGGGTGCTTCTTAAATTTAGGTCTTGGTCACTCCAAAACATCAATAACTTGAGGAGTAAACATATTGAGTCTTCATAGTGTTAGGGTTTGCAAGAAAAAAAGTGATAAATACCTTTGGAGTTCACTGGTAGGGTTTCAAATAACACTTCAGAATCACTTCAAATTTCCTTTTCTCTACTCTCCACTTCAATTTCTCAATTAAAAATAAATTTAACATATGTGAAATTACATATAGTATTTTCTAGTGACCTAATATGCATTGATTATAGCAAATAAAGTTAGGTCAAAAAAGTGGACAAAATTTTACTGTCATCATAAGCACCTTCAATCACTCCACAAATCTTTGTAACAAGATATATCACACTAGAGATACTACCAACAGATCAACCATGTCAATATACACATGTATAGTGTATTAAAGGCATCAACACCAAATCTTTGGAAGATGCATTGAATGTTTTCTGTTAAAAACCCCCCTAAGTGAAAGCTCATTATCTAGTTTCTAGAGGAAACATCTGCACTAGAGGCTAGCACAAACTCACTCTTCACATCACTCTCTTCCTTTTTCTTCCATGTCTTGTTCATTCTTCATCTCAACCATATCAACCATCTTTACCGAATCAATCTTCTTCTGTGAAATAGAGGTTTTCACATTCTTCTACAAAACTTAGCTATGTGTCCTAGCTTATTCCATTTGTGACATATGACACATTTTTGTTGAACAAACTTCTTGCATTCTAGATATGCATTCAAAAGCATTATTCCAAAATCCATTACATTGATAGAAGTAACCATTGAATGATTGAAACATCATACCATTATTATAGTCATTCATCATCTCACTTTTGCATTCACTATCTTTATGACTAAATATTTTGCATGTATAACACTGACTGGGAAAGGATTGAACATTCTAATTCATTCTACTTTTACACTCTACCGTGCTCTATGTCCAAGTTTAGTGCATGAATAATAGTAACTATTAAAAGATGAATACTTTTATGCAATAGGTTGTTTGATAGGTGATCTTTTGAAATATTTCTTCTGGTTCTAGACCTACCTAGAATTTCTCTTCTTATCATTCTTCTTATCATTATTGTTTGAAGTTTGATTATCCTTTGAACTTTCTCCTTTTTCAATCCCTAATCCTTCGTTGTCCTTAGAATCCTTTTGATTTGCAATCATTTTATCAAGCAAGGTGGAGCTCTTCTTAAATTTGTGTTCTTGAATATTTGCTTTCTCCATATCTGATCACAAAGTCACAATCTCTTATTCAAGCTTTGAACATCTTCAAATTTTTCTTTCAATTTGGCATTCAAGTAGTCTTCAACTCTTTTTCCTTCTTCAAATCACACTTTCAAACTGGCAATTGTCTCATTTGTTTCCTTAAATCTTTCTTTAGCTTTCTTGAGTTGTTCCCTTAACTTTTAGATACACTCATCTACATCTTTAATATTCTCTTTCAATTCTCTATTCTCACATTCTGTTTTATCAAGATCATAAAGAGCTAATTTGAGTTCTCCTTCCATATAAAATTCACAGTCTTCTTCAGTAAACCCTTCAGGGATAATCTCTTCTAGAGGGATAGGATAATTCCTTGTAGTCTTGTGTTCAACCTCCAAGATCTACCTCAATGATCAATCCAAAATGAACCAAGCTTTGATACTAATTATTGAACACCTAGAATATTGAGAGGGAGGTGAACCAATATTCACTAAAATTCATTGACTTCATTAGTTTAAACATCTATTCAAACCATCACATTAAAATTGCAGTAATAGAAAGGAAAATATAAAGCATGCACTATATCAAGAAACACAAGAACACCAAATTTACATGGAAAACTCTTGAAAGGGAAAAACCACAATGAGGATTATCTCACAATATATTATAACTGGTTACAATGGAGATTACAAAATGGTAGACTCACAGTCCAAGGACTCATTTTCCAAAAAGAAAAGAATGACTCACTACCAATGGCTCACTTCAAAGGGCTCACTTCCCATAAATGAAATAGATAGAGGAAAGGGTGACTCATTTCCAAAGCGAACTCCTAATAATGCATCTGCAACATGTCGAAGATATAGTTCTAATTAATCTCTAAAAATTGACTTAACACACTGCATACTTCATCACCACCCCTTTCACACTTTACACTACATCATATCTAACACACACATTCTACATATACACATATATCATCATTCACACAATGAATCAACCTTGCATATATACCACAACCAACCAAAACATCAATTAGGTCAGCCTAATTACATAAACCATGTAATACACAACTTATCGGATCAAAACTCCATTCTACATGCTTTGTAGATTAAACCAAAACTTTAGAACTCCAAAATAGGTTGGAATTACCTATAATCACTCCCATAAATTTTATTGTTTCATAATTTAACTTTGCATGACCCAAAAATATTTATGTCGGTACCACAAAAAAAATGGTGAAGCAATAACTAAATGAACCAACTGTTCATTCATAGCTCAACACACAAACCACCAAATCACTCACCACTTAGAGAATACATGCTTTTAAAATCTATAAACACTTCCTCAAAACCACATAGCATAATACTCATTTGTGGTGGAATGCAGAGCATTCCAATATGCACTTTGTACTTGTAACACTACCATTACAAGGCTTGATACTTTGTCAAAATTATCTTCAACTACGAAAGACATAAAGCCTTGAAACTTTGGATCTGAACATATTAAATACACATCATCAACACTGTGTGACAATATACTACATAGTGGAGCAATACAAACCACAAAACTAGTTCACTATAACACTGAAATCGCACTATGAGATAGCCAATTATCCACACCATTTGGTCTTCTTCGGACCAACACTTCTACATTTCTACAATGGGTTAACAACAATGGAAGAACTATACACCATCCATGCACCATCATGCTCATGTTTCAAACAATCACATGGGTCAACCTTCCCTTTGTATTTATCAAAATTTGGAATTTCAAAGTGTTGACGGAAAGAGGTCATTGAGATTGAAGGATGAAATGGGTAAGTGTAAAAGTCTTTGAACTTGAATTATTTCTTGGTAGTTTCCACTTGTATATTATTAAGGTCCAACTTCATGTATTCCCTCTCTTGATTAAGGATCGATGTAGGCTGGGTAACTATTTGATTAACACTTGGAGGTTTAATGTATTGACCCTGAGGATGAGGATTATGGTATGATGGATTGGATGGTGAGTTGAAGGAGAGAAAACCAAGATAAGAAGATGATTGTGGTTGGGTAGTGTGATATGTATGTGGTACGGAGGATACATAATATGTTTGTTGGATGTAGGATGTAGAGGCTTGCACTAAGTAGGAATATTGGGGAATGTAAGGAGGAGGTTCTTGAGGGATATGGTATGAAAATAATTGGGGGATGTAGGAGGATATTTATTAGATGTAAGATGAGGAAGATTGAGGCATGTAGGAAGAAGATGGTTGTGGAATGTAATATAAAGAGGATTAAGGGATATATGTGGTTTGAGGTGGAGTGGTATATATGGAGGATGAATGAGGGATGTAGGAAGAAGCAAGGACATGTTGGGATAAAGGAGTTTGCAATAAGTTGGAGGATGGGATAGAAGAAAGAATGAAAATGGAGTGGATGTAGATATGGGAGGTAAAGATGGTTTGGATAAATTTGGAGTTGTTGGCTCAATAAATGATGGAAACTATCAAAAAACAATTATTTTGGTATTTTCTATGTTTTAGTAATTTGCATTTTTTGAGATATTCAAAGAGAAATTTGGGGTTGAAGCTACTGTTAGTCCCTTAAATTAAATAGCTAAAGGTATTAGATTTAAGAGAGTAACATTATATCTCTTTGAGACCTTTCCAATGAGGTGGAGAAGTCCTCAATCCAACCAATAGGTTGAAAGTGTTGCAAGAGTTTCACCCTTGGTTTCCTTGTGTTGTGCAGCGTGGTGCTTGGGTTTGTGACATGGCTTAATCACCTCTTGTGGATCTTGGATCTTGTATAAATCTGGTGGTTGTATTGGGAATTGATAGGTTGATCTTTTGGTGTAATGATAGTTGCTTGTGCAACAATTGGTATCAGAGCTGAGGTCATAGGTTCGAACCCATCGCTTGTGTTGGAGGGGATTGTTGCAAGAATTTCACCCTTGGTCTCCTTATGTTGTGCAAGACAACGCTTGGGTTCATGACATAGATTAATCACCTCCTATGGATATTGGATCTTGTATAAATCTACTGCTTGTATTAAGCATTGATAGGTTGATCTTTTGGTGCAACGACAACTTTTTGTGCAACAGAAAGTTATGACCCCGCAAAGTTGGGGTACATAAATTCACATGTTTTTTGAAAATTTTGGTTTATTTGTTTTTTATAACCAACTGTTCATTTTGAATTCCTAAGGTTGTAATGATTGTTGATATTCCTTAGTTTGTATATAGTCTTGATATTTTAAATAAAACAATAAATTTGAATGCATACAAATCATTTTCATGAGTTTGATATATTTTCCATTGAAATAACAATATCATAGGTTTTCATTTACACCAAATATTGTAATTTGAATTCATAATCAGATTCAAATCAAAAGATCCAGTGATATAAACTATAATTTGTGGTTTTGATTATTACATGGGAGAAAAAGGTATATTGAGATGGATTTGTGATATGGGAATGAGATTATAACTCAAAGCTATGGTGGGTGTGGTAGATGAAGTAGGGTCATAATTATGGGTGAATGGGATTTGAACTTATACACTATTTCTAAGGATCGGATCTTGTTCTTGCAAGTTAACCCATAAATTGTCAAAGATGTGTTTGAGAGAGATTTATCTAACAATAACTCCTAATTTAGATATATCAAAGTCATGATGAAGTTTGGCACCTCAATTAATGAGCTCTTCCAAGATGGATTCCTTCCTATAATCAATGGATCATTCAATCAAACCTCTTTTATCAAGATTTTTCATGAAATCATAAAATATAGGAGAGAAATCAAGTTGAGCTATCATTTCCTGTTTAGTTGATTGTTTTAGTTGGTTTGATATCTCACCTCCCAGATTGGAGTAAAAAATATTGTCATATCTAGGCATCCTTGTAGCCCAACATTCTTGTTACTCCATTTATTTTTTGTCCTACAAACATGTAACAATCATGAAGGTGAATTATATGGATGTGATTCGTTGGATGAAATTGAGTTAGATTGGATGTCTCCTAAATTCAAGGACATAGTTAAATTGGTGGATTGATTATTAGATGGGTGGTTGATTACATCCTCTTAACTATGGTCAAGATCCTATGTTAAAGTTTGATTGGATGGATTTTCCTACTTGGGATAAGCTAAGTTCTCAAGCAAAGGGGATGTTGATCAAACTATACCTTTGGCTCAAGGAGAAATAGTTTGGACAATAGATTACTAACTTGAGATAGGAAATGTTCTCAAGAAAACGTTGTGATGGGTGATTTGATTATGATTTAGGATCTCATTAATTTTTTGAGGTTGGATATGTGATACTAGATGGTTTAAGTGTTGATTTGATGGGTTTAACTATGTCCTTGTTCCAAGAAGGTGATATTTTGAATAAATTTATGGTGTTTGAGATGATGAAAATGAATCATTTAGATTGGATATGGGGTGGAAAAATTATTTGTTTATATTTTTGACTTGGGAGGCCAATATATTTCATGTGGAACTAGGTATTTTATCTCTATTTTGTATGGGAGTATATTTGATGAACCAAAAAATAGATTTTTTGATTTCGGAACATATTTGTTGATTTGAATTTTGACCATTTTCAAGTAATTTTAGTTTGAAAAAATTAGAGAAAAATCCATTAACCGAAACATGGAGAAAATTTTATGATTTAGACATGAATTCACCAAGCTAGGTTTTTAAAAAGTTTTTGATGAAAAAAGAATAGCTAACAAGGGGAAAATGGATTAGTTGATTGACATAGTAGATCCGTTGATAGGATGATAGATTCCTTGAATTATAGTTTGACACTTTTAGAATTTTGGATGACTAGAAAATGTTGATTAAGCAGATCTATGGAAACACACAGTAGATTTATTGATAGGAGAAAAAACCACTAAAAGATAAAGTGGATTCACTGACTAATTAGATTGCTTGGAAAATGACTAGGATAGTAAACAAAAAGATAGTATCCAAGATGTAGATTGGACTAAGGACTCAAGATATGCATGGGTTTAACACATAAATACACACCAATCATGTTCACATGCCCTAAGATTATTTAGGTGGGTGAGACAATCATTGTACGGGATCATAGAACAAGGCTAATACCATCTACTAGATGAGGGATAGATAGGGACAATCACATACACATTAAGTCCCTTACCAAGGAGTATCTACAAGAATCACCCAAATGGGTTCTATATTAACATCTAGAGGTACATCATGAGTAGATTCAAGGTATAATACACATCCCTTTCACCACACTAACTAGCATCTAAAGTCCTTTTTCTACTAAATAAAACATAATAATGGATATTCAATGAATAGAGGGCCCATCTTTAAATTCTTGAGCTACTAGGGTCTCTCTTCGATTCTTCACCTCATAAGTCTCAGTGGACCAAGGGTCTTGGGGCTCAACTAAACATAATGATGGCCACTCCTTGAGGTACAAATCTCACTCCCCCCATTTCTATACCTAACCAAAATATTTGGTTGAGGTCATCATTTTGGGGTGATGAAATCCCCAATCAAGCCTCCTAAAGGTAAAGATACATTCGACACTTTTGATCTACGAGATCAAATGAAGTGCAAGTAGAGAACATATGTGTGATCAAACACTCTTGGGATGGACTCATAAGACTTGGATCAAATTATTGCTTCTAATATTTAGGCTCACCAAATGGTGCAAGGAGAGAGCATATGCCTATAAGTGATCCCAAACATAACAAACAAGATTATTTGACCCTTTAAGTTATCTTAGTGTGCCTAATTTAGTGATAAAACAAAGTATTTAATGACAAGGATACAAATGATACAATTAGTAGTTTTATATGCTTAGTCTTTGTTTAATGGCGATTGCAAAAATAGTGTTAGATTGATCACGTGAATAACGAGTTAGTTGGTCAATGCCCAAAATGATAAGAAATTCAAATGAAAAGCAGTAAAACCAACAAAAAAGTATACTTGAAAAATCTGTCAATCCATAGAGTGGACTTATCGATTTAGATACATGATTGCCTAAGCCCTAAGTTCACACAACCTCCAATTTTCATATCACATCTATTGATCCATGATGTATTCACTTGATTGTGTGACTCAATCTGCAACAAACAGATTCCTTGAAGTGTAAGTGCATTCATTGATGCATATAGCACTTTCATCAATCTAGATTTATATTCATTGTTCTACACTTGAAATATGTGAAACATTGAAACTTCTAACTTTTTTAGTCAACCCATAATGTGGGTCCTATTGGGTATGGAAAAAATGTGTGCATGAATTGTGACAATATGAATGAATAAACCAATTAAAATTGAGCAAGCTCAACATCAAACAACCACTAAGATTGGGCTAGGAAATTGAAACAATCATAACATTTAGCAATAAAACATCATACTAGACTCCCTGTTGTAGTATATTTTCACATGTTGTTGTAGGTTTTTATTTTCCTAGTGGATTAATTTGTTTTCCCTTAGTCCTAGTTTTTTCCTACACTTTTATTAAGCTTACTTAGGATAATAAAATGAGTTTATTATTTAATACTAGAAGATAAGTGATGTGGTGTTCCCTTTCTTAAAGGGTAAAACACTTTCCACTTTTGGTGGCCACTTCCACTTTTGGTGGTTAATTCCTACTGGTTGGATTTTCCATCTCCATCATATCCTTAGTTCTATATAAACTCACTACCTAGCTTTTTTTTTCATTGATTCTTGCATACTCTTGCATAATTTGGCATACATGTACTTTGATGCATGCAATCATTATTTTGTAGATTTTATTTGAGCTCCCAATGCAATCTTGTCATCTTGAAATTTGTACATCTCTTGGAATCTCAGTTCTATAATTGTGTTATTTCATTTACAATTTTATAACTTATCTCTCTCATAGAAAGATCTTGGTTATTCATTTATTTCAGATTTCTAACATGGTATCAGAGCTTAGATTTTGAGAGTTTTTAGTACATGGGTTCTTTATTAAGAGATTGGATTTTTTTGTATGATCTTGTAGATTTTCATATTCTTTTCTCTTGTGTTTCAATACAATCTAGAGAATCAAAATGAAATTATGAAGATCTATTAATCTTATATTTGCATGTATGTTTTTGGTGATATTTGGTGATTGTAGCCATTCTAGTTATAGTTAAAATATTTTTGTTGTCTCATTGCATCTGGGAGGCTCGAGAAAGTCAGATCTAACTTTTGTTTCACATAATTTGGCTACCATATGACACATTAGCAAACAAGGGTTTGAAGCTTAGATCTAGCAACCAACATTTTATTAGAGTATTTTCGGCCCAAACGGACCTTGTCATTATGCTTAGATAGTCCAAAAACCCCTATTTTCATATAAAAATTATCCATTTTTAGACTAATTTGATTTTTGGCATTTTTTTATTTTGCTAGGGGGGTTGTCACTATAGGCAAAATTCAACCAATTTTAAAAAAATCATCTTTCCGACACAATGTTCATTTTTGACAAATGATATATATTATTGAAAAGATGGAGACAAGAAATTTTCATCCACAAAGGTTTTGAAAAGAAATTTTTGTATTTCTACTAGATATTGTAGGTTGAAGCTGTTTGTTGCAATTTTTTTTAAAAAAATCACAACTTTCACCCAAGAGCTCCATTTTACGAAAATGAATAGGAGTTAGAAAGGTATTGAAGAGCACTACATAGTTATAGAACTATTTTTTCCATATTTTGTCTCAAGTTCATTTTATACCAAAATTTGTAATTTTGACCATTGTCAGCCTATTGAGCATTGTATCTTGGAAAAAACTTTGTAAATGCACTAAATCATAAATTTTTGACATTGTAATATCTTGGGGGTGATTTTTGAGACTAGTGAAAAGGGGGGTGTTTCTTGATGTCTCTTTTTACAATCACTTAAAGTGGATTTTTTGTATCAATCTTGGGGGGATTGTATAGGCAATATATCATCATGAACTAAGATAAAGTTCCATTTATGGGGTGTTAAGCATGTCTCTTAAAAAAAAAATCCATCCTTATATTTTCAAGCTAACTTTAAAGAATTATTTATCTTGGAAACAAGCGATAAAGAATCATTTCCTTGAGCATGATCTACTACCCTATCTTCTTGGACTTGTTCTCAAGCCAAGTGATTGTGATCAACATAATGTATGGTTTAACAATAATGACATGGTCTATGGACTAAAATGTCTTACTATTTTTGAGGATATTCTACATCATGTAGAGCACATTGAGTTACCTTTCACTACTTTTTCCATCATCCAATATTTATATGGAGACATTAGATCTTCATCTAAAAGTGGTGTTTCCTTGGATAACCATGCTATTGTGGGCGATACTGAGCCTTATGTTACCCATATCTTGTGTGGAAAAATCTTGTGTACATGATCAATTCATTGATACCCCATCAATAATACCTATTGCTACTTCAAATTCTTGAGATGATTCTTTGAAGTCTTCTAGTGATTCATTGCAATAAGGTCATTTATGTCTTCTAGATTCAATCCACTGGGACCAATTTTTACTAGAAATCTCTTGTTTGTTTGTAGAGTCCCTAATTTTAGATCTAGATAACACTATTGTGGATATACGTCTTCTCTTTGAGGACCACTCTTTTGTCCTTGCATATGTTTCTACTTCAGAATTTAGTGTTACTTCTTCAAAAGCTTTCAATGACTTCTTGCAACATGACATATATAGTCTTTCAAATATAACTCTATGGGATGATTTCTTGACAGGTTTTTCAAACTTGTTTATGGAGTCTCACATTTCAAATTTGGAGAAAATATTTGAGGGGTTATATCTCCTCTTTGATGACAATCATGGCACAACTATTATCAAACCATTATTATCTTTGGATATTGTTCAACATTAAACTACACACAGTCTTGGAAATTATCACTTTCTTCTTTGATTGTGACATCACCATATACCATGGACAAGGAAACACATGAGAAGACTTCAAAGATTTCATACATTTTTCACTTTCTTCCTACATATTACTTTCAATACTAGAGAGATAGATTGCATACGCCATTGGTTTTGTTTCTTCCTAAAGGGAGGAATATTGTTCGATGATCATGGACCATCTTCTACATCTAGATTCAAGCATCTACCATTGGATTTATTTGGAGGAACTTCTTTTTCCTTCCACTTTATTTCTCTATCTATTAGAGGGGGAATACTACCTTTTGTGGGATGGGGCTTCTTCTTCTTTGGGGGCGAGGGGATTTTATATGTACATGGGTACCTAACATGGCCTCATTTTCCAGGACCAATCATATTTTACATCCTCCTAAGTTGCACTTAAGGGGGCTGTTGGTGTAGGTTTTTATTTTCCTAGTGGGTTAATTTAATTTTCCTTAGTCCTAGGTTTTTCCTACACTTTTTTTTTCGGCAAAAGTGGCGAGCCAATAATATTTTATTATATAAATATTTTAATTTTTTTAAAAATGGTTCAGGGGGGCATATTGGTAGGAAAGAACTAGTAAGAAAACCTACAGTTATTGCCCTAGTAACAACAGGATAGTTGCATGGACTAATTACATCGTTTGAACAAAAATGTTGGTAGTTCAAAATGCAGCATTGACTCAGTCTAACCTAAAAATGAGCATTTACACATCCCTTACAAACCAACTCAAAATGAATTTTTCCCAAGCCGTACATAGATGAAACATTTAAAAGCCCAAGTTAAGACCCAATAACCCTTACAAAATAACTTAGAATGAGTTGTAACACAACCCGTGCAAATATTTTAACCCCAAAATATAACTCAAAAAGACCCATTATGAAAGACCAGAATGCTAATAGTGATTTTTGTCGATGACCACTTGATTATTCATTGATTTTTCATCCATGCCTTTTGTATGTAAAAAATTTCTTGCCACAAAGCTTTGAGCATTACCCCTTGGCTCCAAGTGTAATGGTAACCAAGCCGTAGCCCTTACAGAAGAAGGCATGCCAACCTGATGATCATCAAGACCTTGATTCTGATCTTTTTGACTTCTATTCAATGGGAAGTTTGAAGAATTTACCCATAGTTGTAGGTCTATCTGCAAGTCTTGATTGATAGAATGCAAGTTGTGTGAACGAAGGAAAGACAGCTTTTTTTTCCTACACTTTTATTAAGCTTTCTTAGAATAATAAAATAAGTTTATTATTTAATAACTAGGAGATAAGTGGTGTGGTGTTTCCTTCCTTAAAGGGTGGAACACTTTCCACTTTTGGTGGTACATTCCTATTGGTTGGATTTACCACTTGCATCATCTCCTTAGTTATATATAAAGTCACTACCTAGCTTGTATTTTTGTATGTATTGAAATTCAATTTTTTTTGTTGGATCAAGGACTTCAATATCTAGTGCACTAATATTTTTCAATTTCTTTTTTGATAATCTGCTATTTTTCCACATGTAGAATAGAGAGCTTGATTTTCGATGAAAAACCTATGTTTAATCAAACTAAAAAAAAATACATAATAAAACCAAAACATATTAAAATTATATTCATTGGATAGCTCGTTCTGAGGACTACCATCATCTAGTTGGGTCTATGAAGTCTCCTCCATTTTTATCCTCAACTCGAGCTTTGAAGGGAAAAATTCTGGAGATTTTTGGTGCTAGAGGGGGAGAAGGGGGGAAAGGGGGTTCTAGTGAACTAGGGTTTGCTAGAACCAATGGGTTCACTCGAACCCCCCTGGTTCAAGAGAATCCCCCTTTAATACAATTAAAAAATCAGCCCATTAAAGGGGGGTTCACTCGAACCCCCCTAGTTCTATTGAACCCTTTAGGGGGTTCTAGTGAACCCTCCTAGTTCTAGCGAACGCTCTAAAGTGTTTTCCATCCAAAAATGCATTTTTCCTTCCTTAATGGAATTGTAAACTAGTTTTATGGGTTTACCCTTATTCTATAAATTTTTTTGAGATCTTAATGCAATCTTGTCATCTTGACATTTGCACATCTCCTAGAATATTGGGTTTGTAATTGTGTTGTTTCATTTATAATTTTATAGCTTATCTCTCTCATAG
Organism: Sequoia sempervirens; assembly: GCA_007258455.2. Lineage (NCBI taxonomy): Eukaryota > Viridiplantae > Streptophyta > Pinopsida > Cupressales > Cupressaceae > Sequoia > Sequoia sempervirens. Next base: position 290,499,328 of record VDFB02353493.1, read on the forward strand.
AAAGATCTTGGTTATTCATCTATTTCAAATTTCTAGCATGTTGTTTGCTTGATTTGATATGTGTGCTCAAATTTTTGGGAGCATAACATTGCTTTCATGAAATAGTGAGTGATTTCTTGAAAATTGCTAAGTGTGCAGAGGTTAAATAAATTTTGGTGAAATAAGATGAAGGGATAGGATAAGATCAATGGTCAAAATGGTTTGATTTTTCTCAAGCAAGGAGATTGTGCTAAGTGGCACAACGAGAGGAGGTGAGATAACATGTGGTACATGGGGGTACCATATGTAAGATTTTTCATAAAGGAAATTATTGTCATATTTTTTCAAAGAGGATAAGTCGGGAATTTAAAATTACTCATTTATAAATTTGAGGAAAAGATTCATACCTCCAACTACATGGGGTGTTTTTTTTCCAAAAATAGAGAATTTAAGGTGAGAGGACAAGGTGGGCGAGATAGAAAGCTGGAAAGATTGACCCCACTTAATCAAAGATTAAGTGAATATACACATTATTAATGAGACAGTTAGGTGAGGATTAGGGAGCTAATGAAAAGTGATGGAGAATGGAACATGTGAGAGAGAAAATATAATTAAATTTTATTTATTATTTAATTTTTTGGAGCAAAAGGGATGGGATGAAGGTAGGGATATACACACAATTAAATTTAGTTATTTACTTTAGGTTAGGACTTAGGGGTGATATGAGTCTAATATATTTAGGATGAAAATTGTGATAGGTGAATATTAATTAAAAAATAAAAATATTATTTAATTATTATAGGGATTATGAATAGGATGGAATAAATTTATTATATCAAATGATATAAATGCACATGTGTACATGAACATGATTAATTAATTAATTAAAATTATATTGAGAACACCTTGGTTATATAGGCCAAGGTGACACATAGGACAACATAATATTATGACATGTGCCTTAATCTTATGAATTGAGACATAAAGTGATAATGGACTAAGAATTCCTTAAGTAAATTATGAATAGGATATAAGAGGTAAATGGGTTAAGTAATATACCTCATTCACACCAACACAAATGATCTAGGATGAGAGAGTATATGAGAATATGATGAATTATTGCAACTAAATTTCCTTAAATACAAGATAGAACAACTTGCATAAACATGTATTTTATCAACTAAAAATGACTAGAGAAAAAAATGGGAGTAAAAATAAATAAATTTAAATTTATAGATTTAGTGGTCAAATCTACAATAATGAGATTGATCCTAAACTCATGGGAAATACCTAAGATAATGAAGGGGTTATTTCTAAGCATGAATCAATGTCTAGACATAAGGAGTCTATATATGTAGAATAAATATGAGAGCATATAAAAATATATAACTTATGGCCAAAATATAAACATAAAGTGTAAATAATAATAGATAAAGGCTAGGAGAATGAGCCTAACTTTGTACAATATTAGATCAATGGTCAACTCATGTAATTACATTAAGACACTCTTTAAAAAATAGATAGAAAATTATATAAAAATACTTAATATCTTTTAAATGTTTATACTAAAGATATTTTTATTAATAAAGAATTTATTTTTTAATCAATATATATATGTAGACACCTAAATTTGGACAATTAATTTATCCAAATTTATCCCCTTTCGTCTAAACATCCTTTTATTTGCATTAATTAAGTAATATCACTATTATTTAATTAATACCCTTAATTATGCTAAATCCCTAAGGTATTTAATTAATAATTAAATACCTTACCCTCCTTAATCCTCCTTTCATAAAATGAATTAAATAAATAATACATTTATTTAATCCCTCATATGTCATTTTCATCTAATCCTAATCCATCTCTTAATCTCTTCATTAGGGATGTGCACATGCCTAATCCTTGATTAGGATGTGTCACATCCTCCAACTTTTGCAAGTTGGCTTCTAATCCTCATTAACCCCTAATTATTCTCTGATTACTAATTAATTAAGCCTAATCAGTACCTTGGTCAACTCTCCCCATCCCCCAAAGAATTTTTAATTCATTTTTATTCACCCTAGGTTCCCCTCTTCCCCATGTGAATTTTTAATTCATATTTTATTCCTCCTAAAATCCCTTTTTCCCATGCATCTTCTAGAATCTTTGACTTGTCACATCAAGTCACATGTGACAAACTCCCACCTTTTTGGAGACCCTCTCTTATCCACTAGATTCTTCCAAGCATGTGAATTTTTAATTCAAATTTATTCCTCCAAGGAATCTTCTCATCTCCCAATGTACTTCCAAGGTACATGTCTTTCTTACACATCACTTGTCCTTATTCCACCTCACTTATACATCATCATACCCTTAGCCACTTCACATTCTACATGTCAAGATGTGAGGGCTTGTGAGTCTTCAACTCACCATAGCCCTTCATCTTGGCCTTGTTGGATAAATCTCAACCATTGAATTCTCTAAATAATTCAAATTCCTCTATAAATGCTCCCTCCTCTAAGGCATTTTCAACACTTAGTAATTTTGAGAAACCTTATGCTGTCATTTTGTGCACTCATTTTCTCTCATCTAACCATCCATTTTAGCTATTTGCATTTGTATCCCACCATCTACTTAATCTTGCATTTAGTTACATCAATAGCCATCTAAGGAGCACACAAAGCAATCCAAAATCAAGGGCCAACCAAGGAGTTTCAACTACAAAGAGAAGGTATTATCATTTGTAATCCTATTTCATTTTATCTCTTTGTATTAACAATTCCTTAGGCTAATAATCTTGAGGTGTTTCTTTGTGTTTTTCCATTGCATTTTAGTTGTTTTTTCACATTTAGAATAGGTAAAACTCGAGGATATCACAATATAATACAAATATTATATTTAAAAATAATAATTCTATTTACAATAGAAAAATATTTTTTTTTAAATGGGTAAAAGCAAGAAGTTGGGTCCACATATGAGGGAAGTGTTAGGTGAAGAAAAAACCTGATAAGAATGGATAGCTATTTAAAAAAATGGATACTTGTTTAATACCAAATACTTGAGCCTTAAAACAAAATCGGTACCCATTACGATTTAGGATCCTAGCTTAAATGGGTGCCCATTTTGAAATGGGTTCCCATTCTTAATTTATTCATTATTTCTCATATAAAGATAGAACAAGTACCCGCTTTAAAATGGGTACCTATTTTAAAGCGGGTGTATTGTAGAAAAATGTACTCCTTTACATTTTCACATTTTGTTTGGGCCCTCTTAATTAAAATGGAATTGATTATGCCTTAATAAGCCCTATGTTACATCTACAATCCTAATAAATTACATTTTTTGAAAGGGAAACACGACAATAATTAATGCCAACACATAACAGTTTACCTTGAGCAATGTGTGTTCTAGGAATAGGGACCTCGGAACCATTTTCCCATGTGCGAATGGGTCCACCCTAGGCCTTTGAACCTAAATTTAAAATATGTTTTTGGCAGTATTTTAACATCCTTAAATTCAAATTTTGATGTTGGCTTGTAATGTTTAATTTTTGATAAATTAAGGATACATACATATTAATACAAGGTTATTTCATCATTCAAATCCTAGAGAGAGAAAAAAAAAACTAAGTTTTGGATAGAAATTTCACAAGAGAAAATTTTATGATCAAGGGCATTCAAGAGCAGATTTATTAGTGATTTATTGCAGCAATCAAGATCTCAAGAATCATGTCAAATTCTTAAGCATCATGCATGTTTTTCGAGCTAACATTATGATGCAGGTTTCAAAGATTCAAGAAAGCATTCAAAGTCATATTTCAAGAATCAAGATCCACATCCATTGAAGCTATTTCATGCAAGATCAAGATCAATACTGTAGACTTCCAAAGGTTTATTCAAGGTTTTTGTGAGTTGAAACATAGCATTTTCCATTCATCATTCTTTTCACATTTTATTATTTCAATTCAAGGTTTAATTACCTAAATGGGGTCTAACTAAGGTAAACCCCCATTCACCAAAAATAAAACAATTTTACCCTTGTGTTTGTGTTGTAGGTCTTAGGTTGAAGAAGGATTGAAGATCTTTTAATGAGCAAGATTGAAAAATTTGTCAAAGTTGTCATCAAATCATGCAGAAACTCGCCTATAGATTTGATTTCTAACTTTTCAACACTGAAACTTGGATCAAACAAAAAGCTGTTGACATTAGAGGCTCCCAAAAGTTGTTTGAAAACCTTGACAAAAGAACCATTTTCCCATGGGTGAATGAGTCCTAGTTTTCCTTCCAAAACTACCTTTTGGTTACTAGTACACATCACTCAAACCTTGTTAGATTTGTAGAAAATTTTCTATTTCTATTAGTATTGAGGTTTAAATTTTTGTTTCATGTTTGAATGTGCAAAATTAAGTAGATTTTATATTTTTATATTTTCTCTCAAAATTGTTGTTTAGGGTGATACCCCCATCCTTAGTCATAAGGAAATTAGTAGATTCCCTCATTGAGTTGACTCACCTAAGGGTTGTAAGTCAATTCATTTTGTGGATCTCATTTCCTAATGAAAATAGGAAGATAGGTCCATTATACCCCCATTTACCCTTTCCATTTTAGTGAACCTATTTTTCTATGTTTCATATTGGTGAACTCGACTTTGTACAACAAAATTATAAAATTTGGAGTCTATTCAAACCCTAGATCTACAATTTGCATTACTTTGCATTGCATTGCATTAATTTGCATCTTGTTTAGGGTTTTTAACTTGTATTACTTTGCATCTCTTTTAGGGTTTTAGTTTTACAATTTTACATTCTTTAAAATCTAAATTTTTTTAAAATATCATTCATTTTTCCTAGTGTTTACATAAAATTGCATGATCAATCACTTAAATCAAAAATTGAATCAAAATTGCATCTAAAATTAAGTCTTTTTTCTTGTCATTTAGCATCATTTCACTCTTTCATTTAGATGCGATTTTCTAGAAATTTGAAACTATAACTACCTGTTTGCAACTAGAATATGAAAACATAAAAATAAAATGAAAAATTTGTAATTTAATTTTTCAAAACCTTGACACAAGACCCATTCACCCATGGGTGAATGAGGGAAAATGAGTCCTTGATTAGGCTTGTTTCTGAATTTCTAGGCATTAAAAAACCCCCAGTCTACATTTTGTGTTCCTGCACTCAACTTTCTATTTTAGTTTCCATAATTTTTGTTTTATGAAATTATTCACATTAAGGTTAATTGGTAACTAAAAATGCATTTTCAAACATACAATTTGGCATTTAAAAACATAACATTTTCTAGGAATGTTGCATTCAAAATTAGTCAATTACCAAATCTGAAATTTCGCATAATTCTTACATTTCATCATGGATATGTGTTTTGGTAAATGATGGACACCGTTGAAATTTTTGGTAGATGTTTCAAGTTGTGTTTTTGGAGATGATCCTAATGCAATTGAACCTAATCATGCTCAATCAACTCCTAATGCACGTCCTCATGAATTTGACATCATAGGAATGTTGCAAGTATGAATACGAATGGTAGTGTTGTCATTGATTTCAACACAATACAAGATGTTACAGTTTGTGCATGTATAGTTGAGATGTTGTGAGTACATAGAGCTATCTTTATGGTGTTGCAGGTATGCTAATGGGTTACCAAGTAATTTTGAGAAAATCAATAAATAGAGAAGTCAAAGTTGTGTATGTTTAGAATGTACTCCAGTTTGTGCTCCAAATTTCTTCTGTGTTGATCCTATACTTGTGCAGATATAAAGTGTTATTTATGGGCATCTGTTGGTGATATCTCCTAGTTTATAGCTACCGGTTTGTTGAAGAGTGAAAGTTGTGTTCACCAGTGTGTGAATCGGTTGACAGAGTTGTTTGTCTATGGACCAGGAGAAATGTTTCTGCTTCACAGTCCTCTGTTGGTTTGTTTCAGGTCTTGCAGATCTATTAGAAGGATTGTTAAGGTGGTTTCTATGTTCTAGAAAATGTGTTCATGGTTGGTACTCCGGAAAGCGAGTTCTAGAGTTACTTTGTATGTTTGTTCAGTCCAGATGGGCTGATGAAAGGTGTTATGTGTATGAAGGTTGTTGCACTTGCTATAGATGTATCTAAAGGTTTCCAAGATGTGTTCTAGTGTGTGGTGAAGCATGTTACGTCATCTGTATGTTATCTTCTTGTTGAGAAGCATGTACTTCAAAGTTTATTTGTGTTTTCATTAGGTTTGGTCGACTTGGTGTTTACACTTCATATGAAGGATTAAGAATTAATTAAGGTAGTGCGTGATTGATCCAAGACATTGTTTTGGGTCTTGATTAAGTGTTGGTTTGGTCCACTCCCATTCCTTTCCACCACAGGAATGTTGATTTGTTGACCTAATTTGAATTTATGAAATAAAGCGTGTGTAGCTGACCTTGGAGAAAGTTTCTAAAGTTGAAGAGGGTATAAATACAAGTCAAGATGTTGCGAATGAATCAATTAAGTATGCCACAAGTGTGAGAAGTAGAGTGTGTGAAAGTGAATTGAGGTAGCAATACTTTAATATGTTATATTCCTGAAAGCAGTGAGTTGACGGTGTGTACAATTCTTCTGATCAAAGCTGTGAATGTGTGTAATTTGTTGTGGTGGATCTTTTTGTTATCTTTTGTATCTATAGGTAGTGAGCCTCCTTATTGGACAGTGAGTCCTTTCTATACGCAGTGAGACTTTGTATTTGAGCAGTGAACCCTTGGCAATGAGCCTCTTGTATTCAGTTTTTGCTATTACTTTATATTGTGAGTTAATCCTCACCATGGTTTTTCCCTCATAGGGTTTTCCATGTAAATATGGTGTTTCCTATGTTGATATTGCTTTCTATTATTTGCATTTTATGTTCATACTTAATAACAAAATTAAGTGGATAAGAAATTGATAAGTGTTTGAAGATTTTTCTTTTGTTTGGTGACAACCGATTCACCCCCCCTCTTAGTTGTCATGTGCCTTTCAACAATTGGTATTAGAGATTTTGGTTCCTCAGAAGTGAGCTTAACCGCTTGAGGTAGATCCAATGGCACATTAATTGGAAATCCCTATGTTTGATGGATCTGACTATAGTGACTGGAAAGTGTAGATGAGAGGTTACATAATCTCTCTTGGTTACAAGACCTAGAAGGTTGTTGAGATGAAGTATGTTACACCGACAAGTGGTCCTACTACTATAGATGAGGTTTCTACTTATGAGGAGAATGAAAAGGTGAGGTATGTGATCTACAACGCTTTATCTAAGACTAAGCAAACAAAAGTTATTTCTTTGGGCATTGCTTATGAATTTTGGAAAAAGTTGGAAGATCTCTATGAAGGAAATGATAGAGTGAGATTGTCAAGAAAGCTAACAACCAAGCGCATATATGAGAATTTGAAAATGGATGAAGGTGAAGATATTGCAAGCTATTTCTAGAGGGTTGATCTTGCAACAAATGACGTTAGGAATAAGGGGGGTACTCTAGCAGATTAAGATATAATAGAGAAGATTCTAATGACCTTACCAAAGAGTTACAGTGATAAGGTCTTAGTCATTGAAGAAGTATACGATCCTAAGAAGTTTACTAAAGAACAACTATTTGGCACCTTGACTGCATTTGAGATGAGGAATTTTGCAAAGGAAAAGGAGAAGACAAAATCAACCTTTAAAGCTACAAAGATAGAAGATGATCTGGATAGTGATGATTCAAATGATTTAGAAGCAAACTTTACAAGGAAGTTGAAGAAAGGTACTAGTAAGTACAAAGGTATGTTACCTTTTAAATGTTTTATTTTTGGAAATATTGGTCATTATGCTTCAATATTTCCAAATAGAGTTGCACATTAGAAGAACATGGATCATAAAGACATGAAGGATAAGAAGTAAAAGAAGTTGTATTATGTTAAAGAAGATGTTGGAATCTATGATGATGAATCTGATTTTGAAGGTGATGATAGTGAATGCTTGTTTCTAGCCTTAGAGAATAAATCTGTGTTTTCTAACTCTGGAGGATGTGCAAGGGAAAGTGGTTCAGAGAGCAAGAAGGATGAGATGGAAGGTAGTCTGGTTACTACTTTTCATGCTAGTCAGGATGAAGAATATTGGGTGATTGACAGTGGCTTCTCTAATCACATGATTGGAGATAAAAGTAAGTTCACTCAACTTGAAAAGTATGATGGTGGACTAGTCATGTTTGGAGATGACTCTGGAGCTAAGATCATTGGGAAAGGAACAATTAGTTTTGATGGAATACATAGTACAAATGATGTCTATTATGGTAAGGTCTTAAGGCATAATATTTTGAGTGTTGGAAAAATGTGTAGTAAAGGTTTCAATCTTGTGTTTCAGGATAATACATGTGAGATCAGAAAAGGGTTCAGAACTATGGTTGTTGCAGGAATGAGAACATATAGAAACATCTATTAGCTTAAGGGTGTTGATGGTCAGTGCCTTGTATCTCAAGTTAATGAATGTTTTCCATGGCACCAGAGGATGGGACATATAAACTTTGATAATCTGGTCAGGATTAGTTCAAGAGAGGTTGTCCGAGATCTGGCTAAAATCACAAAGCCTACTAATACTATTTGCAGAAGTTGTCAATTGGGGAAATAGACAAGATGGATGCTTTAATAAAAGATTGAGGAAGATTTTTGAGAGTGCTAATGTGAAGGTTGATGAGGATATGCACAGACCTATTAAGATAAGTGAAGTTGAACTAGATGATCCTATATGCAGACAAATACTAGAAGAGAATAAGGAGGAGGAAGAAGAAGAAGAAGATATTGAAGAAGAAGAAGAAACTCCAGAACCTGCTACTAAGACTCCTAAGTATATACAAAGAAATCATCCTGAAGAACAAATAATTGGAGATAAGAGTGAAGGTGTGAAGAAAAGAATCAAGGTAGAAGTTGAGGTAAATCTGTGTTTACTTTCAAAGATAGAACCTAAGTCTGTGAATGAATCATGAAAAGATGAGAATTGGGTAAGAGAAATGAAAGAGGAATTGTAGCAAATAGAGAAGAATCAGGCATGGGAACTGGTTCCTAGACTTGTGAACAAAAATGTAATTGGTTCAAAGTGGGTGTTCAGGAATAAGTTGAATGAGAGTGGTGAAGTTGTGAGAAACAAATAAAGACTTGTATGCAAGGTTTATTCACAAGTTGAAGGAATTAACTTTGAGGAGGCGTTTTCCCTAGTGGCAAGAATGGAGACAATTCAGATGCTCTTGGCTTTTTCTGCCCACAAGGATTTCAAGGTATATCAAATGGATGTCAAGTCCACATTTCTGAATGGTGAAATTTAAGAAGTGTACATGGAACAACTGAAAGGATTTTAGTTATCAGATAAATCAGATATGGTTTGTAAGTTGAAAATGGCATTGTATGGATTGAAACAAGCTCCTAGAGCATGGTATGCAAGATTGGACAGATATCTGACACAACAAAAGTTTAATAAGGGCTCTGTAGACATCAATCTTTATTTCAAGGTGGAAGGAAACAAAATGTTGATAGTGGTAGTGTATGTTGATGATCTCATCTTTGGAGGAAATGAAGGTATGTGTAAGAGGTTTGTAGAAGAGATGCAAAAAGAATTTGAAATGTCTATGATTGGTGAGTTGAATTTATTCCTTGGGCTTCAAGTAAATCAAACTGATAAGGGGATATTAATTTCATAATCGAAATATGTCAAAGATTTGTTGAAGAAGTTTGGAATGGATGACTCCAAACCAGTTAGTACTCCTATGGTGACCGGATGTAAGCTGAGTAAAAATGATGAATCTGCTAAAGTTGATCAGACCAAGTACAAATCTATGATTGGTTGACTATTGTATCTTACTGATACTAGACCGGATATCATGTGTGCAGTATGTTTAGTTGCCAGATTTCAAGTAGAACTAAAAGAAGCACATGTTATAGTTGTGAAGAGGATATTTAGATATCTTAAAGGAACTCCAGATTATGGCTCGTGGTATCTTAAGGATACTAATTTTGCTTTGAGTGCTTTCAATGATGTAGATTGGGCTGGTCGTGTGGATGACTAGAAGAGTACTAGTGGAGGTGCATTCTTCCTTGGTGGAAGATTGGTTTCATGGCTTAGCAAGAAACAAGATTCAATTTTTTTATCCCTTGTTGAAGCTGAGTATATTGCAACAACATACTACTGCACACAGGTGTTATGGATGAAGCAAACTTTGAAGGATATAGGGGTGATATGTGATGAGCCTATACCTATCTTCTATGACAATACAAGTGATATAAACATTTCACAGAATCTAGTAATGCATTCAAGAAAAAAACACATATTTATCAGATATCATTTCTTAAGAGAAAAGGTGTTGGAGAATGAAGTCAGGTTGGAGTATGTGCCTACAAAAGATCAAATTGCAAATATCTTTACTAAGGCCCTTCTGAAGGATACTTTTGAGTATCTCAGGTAGAAGTTGGGGGTCACTGGCCCTCCTTCTTTGAACTAGGTTAACATGGAGGTGCATTAGTCCAGTGAATCTATAGATTCTTCATTTGTCTGGACTCATGATTGGGTCTACTTCGCAGGGGGAGTAGAAATTTTCATTGTTGTAGTATGAAATGGGTGCACTCCTAAGGGGGAGTGATCAGAGCTTTTGGACTTTTCCATCGATGTCAAAGGGCGAGAGAGAGTCATGTGAAAAATAGTAAAAGAGGAAGAGAAGGTATTTTCCAGGAATATTGAGAGTGCAGGAATGTTGTGCAGGATGTCTAATCTAAAAATAAAATAAAGTGATGGAATGAAATGGATGTTTTCTTTGATGGTTTTTCACATCATGTGTTTCCATCAATGAAAAATAGGGAGATTGTTGCAAGTATGAATATGAATGGTGGTGTTGTCATTAATATTGTCATTAGTGTCAATATAGTATAAGATGTTGCAGTTTGTGCATGTATAGTTGAGATGTTGTTGAGATTTTATGAGTACATGGAGCTATCTTTATGGTGTTGTAGGTATGTTGATGGGTTACCAAGTGATTTTGAGAAAATTAATAAATAGATAAGTCAAAGTTGTGTATGTTTAGAATGTGCTCCAGTTTGTGCTCCACATTTCTTCTATGTTGATCCTATGCTTGTGTGAATCTAAAGTGTTATTTATGAGCATTTGTTGGTGATATCTCCTAGTTTGTAGTTGTTGGTTTGTTGAAGAGTGAAATTTGTGTTCACCGGTGTGTGAACCAGTTGGAAGAGTTGTTTGTTTATGGAATGGGAGAAATTTTTCTGCTCCATAATTCTTTGCTAGTTTGTTTTTGGTCTTGTAGATCTGGTAGAAGGCTTGTTAAGGTGGTGTCTATATTCTAGCAAAAGTGTTCATGGTTTGGTGCTCCGGAAGGTGAGTTCCAGAGTTACTGTGTATGTCTGTTCAGTCCAGATGGACTGATGAAAGGTGTTCTATGTATGAAGGTTGTTGCACTTGCTACAGATATATCTGAAGGTTTCCAAGATGTGTTTTGGTGTGCGGTGAAGCATGTTACATCATTTTCATGTTATCTTCTTGTTGAGAAGTGCATACTTCAAAGTTTATTTGTGTTTTCATTAGGTTTGGACGACCTGGTGTTTACACTTCATATGAAGGATTAAGAATTAATTGAGGTAGTGTGTGATTGATCCAAGACACTGTTTTAGGTCTTGATTAAGTGTTGGTTTGGTCCACTCCCATTCCTTTCCACCACGGGAATGTTGAGTTGCCAACCTAAGTTGAATTTATGAAATAAAGCGTGTGTAGCCGACCTTGGAGAAATTTTCTAAGGTTGAAGAGGGTATAAATACAAGTCGATATATTGTGAATGAATCAATCAAGTATGCCACAAGTGTTAGAACCAAAGTGTGTGAAAGCGAATTGAGGCAACAATACTTTAATGTGTTAGATTCCTAAAAGCAGTGAGTTGACGATGTCTACAATTCTTCTGATCAAGGCTACAGATGTTTGTAATCTATTGTGGTGGATCTTTTTGTTATCTTTTGTATCTGTAGGAAGTGAGCCTCCTTGTTGGACAGTGAGTCCTTTCTATAGGTAGTGAGCCTTTGTATCTGGGTAGTGAGCCCTTGGCAGTGAGCCTCTTGTATTCATTTTTTGCTATTAATTTATATTGTGAGTTAATATTCACCATGGTTTTTCCCTCATAGGGTTTTCCACATAAATATGGTGTTTCCTGTGTTGATATTGCTTTTTGTTATTTTCATTTCATGTTCATACTTAATAACAGAATTAAGTGGATAAGAAATTGATAAGTGTTTGAATATTTGAGTTTGTGTTTGGTGACAACTAATTCACCCCCCTCTCAGTTGTCTTGTGCCTTTCAACAAGGAAAAGAGGAGGATATCATGCATAATTTCATACATAATTTTTTTGACAACCTTGAGAAAAATGCATCTTTTTACCCATCCATGCAACAACCAAGACCTCCTACTATTCCACCACTTGAGATGTTTGGTAGTTTACATCCTAAAATTAACACACAAAGCAAACACCAAGCATCAATCATTAATGAACTTGTTAATAAGAGAAATAATGATATACTCTTCTATCATATGCCAATAAAATCACCAACATACCCATTAACTTAGAAGAAACTTATGGCCAAAGCGTTAGGATCTTAAGCAAACAAGGATGTGACATAATCAATGAGCATGAAGTCCATAAATTACTATAACAAATCACAATTGAACATACCAAAGGATTAGGATATGAAGATCCTTTCCCCCCACACCTTCCAAGGAAGTAAGTGTCCTCCTTCATAATGATCAACCAATACTTCACAAGGATGATAGGATCATATTAGGTCCTCTTTCTTCAAACAAACTTCAACAAGTCACCCAATCAAGCAAGAAATCCAAGCCTTATAAAGTCAAAGAATTTCCATTTTTGCATGCTAAAATAGAATTTGAACTGCAAATGGAATAACTTCTCCTTTTAGTATTGATTTACTTGCCTCCCATCATAGAAAACAAAAAGGGTAAGAGTACAAACATGGACAATTGTACTATTGTTCATTTCATTGAACACTTGGCCATCTTACTGATGAGTGTTGTGCCTTAAAAGGACTCATTAGCAAATTTGGAACAATTCCATTGGATTGTGATTAGATAATCCCTTGACAACTAATTTCTTTGCTCCTTGCCATGTGATAGTTTTAGGCTCGATATTGCATGTTTTACATTTATTGAAAATCATTTCTATATTACAATGAGCCTAGTCTCATCACCCATCTTGGCTCATCCTTATCCTGCACTTAGTGGGGGAAAGGAGTTAGTAAGCCTTGTCCTAGTACAACACTTGTTGTTGTCCCTTTGGCTAGTTTCACATATGATGAATAAGATTGGGATGTAGATGACCTACTATAGGTTGACTCACATGTTCCTTACTAGTCTTTTTTTGTTTCCTTTTCATGTTATTTTTGTGTGATTGCATGTGCATAATGTGATCTAGCATATCGTTCTATTTGACATGTCTTTATGTTCATTCTTCTATTTGTATCTACATTCTTCTATATGTCGTAAACTCTTTATCTTTTCTTTTGTCTTGTGTTTTCCTTTTGGGAATGATGCAAGGTGTCGAGACATTTAGGTCTCTTCCATGCTAACCCAAAAGATTTTCTTTGTTTTCCCTCTTTATGTTTCATTCTTCTAGTTCTATGAGTATTTGGGGATGATGAAGTTTACGAGTTCTATAATAACATTTTAGTAAAGACATACACTGACCCCAAATCTATGGATCCCTTTTGTGTTTGGGATTTTATTTGGGGGAAACACCTTTTTCATGACATAGCTCCATTTGGAAACATATACTTGATATAGGGATTTATAAGTAAGCTCTCATGTCTTCTTTATTGTTTAACATTTATCATTTTCTACTTTAAAGTAATTTCTCACAACATAGTGTTTAGCAATTTCTTTAAAGTGAGGCATACATTGGCATTATTATTTTGACATTTTGACTATAACTTATGTTTCACAGTGCGATCTTCTTACTTCATGCAATGTGTCTTCTTCTTGGTGGTGTCATTAGGTTTGATGTCCTTCAAGATTGCAACCTTTCTGAGCATATGGCATTCCTCTTAGTGGTGATGCTACACATTGCATTCCCTAAGTTATGAATCTTTTATCCTTGATTTGTCCTCTCTTGGAGACATTAGGCACGATGTTCCCTAAGATGAGACCTTACATGAACTAAGCAAGACCCCTTTGAACATGTCTTATCCTATTTCCATGTTTGTTCAAGTGGTTAGCATAACATAGCTTGCTAGCCTTGTGAAGCTCAAAGTTACAAATTTTTTCATGGCCACCAAGCATAACACACCTTGCTTGCTAGTAGGGCCATGTTTCTCCATAAGTGCTTATCATAACACAACTTGCTGGCCTTATGAAGCTCAAAGTTCATATTGTGTGGCACATTATCAAAGTTATCAAGAGGTATAACTTCGGTATGGTTAGTTCAATGGAAGCCTAATAAGACTCTCTCATTGGCCACTTCTGGGGGCTCACCTAGTTGACAAAAGATTTCACTAGCCCATGTGAGCACACATTGTTGTTTGTATAGTAGACAGTGGGTTTCACTTGTAAATATTTTTGGACAAATAGCTAAAGCTTGATCCACATCGAGTTGGACAAATAGTCGAGGCTTGATCCACCCCCTTTTTGTTTTTGTTTTTCCTTTCTTTTAATCTTTGACATTGCGTGTTCGAGTATCTTGTTTTGATGCTTCATACATCTTGCGTGCATTCTTTTGTGTTTATGTTGGCTGCCATGGGATCTTGGTCCTAGGGGCTTGGCCACCTCCTTGATCTTTATCATCCTATCTCACTAACATTTTTACATTTGGACCTCCGCTTGGTGCATATTTGTCTACTTTAGCATGAGTTTGATGCAAGGTCATCCTATCACTAATGTGGGGGCTAAATGTAGTGTAGAAAAATGTAATCCTTTACATTTTTACACTTTGTTTGGGCCCTCTTAATTAAAACGGACTTAATTATGCCTTAACAAGCCCTATGTTAAATCTACAAGCCTAATAAATTACATTTTCTAAAAGGGAAACCCAACAATAATTAATGCCAACACATAGCACTTTACCTTGAGCAATGTGTGTTCCAAGACTAGGAACTTAGGACCCATTTTCCCATGGGAAAATGGGTCCACCCGAGGCCTTTGAACCTGAATTTAAAATATGTTTTTGGCAGTATTTTAACATCTTTGAATTCAAATTTTGATGTCGATTTGTAATGTTTAATTTCTGGGAAATTAAGGATACATATCTATAAATACAAGGTTATTTCATCATTCAAATCCTAGAGAGAGAAAATCAAGCTAAGTTTTGGAGAGCAATTTCACAAGAGAAAAGTTTATGATCAAGGGCATTCAAGAGTAGATTTATCAGTGTTTTATTGTAACAATCAAGATCTCAAGCATCATGTCAAAGTATTAAGCATCATGCATGTTTTTGAAGCTAACATTGTGATGTAGGTTTCAAATATTCAAGCAAGCATTCAAAGTCATATTTCAAGCATCAAGATCCACATCCATTGAAGCCATTTCATGCAAGATCAAGATCAATATTATAAAATTCCAAAGGTTTATTCAAGGGTTTGGTGAGATACAACATAGCATTTTTCATTCATCATTCCTTTCAAATTTCATTAATTCAATTCAAGGTTTAATTATCCAAATAGGTTTTGACCAAGGCAAACCCCCATTCAACAATTTTTTTTCTCTCTTGTGTTTTTGTTGTAGATCTTAGGTTAAAGAAGGACTGAAGATATTTTGAAGAGCAAGATTGGAAAAGTTGTCAAATTTGTCATCAAATCAGAGAAACTCACCTGCAGATCTAATTTATGACTTTCCAACATTGAAACCTAGATCAAGCACAAGCTACAGATTGACATTAGAAGCTCTGGAAAGGTTTGAAATCCCTAACAAAAGACCCATTTGCCCATGGGCGAATGAGTCCTAGTTTGCCTCCCAAAACTGCCTTTTGGTGACTAGTGCACATCACTCAAACCTTCTCAAATCTGAACAAAGTTTTTTGTTTCTATTACTATTGAGCTTTAAATTGTTGTTTCAAGTTTGAATGAGCACAATTGAGTAGATTTTCTATTTTTAGTTTTTCTCCCAAAAGTATTGTTCAGGCTGATACCCTCATCCTCAGTCATAAGGAAATCAGTAGATTCCCTCATTGAGTTGACTCACCTAAGGGTTGTAAGTGAATTCGTTGTGTGGATCTCATTTCCTAATGAAAATAGGAAGATAGGTCCATCATACCCCCATTTCCCCCAATTCCATTTTGCTGAACCTATTTTTCTATGTTTTAGTGTGTACTTGTTCTATTCTTTTAAAAAATACCAACCCACCTTTTGATTTAGTTTTATGCTCAAGAAAAACATGGTATCCCAACAGTTAGCCTTGGACCTACAAGTACAAGGTCATGTCAATGCCAAGAGAAAAAAAATACTTTGGTAAAATGGCTGATGAGTTTATTTTTTCAATTTTTTTTGTGAAATTAAATTCTATTATAGATGATGATGTCTAGTTTTCAAATATGTATTTTTTTATGATTGGATTGTTTTTCTATTTTTGTAATTAATTTATGAGGAAATTGGTCCATAAACTTGAAATGTCAAGTTTTCATATTTTTTAATAACTTTTAATTTTTTAAGTTTCTTGTAAAAGAGTACATGACATCAATCTATACATAATTATTTACACAATGAAAAATAAATAAAAAAATTATTATTTTGTCTCAAATTATGGTGGTCATACACGAGGGATTTTCAAAGCAACAATTAGGGCTAATAAAAAATTAATTTTAAATTTTTTGAAAAAAAATTAAAAAATTATCCTCATCAATATTCAACATAATACACATCTTTCCCAAAAAAAATTAGAAAAATGTTTTATTTATGTCAAATTATGGTGTATGGTCATAAAAAGTGACTTTTAAAAAGTGGTTTTTATACATGCCTATTAAAATTAATTTTTATGGTTTGGGTATTAGAATAAATTACATTAAAAAAAAAGAAAAGAAAAAAAATTACTTTTTTGAAAACTAGATGTAAAATACTACATTTCATATTAGTGGACTTTTTAAAGACTCTATGTGTAAGTGCTTCAATTTTTTAGTCCAATTGTGACAAATTTTGAAAATCAAGAAACACACTTCCACTTTTTGCACCTACCCAAATACTACCACTCAATGCATACCCAAAAAATAGAATAAAAACATTTAAACTTCAAAGTCAATTTAAAAGGAAAATAATATCATAATAATGTTTTAAATACCTATTTGAACAAAGAAATAATGGAATAAAATTTTGATATACATAACTCCTCTTTTTCTATGACTTAACATTTTGTTTCAAATTGAAACCAAATCAAATAGTTAAATAATTAGAAATGTATACATTATTTATATATATGTATATGCATGTATGTATGCATTTGTTATATATGTAATTATGAAAGGTAATGATTTTTATGCATTTTAAATAAAATTAATTTTAGGAGAATAAATATTAATAGATCAATTTTTTTAAACATAAAATATTTAAGTTATATTATTGTAAAGGCGAAATTTGTATACTTATATCAAGTTTTATTTAGTCTTGGAGTTATTTTAAAATAATTTTTATATGTGATTACATAGTAATGTGTGGCTTAGTTTTGTATTATGTTTGCTTCACCTTCTCAATTTTTAACCACCATTATTTACTCTTCCTTACATGGATCCCTATATACCAATCCTTACCCTTGTTCTATCCACATTTATTCTCATGTACATTATCATCATTTACTAGCCCAAATTTTGATACATTCATATCTCATCCCTATATTCCATATCCCTTGGATCATTTTTGTGGTGCGAATGTGACTCATAAATCAAAATTAAAATTAAAATTACTCAGTCCTATCCTTTTCTCATATCTATTAGGATACAAATCAATATATTTTTAAGCAACCAATTATTATGTTTTTGTATTTAAAGATATTAATGTAATCATTAATCAAATATCTTACCATCTTTGAAAATCCTAAGAATTCAAGGAACTTTTAAAACATAAATATTTTAGTTTGGAGCTTTAAAAGGAAGTAATACTTACATTAGAACCATCATATAGATCATGTGCATGCTTGCTTGTTATTTTGCAATCATTTCACAATCATAAAGTTGATGTTTGAAGGGGGTTGACCTAAGAGAACTTGACCATCTCCCCAAGATATTTTAAATGTTGCCAATCTTTAACAATCAACGCAGAGTAAAGAATTTGGTGATAAGGAGCATAAGTGTATGTTGTGTCATATTAGATCTATGGATTACATGAAATCTACACAACACAAAACTAACCCAAAGACATGAGATCAACTTAACATAAATTTCCAAGCCTACACAAAACTTAGAGATATTTTAGACTTCAAAGTTATCAATTTTCCAAACCAAATCAAACTTATTCAACAAGATACTAATATTCATACCCTATCATCAAACCATGAAATAAGACACTCCTCCTTCGACATTTATTTTTAAAAATATTAATTTCAATTATTATAGTTTAAAAGATATTTTCCTTTACAACTGTATTAAAATTGCTTTTATTTTAAATTATATGTTAAATAATTCATTTTTTTTTAAATATCAAATTTAATAACATAAACAACAAATATCATAAAAGTCATAACTATTACTCTAAAAAAAAATGTTTGGTTTACCAAAAATATGTGAAAGTTTAACTTTTGTTGAGTGTAAGAGTGCCTATCATGTAAGACAAGACTGAATTTCAATTCCACGTAATAAAATGTAAAATGCAATACAGAAACATACGCTCTAAAATAAAAGTACTATAAATTTAAATATTAAATATCAAAGTTAAGTCACTATGTAGAAAAACAAAATCCACCATTCATAACCTTAGGAACTTGCACTTACCCTAATTTTATTAGCGCAGAGTAGATCTAATGAAGAGCCGGTGTTCGCCCTTTATTTGTACCTGTTACAAAATCTGATAAGCATGTAGTCATTGTAATATAGTGGTAAGTATTCCCGCCTGTCACGCGGGTGACCCGGGTTCGATCCCCGGCAACGGCGATCGAGAAACTTTTCTTACTTTCTATTTTTTTTTTGTCAGCTCAGAGATGTCAGATAGCCTTGCCGAGTTGAATTTAGCAACAAGATCATTTCGGTTTGTAGTTAGGGGTGTAAAGACTGTTAAGGGATTTACAATCTTAACAATATATGCGTAAAAGCGCTTTCAGAGAATCTATTTGAAGGGGTTGAAATTGTTCATCATGATCAGGGCCTCTGAATTCACTAGTAGAAAACCCATTCCTGCATCAGATTAAGCATAACAGAAAAATGAACTTATACTTGTTTTGCCTTTAAACAGACGTTGCATTGTGTGATGGGATGGCAGACAATATTTTTTAACTATTTTTTGAGCCAATATAAGATTTTTGGATTGAATTTTATAAATTGTGTTGAAAAACATTTGTGGAATAATGTTAAAGAGGTAGGGCTGGGGCATAGCTTAAAATTGATGGTCAACTTTATTTGTCATGAAAAATTTCGGTCATGGTTATTCATTCACATTTGTTTTTAGGGCTTTGGTCCACCGTAGTTTATATGTTTTTATTCGTGTCATTTTCTTGTCATTTTCACCTTTGTTTCATAATGTTTTTAATGTAGGAGTTCATATTTATGATAATTTTTAGTTTCTCTTATACTTGGGTGAATTTTTTCTTATCTAATGGTTGTTAGTCACAATGGAATAACATTTGATGTTAGGTCAATAGTTTGGAAACACATGGAAATGGTTCTAAAATTCTTAGGCAAGATGTTAACGAAAGGGTTCACAAGGTAACTCTTTTACATTTGATATTGCTTTCCATGCTCACAAATTTGACTATTCATGCAAATGGCTTGAAAACTATTCTCTTGTTGGATATTTTGTTGGTAGAATTCCCTCTAAAGACATATGAAGGAGTTGGGTCAACTCCACATTGGTGGTCCCTCATGGGATTCATGTGGAGGCTATCCAAAACCTTACTAAGGGCTTCTTTCTTTTTTGTTACATTGAAGTTAAGTTTGCTAAAGCCATTTTTGAGCATGGATCTTGGTACATCTACACATCCTTATTAGTTTTTTCCCCTTGGACTCAAGACTTTGTTGTCTATGAGGAACACTCCCTTCAAGTCTCTTTGTGGGTCAAAATGCCCAATCTCCCCTTACCATTATTGTCTTTTCTAGACTATGTTGTAGGCTCACTAGGGCATGTTTATTCATGTTGAAACAAGAATGATTCCTTTTCTACTCACCCCTAGAAAAGAGTTTGCATTGAGATTGACCTACTAAAAAGACTCAAGGAATTCATAGAAAATTAAATAGGAGCCCAGAGTCTCACTCAAAGGGTCATGTATCTTAACTTACCTAACACTTACCAGTAGAGTCAATCTTCAGATAATAAAATTTCATATTTCCATTTGGTTATCCAACATCCCAAGCCTCCACCCAAGCAACCTACTAGAAATTCTCCTAAAAGATGAGGATGGTTGGGCCACTATGAAAAATAGAAAGAATACTCATAATTCTAGAGCTCAAGATGCTTGTTCTCAATAGTTAGTTGTGGGGTCTAAAGTTTCAAATCCTAAAAAGGTGAAGGAGGTGGTTGTGTTACAACTCATAAGGGAGTCAACATACGTGGTTAATAATCCTCAATTTAACAAAAAAACAATCCCTACAAGTTTTCTTTTCTCTCAACCAATTACTTTTCCACAATTTCCTTTGGTCTCTTATCACTCTTGTAGTCCAACTCATGAGTTTGAAGAGGGTGGCTTTGTGCCAAATATGCAAAAGAAATTTGTTGGATTTAAATCCTCATAGTTTATTAAATTCATAGAGAAGCATTTTTTGAAGAATAACTATGGAGTTCTTAATAAACTCAATGGTGACATGACACGTGATGTCCAACTTCCATAAATTTTATTTCATGGAATTTTTGGGGTCTTAATGACCCTAGAAGAAAATACATCGCACAAAATGTTTCATAGATATTTTCCAAACTTGATGTCTTTTTCTTACAAGAGTTACATATTTTAGATTTCATGATTTCTATTGTTTGTCATGTTGTATGGCAAAAAAATCAATTTTTATATAGTGATCATGAGGCAAGCTACAAAAGAGTTTCCATTTTTATTTTTTGTAGGTGGCAACAACATATAGTGGATCATGGATATCACCCCACCAATTGTGCTTTGTGGATCCTCTTTATTGTCAATAACCACTTCATTGGGGTTATTAATATTTATGCTTTGAATGATGCTATTGAAAGATCCCATCTCTTGTGATGGATTGTGAAGTTTATTCCCATTACTTTGTAGATCGTGTGTGGGGAATTTCATATGGTTGAGTTGGCTTATGATAAATGTGGCAACCTACGTATGAGATGGATAACAAATGAAAAATATATTTGATATTACATGCACAATAAATTAGGTATTTCTATCCAAATGTTGGCCACTATCATTTTAATTGCCCCTAATATAGATGAATAAAAGTGTGGTCAATTATGGAGAGAATTCTCTTATGTTCTAATAGGGCCATTTGTTATCAGAACACAACACCTATTTTCCTTTGTCATTATTTTCAATTATTGGTAGTGTATTTGTTAGATATTGTCCTTTCATCTTATTTTTGAATTCATTTTTTTATTAAGTGGCAAGTTGTAGTGTCCAAGGAAACAACCATAATGTAATTGAAATATGGGGAAAGATAGGTGGGTTACCAAAATGGGATTGATGAACCACTCAGGGACTATTTCTCCTTCTATTTCATTAGGAAATGAGATCCCCACCTCAATTTGACGAACAACCCTTAGGTGAGTCAAATTGAGGTGAGAATTTGTAGATTTCCCTTTTTAGTTAGGACGGGAGTCCTGGTCAAACAACACTTTGGGGAGAAAAACTAAAAAATAGCAAATCAACACCAAAATGAAATCTATAACTTGGATCTTGTAGATTAAGATCAATACTAACAGAACCAAAAAACAAAATGCAGATCAGGGAGGGGTAGATTTGAATGTACCTTTCACCAAAAGTCAATTTATGAAGCTAATCTAGGAATCATTTTCCCAAGGGCGAATGGGTCCTAAGTTAGGGTTTTTCTGCAACTTTTGGGACCCTCTACTATAGATCTGAACCTTCTAATTTTCCCAAGTTTCAAGTTCAAAAAGCTGGAAATAAATTCTGCAAGTGAGTTTCTGTGAGATGAAAAATTTTATGACAACTTTTGCAACTTTGGCAAGTTCTCCATTTTTCTCTTCAAGAGATCTTCAAAATTTCTTCCACCTAAATCTACAAACACAAATCAAGAGGGAAAAATGTTTTTTTTTGGTGAATGGGGGTTTTCCTTGGTCAAACACCTTACAACACTAAAATAAGGCACAATTAAGTCCAAATTAACTAGGAGGGCCTAAACAAGTGAAAATGTAAAAGGGATACATTTTTCTACACTAGAATAATTTTACCTCATGTCTTTGTTGAGTCATCATTCCACTTTGATCTGTATTCAATGCTTTTAGAATCTTGATTCACATCCTCATCATAAGATTGGCTAGATCAAATGGTGAAATTGTTCCATCAAATGGACTACTCATTTCTTTTGCATATATAGTTTTCAGCGCATGTTGTTCTACCTCTCTTATGAGGCCACCACCTTGGATATCTATCATGCCAACAATAAGTTGGAGGCACTTATATTTTCTTCTACTACAAGTACATGTTGTCAAGGTCCACCAAGTTATTTTTTGTTGATAATCATATAGCCCAAGGAACTCAAATCAAGGCCCATTTCCATTGGCTTAAAATTAGGGATAAAGTTTCTAAGATTTTTTTTCTATCCATTCAAACTTGTTAGGTTCCTCAAAAGATTAAAACTATCAAAGAGTGTTGGTAGGTCTTCTTTGAGCTTTCCAGTATCCTCTAAGATTTTGTTTGATATTACTAGCAAGTTTTTCAGGCTCAATAGCCTTCTTTGAAGTTGGTCAATCCCTCAAGTTGAGTGTAAGAGTGATACTCTATAGGATCTTGATTGCGTAAGTGGGCCCTATATGACCAAATGACCACTTTAGAAGATCTCAAAGAAGTGGATTTTTCAAAGGTTAAAGTGAAATATCTTGGATTAGATGAATTTCCTTATGAATTTGTAAATCCTTATAGAGAAAAATTGGCCTTAACCTTTTTCAGGTCTACTTAGAAGTTGTTAGTATGGGATTTTTAGGTGCTATTATAAGTAGACAATATCAAACTCATATCTAAGGCAAGAAATCTTACAAAAAAATTCAATTGGGAATCAATCATGTTGTTGAATACTCTAGACAAGATCATAAGCAAAGCTCTTGCACTCTAGAATTTCCACTTGCTTCCCCTTATTGTTTGGCTTGAGAAAAATATTATTTTCAAGAGTAGATATATTTTGGATAAAATTATTGCTATATGAGAAGGTATGGAACGAGATCACAACCCTCAACAACAAACCATTTTTTTATTAAGATTGACTTTACTAAGGTGTATGATAATAACGAAAGGCTATTTATTGATGCATGAGCATATAGTGGTGTAGGGGCAATCTTGCATCACCCAAAAATTGTATTTCCTTATTTTATTTTATTTTTTTGAGTCCCACGATGGCACTTAAAGGGTGTGAGGAAGTTAGAAGTCAGAAAAGATAAAAATAGTCACTATTTTTAGTAAGTTTTCCTAATTGGGATCATATGGACATAAAAAATTACCCCAAGGAGTAGAATTGAAAGACCTATCCAATGGAAAAAGAATCATCTCAATATCCTATGTTGTTTGGGAGATATTAAAATTTTTGTCTCGAGAAATTTCTCCAATACAATTTCAAAATCTAGTTTGGAAACCTTAAAAGCCTCAAAATAGCTCAAAAGATGGACAATTTTAGTTTTGTCTATCTCATTGAGAGCTTTTCAACAATATGTTATAATAGCCAATTGGAAATCTGAATCAAAAGTTATGGCTTCGGGAAGTTATGCCACCAAAAGTGAATTTCGATAAATATCTTCTTGGGTAGGAAAAATGAAGGGTTGGACTTTTGGGTGCCCAAACAAAGAGGGAAATTACACTTTCTAAAACATTCTAGGGAAACTATTGGTACAAAATAAAGGGGTTAATGGAGGTTACAGGAGGTGGCTCCATTAATGCAGATTATGACTCTGAATAATAGATTTTCTTTACAAAAGTGATTTTGATGTAATGAATAAAGCCCATGTGGCCATAGCATTGTAATTTCTAAATCTATAATTCATATTTTTGAATTAATCAAAAGTGGGTTGTTTTCTATCTTGCATTTTTTGTGTTGATATTTGTTGTTGTGTTATGTGTAAGTTTTGGGTAGTGTAGCCCCATCAAGTGGTGTTAGAGAAGGTTTTCCTGAGTGTGTAAAAAAATTGCTAAACACGAGGCAATTTACACCAAGACTTGTGGTTGTGGGTTTTTGAGAAAAGTGATCAAAATGCCTCCATGTTGAAACTGTGGTAGTGGAAGAAATATTATTGTACCAAGAGAGGGTTTTAGAGCCTTGTAGAGACAAGTTCTTGAGCATTGCAAGATGATTTGTGTAGAGGGTTTGAGCTAAGAAGAGGAGATGAAAGTGAAGATGAAGCTAAAAATGAAGAACAATTCGAAGAAGAACAAGATGCAGTAGATCCTAATAAAGTGGGATTATTTAAGGACATCTCCAAGATTGGAAAAGGGTCAAAGATTGATGTTTCTACATTTTCTAGAAATCTTAACCTAGAAGATTTGATTGATTGAATCAACGATTGGGAGGAGTACTTTGAGTATGAGGAGGTAGAAGATCCTAAGAGGGTTGAATTTGCAAAGACCAAACTAAGGGGTCATGTGAATATTTGGTGGAAAGAGGCAGAATTAGAAACAAATTGAAGAGGGAAAGAGAAAATAACAAGATGGGATTGGATGGTAGACAAATTAAAAATACAATTCATTCCTATGAACTATGAGATAGATTTGTTGAAGAAGATGCTAGGGTTGAAACAAGCGGGAAAACATGTCAAGGAGTATATAGAAGAATTCTATTGAGTCTTGATTAGAATAGGCCATTTTGAGGCCAAAAAAGAGAAAGTTTCCTATTACATTAATGGGTTGAATTTGAGTATTCAAGAAGAGTTGAGTCTCGTAAGAATATCTACCATTGGAGATGCATATCAATTTTCTTTGAAGGTAGAAGAAAATTTGAACAAAAGTTTTGAAAACAAGCAAAGAGGTGGAGTTCGTGGTGGAAAGAGTAGTGGACAATAATATGGAGGCCGAAGTGAAGATAAAAAGAAAGGTGAAGGATCTAGTAGTAGTCAAAACCAAAAAAGAGATAGAACCTATTGTCCTCATGATCAAAGTAATGGAGATTAAAGAGGAAGAGGAAGATCTGGACGAGAATCAAGAAGAGGAGGCTTTCACAAAACCTATTTCCTATGCGGAGAATGACAGAGAATTTGAGTTTCCTCAACATCAAGGGAGGACAAATAGAATACCTAAGGGTAATGCATAAGTTGCACATGTAGATGAAGATGCCAAGTA
The DNA here is from genome assembly GCA_007258455.2 of Sequoia sempervirens. NCBI lineage: Eukaryota > Viridiplantae > Streptophyta > Pinopsida > Cupressales > Cupressaceae > Sequoia > Sequoia sempervirens. Next base: position 290,524,916 of record VDFB02353493.1, read on the forward strand.
TAAATGCATTATGAGGATGTAGAAATAGGAGAGGTTTTTATTACTAGAAGATCCTTGCTGAATAAGGAGAAAGAACCGACTCAAAAGAATCTATTTCACACAAGTTGTAAGTGTGAAGGTGAAGTTTGCAATGTGATTATTGATGGAGATAGTATTGATAACCTTGTTTCAAAAGAGATGGTTAATAAGTTGTAGTTGGAGAGAAGAAGGTGTCCAAATCCATATCGGATTACGTAGATTGCTTCGTTGCAGAAGGACCATAAAGCTTTGGTCAATGAACAATGTCTGGTAAAGTTCAAGGTTGGAAATTATCATGATGAGGTGCTGAGTTTTATGCCTATGGATGTTTGTCATATGTTGTTAGGGATATCATGGTAATTGGATCAGTAGTCAGTACATGATGGACATGCAAACATCTACTCTTTGACAAAGGATGGAGTTTTTTATACCAGTGTTGAAGCCCCTAAAAGAGGTAGAGGAAAAGGTATGCAGTAATGCTAGAATTTGTTTAGTTGATGGAAGAAATATTTTAGAAGGTATGAAGCATGAACATATGTGCTATGCTTTGATTCCTAGAGTTGATAAAGAAGATGATAAAGAGATGCCTATAGAGGTTTCAGATTTATTGGATGAGTTTCAAGATATTGTATCTAATAATGTCCTAAGGGTTTGACTCCAGTGAGAAATATTGGTCATCAAATGGACCTAATTCTTGGAGCCAGTTTTCCAAATAAGGAAATACATTGAATGACTCCAATAGAGAATGGAGAGTTGAAAAAACAAGTGCCAAAGCTATTGCAAAAGGGATTGATTTAAGAGAGTTTGAGTCCATGTGCAGTACCTGTAGTACTAGCACCAAAAAGGGTGGAGAATGGAGGATATGTATAGACTCCCAAGCCATCAACAAGATTAATATTAAGTATAGATTCCCCTTGCCGAGGATGGATGATATTATGGATTGTTTGAGTGGAGTTGAGTACTTCATGAAGATAGATTTGAAGAGCAAATAATTCTTGATCTGGATTAGAGAAGGGGATGAATGGAAGACAAGCCTTCAAAACCAAGGAGGGATCGTACGAGTGGTTAGTCATGCCTTTTGGGCTAACTAATACATTGAGCACATTTATGCAACTTATGAATGAGGTATTGAAATAATTTTTACAAAAAAATGTTATTGTTTATTTGGACATGATATTTTGATTTATAGTAAGACATTGGAGGAGCACCTGATGCATATTCAAAGAGTTTTTGAGAAGATAAGGGAGGAGAAGTTATTGATTAATCTGAAGAAATGAAGTTTTGTGAAGAAAGAGTTAGTGTATCTAGGATTTTTTATCTTGATTCAGGTTCATAAAATGGATCCATAAAAAATGAGGGCTATCATTGAATGGCCTACACCAAGGAGTGTTACAGAGGTAAGATCATTTCATGGTCTAGCAAGTTTTTAAAAAAAGTTTATTAAGAAATTTAGTAGTATTTGTTCACCCATGACTGAAACTGTGAGAGGGGATAGAAAGGAGTTTAAGTGGACTATAGGAGCAACCAAGAGTTTTGATATGTTGAAGAAGAAAGTCACAGAGCAACCTGTTTGGAACTTCCATGTTTCAATAAGGTCTTTCAAGTAGATTGTGATGCTAGTGTAGTGTCATAGGAGCCATTTTAATTCAAGAAGGTAAGCCCATTACCTATTTTAGTGAGAATTTGAATGATGCTAAAAGGAAATATTTTATCTATGATTATGATTTTTATGCTATAGTTCAAGCTTTGAAGAAATGGAGACACTATTTATTGCCAAAAGATCTTTTTTTATATACTGATCATTAGCCTTTGTAGTATTTTAATAGTCAAGGAAAGTTAAATCAAAGGCACTTGGGTTAAGCCACAATAGTGGTTTACAAATTTTTTGAGGAAGGATTTTTTTTTATTTTTTATTTCACAATGACAAGGGGTTCAGTCGAACTCTATGGTTCGACCAAACTAGTTTAAGTGTTCGACCGAACCCATAAACATATGGATAAAAAATAAAATTTAATAGGGTTCGCTCGAATGGATGTTTGAGCGAACCCGTTGAAATAGGGCATAAAAAATAAAAAAACTATCACTATCATGCATTCTATGTATTCTCTGTTGGAGCTCTGTATGCAATGAAAGCGAACCCAAACGTGAATGTAGCGAACCAGATGTGGGAAAAATGTGCATCAACCCAACCTCCATAGCCATAGTTCATCAACCCAACCTCCATAGCTCACAGGTTGGTTAAATTCAAATTTTGTAGATTTCAAAACACATTTGTTTGAGAAATTTGAAACCCTAAATGTGAATTTTTTTAAATTTGTAGATTTCAAACTCCATTTCTTTCTTTGAAATTGCATTTGCTTGAAAGTTTCTAAAGTCTTTTCAACAAACATTATTTCTATCATGCTTTGATGAGTGTTCATACCCTATTCCAAAGCTCCAATTTTGGCATGGGTAGAGAGTGTTGAAAAAATGGCCTTGCATTGCTTGAAAGATTTTAGAAACTCATTTCAAAACTCTCTCAAAAAATTAACATTCCTTGTCTATGCTTCTGCGCTTTGCATACATTTCTACCAGGGCACCTCCAATTGCATTTTCTTTAATGTTTCTAAAGCCTTACCTGAACATAAAACAAATTTATTTGAGGCATTATATCAAATAGTTCATGTTAATTTTTTTTGGTTATATTTGTTATTAAAATTACTATTGATAACCATATATCTTTATAATTTTGTATCGAATGGATTATTTTGTTCAACCCACAATAATGAATTATTGGTAAATAAAAATGTGAACCATAACAGTGACTATTTCCCTCATTGAGGTTGATAAGTTATGCTAATGATTGCGGTATGAAAGCTTAAATAAGAATATGATCCCTAATTGGTAAGATTTATTAATGCACAACCTCTCTAATGAGTATAATTTTTTGAGGGATTTGAAACAATTAATCTAGAACCATTTATTAGAACTAAACATATTATATTACACTCTAAAAAAACTTCAATTGGAACTTAGGTAATCTAGACTATTTTTAAAAATGGGGAATTATCTAGTTATTCCCCTACAAGTTTTTATATTGGTAAACTATGAAATTATAAATTGGTAAAAGGTATAAAGTGGTAATCAATTAGAATTAAAATGCAAACAATGGTGAAGGTTTATCTAATTATCTTTTAAATATATAGGACCTTTAGAAAAATGGGCCTCATTCATGGTGGATATGACACCAACAAAGAAATCTAGGGAGCATGGTGATAATGATGTGAAAATGTCATACCTAGAGCTATGAAGTAGAACTAATATATTTTATATCTTAAAATATTAATATAATTAGGTGCTTCTTACTATTTTGTATCACCTTAGATAGTTTAGAAATTCAACTTAAAATCTAAATCCTAGTGTTGAGTTGTGTACTCGTCCCAACTTAGATAGTTTATAAATGATACCATTCTAAAATTATAACTTAGGGTGCATACAATGGAAACTTGGATAAAATTCTTCATATTTTTCCTTCGAGTCTTATGACATTACTCCAAAAATGGTTGGTTCTAAATGTATGAATCGAAGAATAAATTTAGAGGAAAGAAACTAGATTGTTTGAATGAAATGTATAATAAAATAGTTCTATTAGGATTAGAATGAATGAAGGTATTATTAAATTTTCTATTTTACAACTCAAAAGAGAATAAAGAAAATGGTGTGCCTTGTTTGTTGTTAATTTTTATTTAGTAAAAGTGAGTGAGAACCATTCAAATGAAAATAAACCTCCATTAGAAAAGTCTTAGGATGTCTTTCCTAGAATGAACTCCTCATGTTTCCTCCTAAATGGGTGTTTTATTTTTTAATAGAGTTCATGCATGAATTAGTCCCTATATCTAGAGATCCCTATTGAACAAACACTTCATATTTGCATGAATTAAAGGATTTCCTAAATGACATTTTAAAGAAAGGATTTATATGTTCTAGTGTCTTGTCATTGGATGCTCCAACTATTTTTATGAAAAAGAAAGATAAGACACTTTTCCAAGTTGTCTTGATTATGTACATGTTCAATAAATAAACAATTAACATTAATATCCACCACCTAAAATAGATGACTTATTTTACTGATTGAGAGGGGTGGCCATATTTAAAAAAAAAGGTCTAATATTCATTTACAATTAGCAAATAATAAAGGAGGAATATATTCATAAAACTACATTTAGAATTAGGTATAGGACATCAAAATTATATGTTTGATGCAATGCATATAAGACACCCATATACAAAATAGTACAAAAGAAAGAGAAAAAATGTAAAGAATGCACTTGTAACCTATACTTGCTCGAGCATTAAAATTTTGAAATTAAACACAAAGAATAATAGGATTTATAAATTAAATACATAAGGCTATTATATAATATAAAAAAAGACTATTTTAAAGTTTAAATTTATATTTTAATTTTAGGGTAAATACTTTTGGTTGAATTTATGAATTAGAAATATAAATTTTGAAAGGGCCCCACCCTTTTACAAAGACCAGTAAAGAGACAAAAAATGATCAATCATATTGGCATGGAACAACAACAAGAAAAATATAGTTGTAAGTTAGAAAAATAACATCCAATTAGAAATACTCCACCAATAGTGGCAATGTATCTAATAAAGAGGGTCGTTTTCCCAAAAACATTAGTAGATCTATCATTGAACACAACTTGAATCCAAATTTTTTCAAGGAACTATATCTTATTGTCAACCTTATCCTTTTCCATGAATGAACCTAGTTCCTTTGTAATGGAGTTTCCATCTTTAGTTTCCAAACTTGAGATCAAAGGGTTCCTATAATCTTCTAAACTTGAACTTTCTTCATATTTTTAAATTATTAGAAAGAATACCAAGAGGTGAATGTTGCAATTCAAGAGAATGGTAGAGGCAATGAAATCCAACTAATCCATTTGTAAAATGATTCTTGTATCTACCAATCTCCTCTAAATTTCTCTTGACAAGACCTTCTAAATTAGTCATGTCTACAAGAGGACCAACCACCCCTTGATTATGCTCAAAGGGAGCCTCAACCAAATCCTAAGGTAAACAAGGCTCCATCTCATCCTTATGCATTTTGTTCAACCTTGCCTTCCTCTAAAATTCCTACACCTATAAAATACATAGCTATGATCTACACATGACAACATGGTGAAAACACAAGAAAATCCTATAGCATGACATGTTGAACCCAAATAACCAAATTCAAAAATAATTTAATCTATAAGTATAAATAGTTTGATGGTAGAAACTTTATACATATAAAAATATGATAAATGTGTGATTATTTTTCTTTCCAATCTATAAATTTTTGATGTGCTTGGCTATATAATTGAGATGATTCACTCATAATGTAACATGATAAAAATTTAGTATGTATGAAATAAATATTTTCTAGACATCAAGCTACCATTCTACATAACTCTCATGGAAATAAGAATATTATTTTATTTTAACTAAAGAAATTGTGTGTACTCTATCTTGAAAATTACTAATTAATTTTGAATTATATACTTATAATTTAAAATAAGAGCATCCTTTGTAACATGGAATAGATAGGTTAATTAATGAAATAAAATATGTTTTTATATTAAGAAAAATTTACAAATATATGGAACTCTTACATTGAGAAATTGACTAAGACAACTCTGTATGAGAATTAAGACATGCTCGAATAATAATTTATACACCTTCTTTCAATAAAACATTAGAAATTAATTCTTGGCTCATATTGTATAATCACACTAGAAAAAAACAATGGAAGATTGAGAGTCTCAACTAAGAATTCCACCTTATAGATAACATTCATACTAGAAGCCAACAACTAAAGACCAAATTTCAAAAATAAATTTCATGTGTTATATATCATGCCTTTGAGGGGCCTACAAGTACCATGAGCCTTTTTAAATCCTTCTCAATCTAAATGCATCCATTCCAAGACCATTGGGAGGTGGGTACCTCAAGTTCCTTAATTTCTTGTAGGAATTTAATCAAGAGTAGGACATTGTGACTTTGGCATGTAAATTTAAATCTAAATGTGCATCCAAAAAATAAAAATTCAATAACTAAATTTTATTCAAAAAGTGGCCCACCATCTATGGCCTTCTATAAACTTCTCGAAGATGTCATTCCCATAAATGATAAATTAAAATTTAAGTTATGACTTCACCAAAATGACATGAAATTATCTTTCTAATCTATGTCATTTTTGCATAAATCTCTCAAAGAAATTTTTAACTAATTTTAAACACTCAAACAAATACATATATATATATATATATGAATATATACTTCATTTATAAATTCTTGGAATATATCTTGATCCATCACAATTACATTCTTAGACATCATGGATAATATTTTTGATGTATTCACAAAGCCACCTAGGGTCTCATAAAACTTGAGTAGGTGAATACCAATATGCATATCTAATGGTGGGGTAAATGGAGGGGGATTAGGAGTAAGTTCATATATATCTATTACTTATTTTGCAATCCAATATATTGGTTAGAGAGGTTGCATTTGAATAGGAGTGAAGATAAGGTCTATTAAAATATGACTCACCATCTTCTATATTCTTAGGATTTTGGAGTTTATCAAAATATCCTTTGTCGATCTCAACCAATCTTTGCTTCAACTTTCAAATCATCCATGCAATCCTCCCTGAAATATTCAATATGAGAAACATAATTATGAGGAAGATACAAATAATCCTTGACATAGCTTTTTGTATCAAAGGATAATATGGTTCTATAATTTTAAAGTATTTCCAATTTTGAAATCTAAATACAATCAATAATCTATTTAATCGAGCAATAATCATAATTTTAAGGCAAACATAAATTACTTGAATCTTTTTAAGGTCTAGATCATTAGATTCTACTTACTCTAACTTAAATTTAAAAAACAATATTAAAATCCACAAAAAAATTTTCAAAGACATAATAAATTATTACAATATTATTTAAAATTCTAATTGTAATGAACATGTTATAGTAATAAATATTCAAATTTTAAATCTATGAAAATATATAACCAAATGATCCTTAGTTTTCATATATCATTTGTGATGAGAATGTCGAATATTATAATTTTTTAAGCCAATCTTTAGGCACTAATTCACCATTGTTAAAATGATCCTTAGTTTATTCATTGTTTTTTCATGATTATAATTTTTTTCAATTTCTATTAAACCAAACTCAAAATAATGGTATAGATTAAGATTCTTGTCTTTATCCTACATTTGGGTCATGTTTGATTCTAGATTTATTATCATAATTAGAAGTTGTATAAATTGTTAAATTATATATTTTTTAACATATATAAAATGCATGGTTGGATTAGTGAGATATTTATAACAAGTACGTGCAATATGAAGTCAAACTTTATTAGATTTGATTCTTAATAAAATAGTTTTAACGATTCAATTTATAGCTTTATGCAATCTATAAGTTTAAATAGTTTGATGGTATCTAAACTTTATACATATAAAAATATGATATAAGTGTGATTATTTTGCTTTCCAATCTATAATTTTTTGATGTTGTTGGCTATATAATTGAGATGATTCACTCATAATGTAATAATAAAATTCAACCTCATATGGAGGATTTTATATTATCTTCCATTAAATTCATCCTCTTTATGAGATTCTTATGGAATATTGATATTCTAGTGTGAATTCTTAATTTTAGACACATCTTCCATTAAATTTTAGAACTATTTTATATTATGTTTTGTGTGCAATCTAGTAATTTGAATGTTTTGAAATTATTAAAAACTATGATAGATGTTGAATTTTTTTTTGTTAATGGTATGAAAATATTATTGATGAGTAGATGAATTATTATAACTGTTTTAGATTTGTATTCCCATTATCTAGATATATTATTTACCAAGGTCTCATTACTATTTTAAGTGTATTGTATATATATATATATATATATAACATGGAAAATGCAGATCATGTTCCACCTGAGCTAGATTCTTTGTTTGCAAATACCACTAATGAGATTAAAAAATTGAGAGACTCATTAGCACAGGGTGCAAACCCAAGGATATATTCTGAACCATGTATGTCAATATTACATAGTTTAGAAAAACTAAGAGATGAACTTGAGAGGACTAGTGCATATTCCCTAGATAGAGTAGTTGCTATTCTTTCCCACATGCGGGAAGAAGTACATGGTGATGTTCCCCTTAAACAAATATAGGATAGTGTGACCAAAGAAATGATAAAAAGCACTTGTTTTCCTTTTTATCAAAATGTATGTAAGGTTAGGGGATACCAAGTTACTAGATGTGTCGATCGTGCTATGGCTGAATTGATCTACCCACAATTTCTTGCAACACATGGTTAATACCCAAAAAATGACCAGATTCCATCATATTTTGTTCAACAGTTTTATGTTGAGGTCCATTTGGGCCTCAAAGTTAACTACCTGGACATTCCACCATATCCTAGTCAAGGGTGTGGCAGGATTATCGATAGGCCCACCTATCATCGAGCAGATAGACCAACCCCAGTGTTGAGGGAATTGGTTGGAGAGAGGTCTCCTGCTCTCACCCCAGCTCTAGCCCCCATAGCAAATGAGGTTGTCGTTGCTTCCCAAAAGGAAGCAATTGACATTGTAGATGACATTGTGGCTGCCACCACTAGGATATTTGATGATCATGTAGGTTAGTATTTGATGCCCATATGTTCTCGATCCATGCCATTTTTAGCATAGTGGACCACCATGGATCCTTTTATAGTGGCCAACATCCCTACTCCTACACACCTTGATGCACTTATAGGAGATATGGCACGTAGGACTTTGCATTGTTTGGTTGAGAACCTATTGGAGGCATATGCCCACATTGCATCAGACAATGGGATGGGTATAGAGCATGTCAAAGATCGTTTGCCACACGGATTCTGTTTAGCTCTAGGATCCCATCACTCTCAATCGAGCACTAGTGCACATCAAGAACCACCTATAGTTCATTCAATAGCTACACAAACTATGGGTATTATTGATATGTTGATTGGTTCTGGTTCATCATCACCAATGCCATCTCACCTTCATAGTCCTCTACATTCATCATTTTTGGAACGACATGGGATAGATCGGATGGATGCAAATGTTGATTCGTCACTTGACTGTTTGGTGGACATGGTGGAGGTGACCATTTTAGAGGACTTAGGTCATTTGATATCAGATGATGTGCATGTATGTGTGCATACATGCATGTTTCAATTCTTTTTTAATTATTTTGAAATTTTTGTTTTAACTAGATATTCATGTAAGTTGATATATATGTATATATATTGTTACAAGTGGAAATACCTCATGTCACTCCTAGCCTTGGTCCAGATCATGTGCATGATCGACGTGACTCAGATGTGGATGAATCTACTGCCAGTGGACATGTGAGTTTTAAATTTTTATATATACACGTGTATATATCTACATGCAATATTTATGTATGCATAGATCTAGATAGATATTTAAAAATATACAAGTTCATTTAAAAATAAATTTCATAAAATTTATTTAATATAAATTATATGTATTTAACACATTCTATACACAATTATATTTGCAAGGCTCAACACATCTATCAGAGAAGGACTGTTCTCATTCAAATGGTCATTCGACCAGGAGTAAACATTCATATTAGGCCCTGCACACTAGATTTGTGATATTTACTACATGTATTTGCTTATATGATGATCTTTAGTATTCGATATTTTATGATCTCTTACATTTGCTTATATGATATATGTACAACATTTGCTTATTTGTTGATCTTTAGTATTTGACATTTGATGATCTCTAATTTACATTAATTTTCTTATATGTTATGTACATACATTTTCTTATATGATATATACATACATTTGCCTCTTTGCTTATAACATGTGTTATGTTTATACATTGAATCTCTTTACATGTATGTACACATGTTTTCTTATGGTTACATGTTTACACATGATATATGTATGCATTTGCTTTAAATATTCAATATACATACATGTTTGTTTATTTGATGATCTCTTACAACTTACATTTCCTTATATTCAATATACATTTGATCTCTAGTAGAATTTTAGGAAATCAATGCCACTTTATAATTAAGTTCATTCATGTTGATCACAATAAATATTTTTTTAAAAATGAATTAAGCAACATGAACCATTGAGTTGAGAACAAATATAGTCTTTTTGACAAGTAACTTGAAATTTAATTCAAATATAATTAAGAACATTCAATTCAAATTATACCTCTATTATACATTTTTGACAAGTAACTTGAAATTCAATTCAAATTATACCTCTATTATACATTTTTGACAAGTAACTTGAAATTCAATTCAAATTATACCTCTATTATATATTTTTGACACTTTAATAAAATTCTAAAATTACTAGATATGTTGTGCATACCTATGCATTAAATAACAACAAACTCCACAATGAAATAACTTGTTTGTTTACTATTTGATTCATTTAAACTAGGATCTAGTTATTCCATGTATACTAGAATAATTTTTTTCCCATCCCATATGCATATAAATAGAAGCTTATTTTTCATTATTTTAGATATCAAATTGCAAGATTAATTCTCATTTATATCACTTGGAGCGCATATTTTGGAGAAGAGGTTTTGGCACATTTATCAAGGAGGAAAATATTGGAGAGACAAACTTTCATTTTTATCAATCAAGGAAAAATTTGGAGGAGAATTTAACTAAGTTGGTAGAGGACTTGTTTTGAGTCATCTTTAAGTTGAAGAAGAAAATGTGACAACAAAGAAAAAGAAAAACGTGTCTTAACGAAAAATGTCAAAAGAAGAAGAACAAAAGAGGCGTGAACAAAACTTGGAAAATTATCATAGAAAGAAACAAGGTACATGCTTGTTTCTTCTCTCTCTCTCTCAAGTGTTTGTTTAGGAATTTTATTAACACCTCATTTTTTTTTGCTTATAAATATATTTCCAATAGTCATCTTGCATAGACATTCCCTAAATTCTTTATCATCTACTTCCAATTGCTTTTGTTCCATAGAATTCTTAAGTTCAAGAATCTTTGATTTTATTTGTTTCAACTCCACTTAGATAACTCATAGTCTCTCACTTTCTTTGCTTGCATGTAAATTCAAACAACAAGCAGGAATTTCTCAAGCTAGAGTCAAGCCAAATCTAGATATTGGATCAAACGAATCCGTTGAAGAACACATGGACCTTGAAGTTAGGGAGGAGACCCATGTTCAAACAATGCTTGTTGGAGAGGGGTCAAGATCACTTCCTTCTACTGGTATGGATGATCATATAAAAATTATTGAAACTTCTCTCACTTATAGCATCATGTCTTATCACTTTGTTTGCTTGCATACATAAACTTCACTTATATAACATCATCTCTCACTTTTGTTTGCAAAATATTTTGTGACATGTAGGAAGGGATCAACAAGCAGGAAGTTCTCATGCTCAAGTTGAGGAAAATATAGACATTGGATCAAATGAATCCGCTCAAGAATACATGGTCCTTGAAGATAGGGAGGAGGCACAAGTTCAAACAATGCATGCTAGAGAGGGGTCGAGATCACTTCCTCCTACTGGTATGGATGAGCATATAAAACTAGCTGAAAAGGTGAAGAAACAAATTTCTCATAGAAATTTAGATCATTTACTTGAAATGGATATGGATAAATTGAAATGTTATGCCAACCAGCCTTATAATAAGAGAAAGAGGTCAATGACTAAATTTGTAAATGGAATAATCAATCATCTTGATACACTTGAAAAAAATCAATTGTTATCATGTTTACTTCTTCGTGATGAGCTCAAAGAGTCATTACAATTGTTGGGTGTACATTCGACATCAAATAAGATGAAACTCATGGGATTACAAAATGATATTGTTCAAAATGTTAAAAATGGTTTAGATTCCACTAGGAAAGGATCTAGATTAGTGGATAAGGCCACTACAAGAAGGGTGATATTGACATCTATTGTACATCAAGATATAGCAAGAAAAAGAAAAATGTCTGCACTTTCAACTAAAATTGGTTATAGTAGAACCACATTAATAAAATATGAGAAAAAGAAGTTTTTGGATGAGAGTTTAGAAGGCAATTGGGATATTATGTGTAGAGCTCCCCATTCTGACAGGATTGAAGATGTTGTTAGGAACTTGGTCTCAGGTTTTTGGCATGATCAAAATCGTCCATCATAAAATACTAGAGATGTTATGAGACACAGGATTGGACCTGGTATTTATGAAAATCATATCAAAAATTGGCTAGACATAACACAATTTGAGATGTATATGAACTTTTGTAATGCATATCCTCATATAAAGATTGGGCAAACAATGTTTCAAAGGTTAAAGCCATATTATGTGAAGATAAACAAGTTTTTTGATACTTGTTGTTGTCGTTATCATATTGAATTTGATCTCTACTATTAGGTGTTTCAAAAGATGAGGGAAGAAAGATGTGGGTTTCAAAATGCACCTCCTAAACATACAAGTTTGTTCATAAAGTCTATTATGTGATCATGAAAATGGACCTCAAATAAACTGCATAAAAGGAATTTGTGAGACATGTGGAAATTTGGCTAAATTTCCTTCAAGAATTGAGGATAATGACCTAACAAAGACAGTAAATTGCAAGAGGTAAGTACTATTTTTAGAGAGTTTATTTGTTTCAATTTGATTAGATTGTTATTTGGATTCTCTGTAATGTAATGTTTCATTGAATGTGTGGTTTATTACTTATTCACATATTTTACTCACACAGGTACAAGTATGTAAAGTTGCAAATAAATTTTGGGAAAGAATCCACAAGGTTGAACTATGTAGAAGAGGAGATTCCCATTGGAAAATTTATGGAAGATTTTCAAAAATTGATACGACCATACATACAACATTCCTTTTTTGCTGAGTGGCAAGCAAACCAATTCCAAACATTGAGAGATACTTTCCCACATGGAATAGTTCTATCAGTAGTTGACTTTGCAGAAAATTACTCCTTTGTACATCAAAAGGAGATTTAATTAGAGTATTAATTTTCAAAGCATATCACTATTATGGTTCATGTGTGTTATCGACATGCACAATCATAATTGGATGGTGTTGAGAGTACAAATGAAGAATGAGCCATTAAGTAAGAATATCATTTTTATATTAGTGATGATAAAGAGCATGACACACTTTTTGTCCAACATTGCTTTGCAATATTTTTTGAGAATTTGAGAAGCAGGGTGTAAAATTTAAATTTCATTTTGTATGGTTAGATGGATGCGCAACACAATTCAAATCTTCATAACCATTCTGTGCACTTTGTAGATATCATAAAATCTACAAAATACCAGATGTTTGGACTTTTTTGAGAGTGGGCATGGAAAGGGTGAGCATGATGGAGTAGGAGCTTGCATCAAACAAGCTTTAAGAAAGCATCAAATGAGTTATCTAGAAGATCATCTAGACAATTTACATGATGTTGTTGAATGGTGCAAGAAACACTTTGCATCAAATGTGGTCAACACATCTTCAAGAACAAACTGACACATTCCACATAGAGTGTTTTGGGCTCAGATATCGGGTATATATAAATTACATTAAATCAAACATTTGAATTTATTTAAATTTAATTATATATATATATACATATTTGTTCACATAATTTTTTTGTTGTACATGTATCTAGGTGTTGATAGAAGATC
>VDFB02353493.1:290538763-290621340 GCA_007258455.2 Sequoia sempervirens
ATAGGAAATAGGTTTTGTGAAAGCCTCCTCTTCTTGATTCTCGTCCAGATCTTCCTCTTCCTCTTTAATCTCCATTACTTTGATCATGAGGACAATAGGTTCTATCTCTTTTTTGGTTTTGACTACTACTAGATCCTTCACCTTTCTTTTTATCTTCACTTCGGCCTCCATATTATTGTCCACTACTCTTTCCACCACGAACTCCACCTCTTTGCTTGTTTTCAAAACTTTTGTTCAAATTTTCTTCTACCTTCAAAGAAAATTGATATGCATCTCCAATGGTAGATATTCTTACGAGACTCAACTCTTCTTGAATACTCAAATTCAACCCATTAATGTAATAGGAAACTTTCTCTTTTTTGGCCTCAAAATGGCCTATTCTAATCAAGACTCAATAGAATTCTTCTATATACTCCTTGACATGTTTTCCCGCTTGTTTCAACCCTAGCATCTTCTTCAACAAATCTATCTCATAGTTCATAGGAATGAATTGTATTTTTAATTTGTCTACCATCCAATCCCATCTTGTTATTTTCTCTTTCCCTCTTCAATTTGTTTCTAATTCTGCCTCTTTCCACCAAATATTCACATGACCCCTTAGTTTGGTCTTTGCAAATTCAACCCTCTTAGGATCTTCTACCTCCTCATACTCAAAGTACTCCTCCCAATCGTTGATTCAATCAATCAAATCTTCTAGGTTAAGATTTCTAGAAAATGTAGAAACATCAATCTTTGACCCTTTTCCAATCTTGGAGATGTCCTTAAATAATCCCACTTTATTAGGATCTACTGCATCTTGTTCTTCTTCGAATTGTTCTTCATTTTTAGCTTCATCTTCACTTTCATCTCCTCTTCTTAGCTCAAACCCTCTACACAAATCATCTTGCAATGCTCAAGAACTTGTCTCTACAAGGCTCTAAAACCCTCTCTTGGTACAATAATATTTCTTCCACTACCACAGTTTCAACATGGAGGCATTTTGATCACTTTTCTCAAAAACCCACAACCACAAGTCTTGGTGTAAATTGCCTCGTGTTTAGCAATTTTTTTACACACTCAGGAAAACCTTCTCTAACACCACTTGATGGGGCTACACTACCCAAAACTTACACATAACACAACAACAAATATCAACACAAAAAATGCAAGATAGAAAACAACCCACTTTTGATTAATTCAAAAATATGAATTATAGATTTAGAAATTACAATGCTATGGCCACATGGGCTTTATTCATTACATCAAAATCACTTTTGTAAAGAAAATCTATTATTCAGAGTCATAATCTGCATTAATGGAGCCACCTCCTGTAACCTCCATTAACCCCTTTATTTTGTACCAATAGTTTCCCTAGAATGTTTTAGAAAGTGTAATTCCCCTCTTTGTTTGGGCACCCAAAATTCCAACCCTTCATTTTTCCTACCCAAGAAGATATTTATCGAAATTCACTTTTGGTGGCATAACTTCCCGAAGCCATAACTTTTGATTCAGATTTCCAATTGGCTATTATAACATATTGTTGAAAAGCTCTCAATGAGATAGACAAAACTAAAATTGTCCATCTTTTGAGCTATTTTGAGGCTTTTAAGGTTTCCAAACTAGATTTTGAAATTGTATTGGAGAAATTTCTCGAGACAAAAATTTTAATATCTCCCAAACAACATAGGATATTGAGATGATTCTTTTTCCATTGGATAGGTCTTTCAATTCTACTCCTTGGGGTAATTTTTTATGTCCATATGATCCCAATTAGGAAAACTTACTAAAAATAGTGACTATTTTTACCTTTTCTGACTTCTAACTTCCTCACACCCTTTAAGTGCCATCGTGGGACTCAAAAAAACAAAATAAAATAAGGAAATACAATTTTTGGGTGATGCAAGATTGCCCCTACACCACTATATGCTCATGCATCAATAAATAGCCTTTCGTTATTATCATACACCTTAGTAAAGTCAATCTTAATAAAAAAATGGTTTGTTGTTGAGGGTTGTGATCTCGTTCCATACCTTCTCATATAGCAATAATTTTATCCAAAATATATCTACTCTTGAAAATAATATTTTTCTCAAGCCAAACAATAAGGGGAAGCAAGTGGAAATTCTAGAGTGCAAGAGCTTTGCTTATGATCTTGTCTAGAGTATTCAACAACATGATTGATTCCCAATTGATTTTTTTTGTAAGATTTCTTGCCTTAGATATGAGTTTGATATTGTCTACTTATAATAGCACCTAAAAATCCCATACTAACAACTTCTAAGTAGACCTGAAAAAGGTTAAGGCCAATTTTTCTCTATAAGGATTTACAAAATTCATAAGGAAATTCATCTAATCCAAGATATTTCACTTTAACCTTTGAAAAATCCACTTCTTTGAGATCTTCTAAAGTGGTCATTTGGTCATATAGGGCCAACTTACGCAATCAAGATTCTATAGAGTATCACTCTTACACTCAACTTGAGGGATTGACCAACTTCAAAGAAGGCTATTGAGCCTGAAAAACTTGCTAGTAATATCAAACAAAATCTTAGAGGATACTGGAAAGCTCAAAGAAGACCTACCAACACTCTTTGATAGTTTTAATCTTTTGAGGAACCTAACAAGTTTGAATGGATAGAAAAAAAATCTTAGAAACTTTATCCCTAATTTTAAGCCAATGGAAATGGGCCTTGATTTGAGTTCCTTGGGCTATATGATTATCAACAAAAAATAACTTGGTGGACCTTGACAACATGTACTTGTAGTAGAAGAAAATATAAGTGCCTCCAACTTATTGTTGGCATGATAGATATCCAAGGTGGTGGCCTCATAAGAGAGGTAGAACAACATGCGCTGAAAACTATATATGCAAAAGAAATGAGTAGTCCATTTGATGGAACAATTTCACCATTTGATCTAGCCAATCTTATGATGAGGATGTGAATCAAGATTCTAAAAGCATTGAATACAGATCAAAGTGGAATGATGACTCAACAAAGACATGAGGTAAAATTATTCTAGTGTAGAAAAATGTATCCCTTTTACATTTTCACTTGTTTAGGCCCTCCTAGTTAATTTGGACTTAATTGTGCCTTATTTTAGTGTTGTAAGGTGTTTGACCAAGGAAAACCCCCATTCACCAAAAAAAAACATTTTTCCCTCTTGATTTGTGTTTGTAGATTTAGGTGGAAGAAATTTTGAAGATCTCTTGAAGAGAAAAATGGAGAACTTGCCAAAGTTGCAAAAGTTGTCATAAAATTTTTCATCTCACAGAAACTCACTTGCAGAATTTATTTCCAGCTTTTTGAACTTGAAACTTGGGAAAATTAGAAGGTTCAGATCTATAGTAGAGGGTCCCAAAAGTTGCAGAAAAACCCTAACTTAGGACCCATTCGCCCTTGGGAAAATGATTCCTAGATTAGCTTCATAAATTGACTTTTGGTGAAAGGTACATTCAAATCTACCCCTCCCTGATCTGCATTTTGTTTTTTGGTTCTGTTAGTATTGATCTTAATCTACAAGATCCAAGTTATAGATTTCATTTTGGTGTTGATTTGCTATTTTTTAGTTTTCTCCCCAAAGTGTTGTTTGACCAGGACTCCCGTCCTAACTAAAAAGGGAAATCTACAAATTCTCACCTCAATTTGACTCACCTAAGGGTTGTTAGTCAAATTGAGGTGGGGATCTCATTTCCTAATGAAATAGAAGGAGAAATAGTCCCTGAGTGGTTCATCAATCCCATTTTGGTAACCCACCTATCTTTCCCCATATTTCAATTACATTATGGTTGTTTCCTTGGACACTACAACTTGCCACTTAATAAAAAAATGAATCCAAAAATAAGATGAAAGGACAATATCTAACAAATACACTACCAATAATTGAAAAAAATGACAAAGGAAAATATGTGTTGTGTTCTGATAACAAATGGCCCTATTAGAACATTAGAGAATTCTCTCCATAATTGACCACACTTTTATTCATCTATATTAGGGGCAATTAAAATGATAGTGGCCAACATTTGGATAGAAATACCTAATTTATTGTGCATGTAATATCAAATATATTTTTCATTCGTTATCCATCTCATACGTAGGTTGCCACATTTATCATAAGCCAACTCAACCATATGAAATTCCCCACACACGATCTACAAAGTAATGGGAATAGACTTCACAATCCATCACAAGAGATGGGATCTTTCAATAGCATCATTCAAAGCATAAATATTAATAACCCCAATGAAGTGGTTATTGACAATAAAGAGGATCCACAAAGCACAATTGGTGGGGTGATATCCATGATCCACTATATGTTGTTGCCACCTACAAAAAATAAAAATGGAAACTCTTTTGTAGCTTGCCTCATGATCACTATATAAAAATTGATTTTTTTGCCATACAACATGACAAACAATAGAAATCATGAAATCTAAAATATGTAACTCTTGTAAGAAAAAGACATCAAGTTTGGAAAATATCTATGAAACATTTTGCGCGATGTATTTTCTTCTAGGGTCATTAAGACTCCAAAAATTCCATGAATTAAATTTCATGGAAGTTGGACATCACATGGCATGTCACCATTGAGTTTATTAAGAGCTCCATAGTTATTCTTCAAAAAATGCTTCTCTATGAATTTAATAAACTATGAGTATTTAAATCCAACAAATTTCTTTTGCATATTTGGCACAAACCCACCCTCTTCAAACTAATGAGTTGGACTACAAGAGTGATAAGAAACCAAAGGAAATTGTGGAAAAGTAATTGGTTGAGAGAAAAGAAAACTTGTAGGGATTGTTTTTTTGTTAAATTGAGGATTATTAACCACGTATGTTGACTCCCTTATGAGTTGTAACACAACCACCTCCTTCACCTTATTAGGATTTGAAACTTTAGACCCAACAACTAACTATTGAGAACAAACATCTTGAGCTCTAGAATTATGAGAATTATTTCTATTTTTCATAGTGGCCCAACCATCCTCATCTTTTAGGAGAATTTCTAGTAGGTTGCTTGGGTGGAGGCTTGGGATGTTGGATAACCAAATGGAAATATGAAATTTTATTATCTGAAGATTGACTCTACTGGTAAGTGTTAGGTAAGTTAAGATACATGACCCTTTGAGTGAGACTCTGGGCTCCTATTTAATTTTCTATGAATTCCTTGAGTCTTTTTAGTAGGTCAATCTCAATGCAAACTCTTTTCTAGGGGTGAGTAGAAAAGGAATCATTCTTGTTTCAACATGAATAAACATGCCCTAGTGAGCCTACAACATAGTCTAGAAAAGACAATAATGGTAAGGGGAGATTGGGCATTTTGACCCACAAAGAGACTTGAAGGGAGTGTTCCTCATAGACAACAAAGTCTTGAGTCCAAGGGGAAAAACTAATAAGGATGTGTAGATGTACCAAGATCCATGCTCAAAAATGGCTTTAGCAAACTTAACTTCAATGTAACAAAAAAGAAAGAAGCCCTTAGTAAGGTTTTGGATAGCCTCCACATGAATCCCATGAGGGACCACCAATGTGGAGTTGACCCAACTCCTTCATATGTCTTTAGAGGGAATTCTACCAACAAAATATCCAACAAGAGAATAGTTTTCAAGCCATTTGCATGAATAGTCAAATTTGTGAGCATGGAAAGCAATATCAAATGTAAAAGAGTTACCTTGTGAACCCTTTCATTAACATCTTGCGTAAGAATTTTAGAACCATTTTCATGTGTTTCCAAACTATTGACCTAGCATCAAATGTTATGCCATTGTGACTGACAACCATTAGATAAGAAAAAATTCACTCAATTATAAGAGAAACTAAAAATTATCATAAATCTGAACTCCTACATTAAAAGCATTATGAAACAAAGGTGAAAATGACAAGAAAATGACACGAATAAAAACATATAAACTATGGTGGACCAAAGCCCTAAAAACAAATGTGAATGAATAACCATGACCGAAATTTTTCATGACAAATAAAGTTGACCATCAATTTTAAGCTATGCCCCAGCCCTACCTCTTTAACATTATTCCACAAATGTTTTTCAACACAGTTTATAAAATTCAATCCAAAAATCTTATATTGGCTCAAAAAATAGTTAAAAAATATTGTCTGCCATCCCATCACACAATGCAACGTCTGTTAAAAGGCAAAACAAGTATAAGTTCATTTTTCTGTTATGCTTAATCTGATGCAGGAATGGGTTTTCTACTAGTGAATTCAGAGGCCCTGATTATGATGAACAATTTCAACCGCTTCAAATAGATTCTCCAAAAGCGCTTTTACTCATATATTGTTAAGATTGTAAATACCTTAACAGTCTTTACACCCCTAACTACAAACTGAAATGATCTTGTTGCTAAATTCAATTCAGCGAGGCTATCCGACATCTCTGAGCGGACAAAAAAAAATAGAAAGTAAGAAAAGTTTCTCGATCGCCGTTGCCGGGGATCGAACCCGGGTCACCCGCGTGACAGGCGGGAATACTTACCACTATACTACAACGACCGCATGCTTCTTACATATTGAGCAGGTAGAAATAAATGTCAAACACCGGCTCTTCATCAGATCTACTCTGCACTAATAAAATTAGGGTAAGTGCAAGTTCCTAACGTTATGAATGGTGGATTTTGTTTTTCTACATAGTGACTTAACTTTGATATTTAATATTTAAATTTATAGTACTTTTATTTTAGAGCATATGTTTCTCTATTGCATTTTACATTTTATTACGTGGAATTGAAATTCAGTCTTGTCTTACATGATAGGCACTCTTACACTCAACAAAAGTTAAACTTTCACATATTTTTGGTAAACCAAACATTTTTTTTTATAGTAATAGTTATGACTTTTATGATATTTGTTGCTTATGTTATTAAATTTGATATTTAAAAAAAAAAATTATTTAACATATAATTTACTATAATTTAAAATAAAAGCAATTTTAATACAATTGTAAAGGAAAATATCTTTTAAAGTATAATAATTGAAATTAATATTTTTTTAAATAAATGGCGAAGGAGGAGTGTACTTATTTCATGGTTTGATGATAGGGTATGAATGTTAGTATCTTGTTGAATAAGTTTGATTTGGTTTGGAAAATTGATAACTTTGAAGTCTAAAATATCTCTAAGTTTTGTGAAGGCTTGGAAATTTATGTTAAGTTGATCTCATGTCTTTGGGTTGATTTTGTGTTGTGTAGATTTGATGTATTCCATAGATCTAATATGACACAACATACACTTATGCTCCTTATCACCAAATTCTTTACTCTGCGTTGATTGTTAAAGATTGGCAACATTTAAAATATCTTGGGGAGATGGTCAAGTTCTCTTAGGTCAACCCCCTTCAAACATCAACTTTATGATTGTGAAATGATTGCAAAATAACAAGGAAGCATGCACATGATCTATATGATGGTTCTAATGTAAGTATTACTTCCTTTTAAAGCTCCAAACTAAAATATTTATGTTTTAAAAGTTCCTTGAATTCTTAGGATTTTCAAAGATGGTAAGATATTTGATTAATGATTACATTAATATCTTTAAATACAAAAACATAATAATTGGTTGCTTAAAAATATATTGATTTGTATCCTAATAGATATGAGAAAAGGGTAGGACTGAGTAATTTTAATTTTCATTTTGATTTATGAGTCACATTCGCACCACAAAAATGATCCAAGGGATATGGAATATAGGGATGAGATATGAATGTATCAAAATTTGGGCTAGTAAATGATGATAATGTACATGAGAATAAATGTGGATAGAACAAGGGTAAGGATTGGTATATAGGGATCCATGTAAGGAAGAGTAAATAATGGTGGTTAAAAATTGAGAAGGTGAAGCAAACATAATACAAAACTAAGCCACATATTACTATGTAATCACATATAAAAATTATTTTAAAATAACTCCAAGACTAAATAAAACTTGATATAAGTATACAAATTTCGCCTTTACAATAATATAACTTAAATATTTTATGTTTAAAAAAATTGATCTATTAATATTTATTCTCCTAAAATTAATTTTATTTAAAATGCATAAAAATCATTACCTTTCATAATTACATATATAACAAATGCATACATACATGCATATACATATATATAAATAATGTATACATTTCTAATTATTTAACTATTTGATTTGGTTTCAATTTGAAACAAAATGTTAAGTCATAGAAAAAGAGGAGTTATGTATATCAAAATTTTATTCCATTATTTCTTTGTTCAAATAGGTATTTAAAACATTATTATGATATTATTTTCCTTTTAAATTGACTTTGAAGTTTAAATGTTTTTATTCTATTTTTTGGGTATGCATTGAGTGGTAGTATTTGGGTAGGTGCAAAAAGTGGAAGTGTGTTTCTTGATTTTCAAAATTTGTCACAATTGGACTAAAAAATTGAAGCACTTACACATAGAGTCTTTAAAAAGTCCACTAATATGAAATGTAGTATTTTACATCTAGTTTTCAAAAAAGTAATTTTTTTTCTTTTCTTTTTTTTTAATGTAATTTATTCTAATACCCAAACCATAAAAATTAATTTTAATAGGCATGTATAAAAACCACTTTTTAAAAGTCACTTTTTATGACCATACACCATAATTTGACATAAATAAAACATTTTTCTAATTTTTTTTGGGAAAGATGTGTATTATGTTGAATATTGATGAGGATAATTTTTTAATTTTTTTTCAAAAAATTTAAAATTAATTTTTTATTAGCCCTAATTGTTGCTTTGAAAATCCCTCGTGTATGACCACCATAATTTGAGACAAAATAATAATTTTTTTATTTATTTTTCATTGTGTAAATAATTATGTATAGATTGATGTCATGTACTCTTTTACAAGAAACTTAAAAAATTAAAAGTTATTAAAAAATATGAAAACTTGACATTTCAAGTTTATGGACCAATTTCCTCATAAATTAATTACAAAAATAGAAAAACAATCCAATCATAAAAAAATACATATTTGAAAACTAGACATCATCATCTATAATAGAATTTAATTTCACAAAAAAAATTGAAAAAATAAACTCATCAGCCATTTTACCAAAGTATTTTTTTTCTCTTGGCATTGACATGACCTTGTACTTGTAGGTCCAAGGCTAACTGTTGGGATACCATGTTTTTCTTGAGCATAAAACTAAATCAAAAGGTGGGTTGGTATTTTTTAAAAGAATAGAACAAGTACACACTAAAACATAGAAAAATAGGTTCAGCAAAATGGAATTGG
Organism: Sequoia sempervirens; assembly: GCA_007258455.2. Classification (NCBI taxonomy): domain Eukaryota; kingdom Viridiplantae; phylum Streptophyta; class Pinopsida; order Cupressales; family Cupressaceae; genus Sequoia; species Sequoia sempervirens. Next base: position 290,547,994 of record VDFB02353493.1, read on the forward strand.
GGGAAATGGGGGTATGATGGACCTATCTTCCTATTTTCATTAGGAAATGAGATCCACACAACGAATTCACTTACAACCCTTAGGTGAGTCAACTCAATGAGGGAATCTACTGATTTCCTTATGACTGAGGATGAGGGTATCAGCCTGAACAATACTTTTGGGAGAAAAACTAAAAATAGAAAATCTACTCAATTGTGCTCATTCAAACTTGAAACAACAATTTAAAGCTCAATAGTAATAGAAACAAAAAACTTTGTTCAGATTTGAGAAGGTTTGAGTGATGTGCACTAGTCACCAAAAGGCAGTTTTGGGAGGCAAACTAGGACTCATTCGCCCATGGGCAAATGGGTCTTTTGTTAGGGATTTCAAACCTTTCCAGAGCTTCTAATGTCAATCTGTAGCTTGTGCTTGATCTAGGTTTCAATGTTGGAAAGTCATAAATTAGATCTGCAGGTGAGTTTCTCTGATTTGATGACAAATTTGACAACTTTTCCAATCTTGCTCTTCAAAATATCTTCAGTCCTTCTTTAACCTAAGATCTACAACAAAAACACAAGAGAGAAAAAAAATTGTTGAATGGGGGTTTGCCTTGGTCAAAACCTATTTGGATAATTAAACCTTGAATTGAATTAATGAAATTTGAAAGGAATGATGAATGAAAAATGCTATGTTGTATCTCACCAAACCCTTGAATAAACCTTTGGAATTTTATAATATTGATCTTGATCTTGCATGAAATGGCTTCAATGGATGTGGATCTTGATGCTTGAAATATGACTTTGAATGCTTGCTTGAATATTTGAAACCTACATCACAATGTTAGCTTCAAAAACATGCATGATGCTTAATACTTTGACATGATGCTTGAGATCTTGATTGTTACAATAAAACACTGATAAATCTACTCTTGAATGCCCTTGATCATAAACTTTTCTCTTGTGAAATTGCTCTCCAAAACTTAGCTTGATTTTCTCTCTCTAGGATTTGAATGATGAAATAACCTTGTATTTATAGATATGTATCCTTAATTTCCCAGAAATTAAACATTACAAATCGACATCAAAATTTGAATTCAAAGATGTTAAAATACTGCCAAAAACATATTTTAAATTCAGGTTCAAAGGCCTCGGGTGGACCCATTTTCCCATGGGAAAATGGGTCCTAAGTTCCTAGTCTTGGAACACACATTGCTCAAGGTAAAGTGCTATGTGTTGGCATTAATTATTGTTGGGTTTCCCTTTTAGAAAATGTAATTTATTAGGCTTGTAGATTTAACATAGGGCTTGTTAAGGCATAATTAAGTCCGTTTTAATTAAGAGGGCCCAAACAAAGTGTAAAAATGTAAAGGATTACATTTTTCTACACTACATTTAGCCCCCACATTAGTGATAGGATGACCTTGCATCAAACTCATGCTAAAGTAGACAAATATGCACCAAGCGGAGGTCCAAATGTAAAAATGTTAGTGAGATAGGATGATAAAGATCAAGGAGGTGGCCAAGCCCCTAGGACCAAGATCCCATGGCAGCCAACATAAACACAAAAGAATGCACGCAAGATGTATGAAGCATCAAAACAAGATACTCGAACACGCAATGTCAAAGATTAAAAGAAAGGAAAAACAAAAACAAAAAGGGGGTGGATCAAGCCTCGACTATTTGTCCAACTCGATGTGGATCAAGCTTTAGCTATTTGTCCAAAAATATTTACAAGTGAAACCCACTGTCTACTATACAAACAACAATGTGTGCTCACATGGGCTAGTGAAATCTTTTGTCCACTAGGTGAGCCCCTAGAAGTTGCCAATGAGAGAGTCTTATTAGGCTCTCATTGATGTAACCATATCTAAGTTATACCTCTTGATAACTTTGATAATGTTCCACACAATATGAACTTTGAGCTTCATTAGGCTAGCAAGTTGTGTTATGATAAGCACTTATGGAGAAACATGGCCCTACTAGCAAGCAAGGTGTGTTATGCTTGGTGGCCATGAAAAATGTTGTAACTTTGAGCTTCACAAGGCTAGCAAGCTACGTTATGCTAACCACTTGAACAAACATGCAAATAGGATAAGACATGTTCAAAGGGGTATTGCTTAGTTCATGTAAGGTCTCATCTTAGGGAACATCATGCCTAATGTCTCCAAGAGAGGAAAAATCAAGGATAAAAGATTCACAACTTAGGGAATGCAATGTGTAGCATCACCACTAAGAGGAATGCCATATGCTCAGAAAGGTCACAATCTTGAAGGACATCAAACCTAATGACACCACCAAGAAGAAGACACATTGCATGAAGTAAGAAGACCGCACTGTGAAACATAAGTTATAGTCAAAATGTCAAAATAATAATGCCAATGTATGCCCCCACTTTAAAGAAATTTCTAAACACTATGTTGTGAGCAATTAATTTAAAGTAGAAAATGATAAATGTTAAACAATAAAGAAGACATGAGAGCTTACTTAGAAAGCCCTATGTCAAGCATATGTTTCCAAATGAAGCTATGTCATGGAAAAGGGGTTTCCCCCAAATAAAATCCCAAACACAAAATGGATCCATAGATTTGGGGCCAGTGTATTTCTTTACTAAAATGTTATTATAGAACTCATAAATGTCATCATTCCCCAAATACTCATAGAACTGGAAGAATGAAACATAAAGAGTGAAAACAAAGAAAACATTTTGGGTCAACATGGAAGAGACCTAAATGTCTCGACACCTTGCATCATTCCCAAAAGGAAAACACAAGAGAAAATAAAAGATAAAGAGTTTACGACATATAGAAGAATGAACTTAAAGACATGTCAAATAGAATGATATGGGGGATCACATTATGCACATGCAATCACACAAAAATAACATGAAAAGGAAACAAAAAAAGACTAGTAAGGAACATGCAAGTCAACCTATATTAGGTCATCTACATCCCAATCTTGTTCATCATATGCGAAACTAGCCAAAGGGACAACAACAAGTGTTGTACTAGGACAAGGCTTACTAACTCCTTTCCCCCACTAAGTGCAGGATAAGGATGAGCGAAGATAGGTGATGAGACTAGGCTCATTGTAATATAGAAATTATTTGCAATAAATGTAAAACATGCAATACTAAGCCTACAACTATCACATGGAAAGGAGCAAAGAAATTAGTTGTCAAGGGATTATCTAATCACAATCCAATGGAATTGTTCCAAATTTTCTAATGAGTCCTTTTAAGGCACAACACTCATCAGTAAGATGGCCAAGTGTTCAATGAAATGCACAATAGTACAAATGTTCATGTTTGTACTCTTACCCTTTTTGTTTTCTTTGATGGGAGGCAAGTAAATCAATCCTAAATGGAGAAGTTATTCCATTTGCAGTTCAAATTCTATTTTAGCGTGCAAAAATGGAAATTATTTGACTTTATAAGGCTTGGATTTCTTGCTTGATTGGGTGACTTGTTGAAGTTTGTTTGAAGCAGGAGGACCTAAGATGATCCTATCATCCTTTTGAAGTATTGGTTGATCATTATGAAGGATGACACTTATTTCCTTGGAAGGTGTGGGGGGAAAGGATCTTCATATCCTAATCCTTTGGTATGTTCAATTGGGATTTCTTATAGTAATTTGTGGAGTTCATGCTCATTGATTATGTCACATCCTTGTTTTCTTAAGATCCTAACACTTTGGCCATAAGTCTCTTCTAAGTTAATGGGTATGTTGGTGACTTTATTGGAATAGGATAGAAGAGTATCATTATTACTCTTGTTAACAAGTTCATTAATGATCGATGCTTGATGCTTGCTTTGTGTTAATTTCAGCATGTAAACTACCAAACATCTCAAGTGGTGGTTCAATAGTAGGAGGTCTTGGTTGTTGCATGGATGGGTAAAAAGATGCATTTTTCTCAAGGTTGTCAAGAAAATTATGTATGAAATTATGCATGATATCCTCATCTTTTCCTTGTTGAAAGACACAAGACAACCAAGAGGGGGAGTGAATCAGTTGTCACCAAACACAAACTCAAATCTTCAAACACTTATCAATTTCTTATCCACTTAATTTTGTTATTAAGTATGAACATGAAATGCAAATAACAAAAAGCAATATCAACACAGGAAACACCATATTTATGTGGAAAACCCTATGAGGGAAAAACCTTGGTGAGGATTAACTCATAATATAAAGTAATAGCAAAAACTGAATACAAGAGGCTCACTGCCAAGGGCTCACTACCCAGATACAAAGGCTCACTACCTATAGAAAGGACTCACTATCCAACAAGGAGGCTCAATGCCTACATATACAAAAGATAACAAAAAGATCCACCATAATAGATTACAAACATTTGCAGCCTTCATTAGAAGAATTGTAGACATCATCAACTCACTGCTTTCAGGAATCTAACACATTAAATTACTACTACCTCAATTCACTTTCACACACTCTGGTTCTCACACTTGTGGTATATTTGATTGAGTCATTCACAACATATCGAATTGTATTTATACCCTCTTCGACATTAGAAAATTTCTCCAAGGTCGGCTACACACGATTTATTTCATAAATTCAACTTAGGTCGGCAACTCAACACTCTTGTGGTGGAAAGGAATGGGAGTGGACCAAACCAAAATGCAATCAAGACCTATAAAAATGTCTCAGATCAATCACACACTGCCTCAATTAATTCTTAATCCTTCATATGAAGTGTAAACACTAGGTCAGCCAAACCTAATGAAAATACAAATAAACTTTGAAGTACATGCTTCTCAACAAGAAGATAACATGCAAATGACATAACATGCTTCACCACACACCGAAACACATCTTGGAAACCTTTAGATACATCTGTAGCAAGTGAAAAAACCTTTATACATAGAACACCTTTTCATTAGCCCATCTGGATTGAACAAACATACATAGTAACTCTGGGACTCGCCTTCCAAAGCACCAAACCATGAACACTTTTGCTAGAACACAGACACCACCTTAACAAGCCTTCTACCAAATCTGCAAGACCAAAAACAAACTAGCAAAGGACTATGGAGCAGAAAAATTTCTCCCATTCCACAAACAAACAACTCTTCCAACTAGTTCACACACTAGTGAACACAAATTTCACTCTTCAACAAACCAACAACTACAAACTAGGAGATATAACCAAAATATGCCCATAAATAACACTTCAGATTTGCACAAGCATAGGATCAACACAGAAGAAATGTGGAGCACAAACTAGAGCACATTCTAAACATACACAACTTTGACTTCTCTATTTATTAATTTTCTCAAAATCACTTGGTAACCCATCAAAATACCTACAACACCATAAAGATAGCTCCATGTACTCATAACATCTCAACTATACATGCACAAACTGCAACATCCTATACTGTATTGACACTAATGACAATATTAATGACAACACCACCATTCATATTCATACTTGCAACAATCTCCCCATTTGTCATTGATGGAAACACATGATGTGAAAAACCATCAAAGACAACATCCATTTCATTCCATCACTTTCTTTTATTTTTAGATTAGACATCCTGCACAACATTCCTGCACTCTCAATATTCCTGAAAAATACCTTCTCTTCCTCTTTTACTATTTTTCACATGACTCTCTCTCCCCCTTTGAAATCAATGGAAAAGACCAAAAGCTCTGATCACTCCCCCTTAGGAGTGCACCCATTTCATACTACAACAATGAAACTTTCTACTCCCCCTGTGGAGTAGACCCAATCATGAGTCCAAACAAATGAAGAATCTATAGATTCACTGGAATAATGCACCTCCATGTGCACTTAGTTCAAAGAAGGAGGGACAATGACCCCCAAATTCTGCCTGAGATACTTAAAAGTATCCTTCAGAAGGGCCTTAGTAAAGATATTTTCAATTTGATCTTTTGTAGGTGCATACTCCAACCTGACTTCATTCTCCAACACCTTTTCTCTTAAGAAATGATACCTGATAGATATGTGTTTTGTTCTTGAATGCATTACTAGATTCTTTGAAATGTTTATAGAACTTGTATTGTCATAGAAGATAGGTATAGGCTCATCACATATCACCCCTATATCATTCAAATTTTGCTTCATCCATAACACTTGTGTGTAGTAGGATGTTGTTGCAATATACTCAACTTCAGTAGTGGATAAAAAAACTGAATCTTGTTTCTTGCTAAGCCATGAAACCAATCTTCCAGCAAGGAAGAATGCACCTCCACTACTACTCTTCTAGTCATCCATACAACCAGCCCAATCTACATCATTGCAGGCACTCAAAGCAAAAATAGTATCCTTAGGATACCACAAGCCATAATCTAGAGTGCCTTTAAGACATCTAAATATCCTCTTCACAGCTATAACATGTGCTTCTTTCAGTTTTGCTTGAAATTTGGCAACTAAACATATTGCATGCATGATATCTGGTCTAGTAGTAGTAAGATACAACAGTCAACCAATCATAGATCTGTACTTGCTCTAATCAACTTTAGCAGATTCATCATTTTTACTCAACTTACTGTTATCACCTGAAATTGCACCCTGTTGAACTTGACGTTCAACACCTCAGTGTAACATGGGAAGACCTCTAAAGCTATGGGTTACTTCTAGACAAAGGTCAACCTCCGAAGAAGGCCGAATTCCTTTGGTATCACCTAAACTACTGATTTTGTATAGGAAAAGGGAGAAGAAGTGCATAAAAATAAAACTAAACCCTATGGTGATACACCGAATTGATAAGAGCAATGGAATACTTAGGTTACACTTGAAATTTGACAAAGAACATAAGATTACACATCATATTCTATAAATCTTTGCATTAATGTTTCACAAACAGGTTCGATTCACACACTTTTTCAAAAAAAGAAAAAAATATTTTCATAGATTGGAATTCATGTGTGACTATGTGAACACATTTTGTGATTTGTATAATGATACTTTTGTAAAGGAAGGCATGAAAACAAAAGATAAAGTTATAAAGGAATAAAAGAAATTCACAAAATAACTTGATCATTAACCTGAAATGCACAACACTTTACAAGAACAAGATCCTAGGCAAACGACTAATGGCTCACCTTTAGTTCTCTCTGATTGGTTGAACATAATCCATGCAAGATCCCAGGTAGTCAAAGGTCATTCAACCAGAATCGCATGTTGGTGAGACATTGGTCGTGTCTCCCTGATGGGATTATGCTCTATAGCAGGGATTGGCATAGCTTACCACTATAAAAAAGAATTCACATCGAATGCAAAAGTTATATTGATGTCACAGAAAAGCATCAACAAGATAATCATTTTTGGCCAGACATCATGGCAAGCCCTCAGGAGACATACCAATATCGCCATTTCATCACCCAGACATCCGCATTCGGCAAGAGTTCTCACCGAAGTCTGCAGTGGACCTATCACTATCGGCAAGAAACCACTAGGTCGGCGAGACTTCATAGCGAACTCCTCCATTCTACCCAAGCTCACTTCATTTTGGCAAGATCCTCATCTTTCGACAAGACTTCATGCTGAAGCCTTTATCTCTTGGCGAGCTCAGACCACTTGTGCACAATAGTCGGCAAGACTATCAGGTCAAGGAGACTTCTCCCTAAACTCAAAATATTATACCAAAGGCACCCTCTATCGGCAGGACTTCTCTCATTCGGTAAGAATTCCCTCATTTGGTAAGACTTCATGCTGAAGGAAAAATCTCTCGGTGAGAGCACCATGTGTTGGCAGGACGTCTCCCTGAGCTCCTATTTTACGCTGAGAGTTCCTTTCTTTTGGAGAGACCCTGGTTGATCGGCAAGACATCTCCCCAATGTCGACCGCTTTGGCGAGACCACCGCGGGTTGGAAAGACCTTTTTCCAAGCTCCTCCTGTTATACCGAAGGCACAATCCCTTCGGTGAGACTCCACTTGGTCGCCGGGACTTCATGCTGAATTCAACCTTTCAGCGAGACTTCTGTTGTTGGCCAGACCTCCTAGTGATGATGTCTCCTTTCACCGAGACCTCCTTCATTCGGCCAGATGTTATGCCGAACACAAAATATTTTGGCAAGACTAGCCTTGTGTGCAGCGGTCGGCAAGACTTCCTTTGGTCGGCGAGAGATATAGCAATCCATGGCAATTAAAATGTCTGGCTGATCGGTATATTCCCAATGAATAGAACCACACTGCTAGTCAACAAGACAATAGGAGGGTCTCAGTGACTTTCTTCATCAGGAATTTTATGCCAAATCTGCTTGAGGCATGCTTTCTAATAGAATTCCTTGAGAAATACATCAGATGTATGATTTAATCCTGCACAACAAAGTCCCCATTTGGCCTTCATGAACACCTGAAACATAGATTGCCCTGCCTGTTTGAGCCCACAGGTGAAAATCAGGTAACATTTCTGGCAATCTCAGCTGGATGTTTTCCTGCTAAACATGCAAACAAGTAGCCTAGACTTGTCCATTGGGCATGGAGTCACTTGATAACTCAAAGGTTGATTTAAAACATTAGCTTTGTACATGGCTCAAATGCATTTGTAACTCAAGAAACAGATCACTTAGACATTATGAAAATAGGGAACCACATAAGTGAAACTATTTACTGTGTTGGCACAACACTTAAGAAATGCAACAACAACTAAACTAAAGTATAGAAGTGCTTATTGAAAGCATAAAACCTAACCTAATATGTACAATGATACATCATACCTCGAAACAACGTTTGAGGTGAATCCCATTAACTGGGATTGGTAATTTTTCTCCATCCATGTTTGATAACTGGAATGCATTATGCTCTTTGCATTTAGTAACAACAAAAGGGCTGCCCAGAAATGGTCAAACTTTGTATGTTTACTTGGACCACTCTTTAGCACATCCCACTTGAGAACCATATCCCCTTGAAAAATTTGGTTGTAGCTTTCTTATCAAATGTTTTCTTTGTTTGGAGCTGATGATACTTCAAAAATTTCATTTCTTTGTCTCTTGATTCTTCAAGCTCCATGAGCTCTTCATATCTCACCGAAATTGGGTCTTGTTCTTCATACATATCCAATTGGTGAACAATGTCTAGAGTTGGATGCTCTACAGATAGAGGTAATCTAGCCTCTTTACCATAAATGAGTACATATGGAGAATTACCAACTGATCTCTTAGGGGTTATTCTATCAACCCAAAGTGCAGATTTCAATGTGGTATGTCAGATTCTTTGATTCTCCTCCATAGTCCTCTTAATGATTCTGATCAAGTTTTTATTTATACTTTTGGCTAATCCATTACTCTATGGGTAATAATTGGAGGAAGTATTCAAATAAATTCCATGTTTAACAACTCAATCTGTGGCTCTTAATCCAAAAAATGCAAGAGCATTATCTAAAATAATGGAGTCAGGAACTCCAAATCTGGCGATTATATCTTCATAAAAACTCAAAAACTAAAGATTCATTTGCTTCTTTCAAAGTTGCTACCTCCATCCACCATGTGAAATAGTCTGTAGCAGTAAGCACCCACTTATGACCAGGACTGGATGGTGGATTAATTGGTCCAATAAAGTCAATGCCCCATCTCATGAAAGGATGTTGTACTTGAATTGGATGTAAAGGCATGGCAGACAACTTTTCCTTTCCTGCAAACAAAGCACACTTCATACACCTTCTTGACCATGCATATGCATCTTTAAACAAGTTGGGATAGTAGTAATAAGCTGTCATAATTTTCCAAGCAATTGTCCTTGGAGCAAAGTGACCTCCTGAAACTCCATCATGAAACTCATGAAGTACCTTTTATGTTTGATCAGTATCAATACACCTTAACAAGACACCATTCAGATCTTTCCTGAAAAGGATATTATCAATAAGGATATAAGGAATTGACTGCAATCTGAAGTATCTTCATTTTGCTTTGTCCAAACCTAGTGGACATTCACCAGTACGAATAAAGTGGGTCATCTCTTGAACCCAACTTGCAACTGATGCAGGTACAACACCTTGAACATTTTGAGGCTGATCGGTATTAGTTAAAACAACACCAGTTTTTTATTTTTGTGCATCTTCAGAAGTGGAGGCAAGTTGCTCACAAAGTCCTCTACCCCTGACAAGTTTTGTGATGTTGATGTTGACATAAAATTCCTTTACTTTTGTGATCCACCTTGCTCTTTTCTCACTCAAATCTTTGTTCAATAAAAATTCCTTCACACCTGGGTGTGCAACCAAAATATGAATTTTATTGTTTGAAACTAGAGGCTTAAATCTCTTTAAGCTTCTAATCACAGTGAGAACATGTTTCTCAATAAATGTATATTTCTCTTCATAATCAGCAAGTACTTGACTAAAGAAAGCTATTGGCTGCTCCAAATTATCCCTATTTTTTGAACCAACATAGCAGAGATTGAACTAACATTGCCAAAAGCATACAAAAAGAAGTCTTTAGAGAAATATGGATTTATCAATGTTGGAGTTGATGCTAAGGCTTCCTTGATTTCTTCAAAACTATGTTTTTCTTCTTTAGTCCAACTAAATTTGCATGGCAATCAAAGGCTATAATGAATTTGCAACATTAGGAATGAATCTTCTTAAAAATTTGATTCTCCCTAAAAAACTCCGCAATCCTCTCTTGTGATTGGGTAATGGTAGTTCAAGTATAGCTTTAACTCTTTTTGGATCAATGGTAACTCCATCTTTTGATACTATGTGGCCTAACAATTTACCTTCATGAACTGCAAAAATACTCTTTTTTGGATTGAGAGATATTCCATATTCTCTACATTTTTCAAAAACTTGCTTTAGATGTGACAAGTGTTCATCTTCCTTCTTTGAATATATAGTTATGTCATCTAAGTAAACCAACAAAAAATTTTAAACTCTAAAATGCCATATCCATGGCACACTGAAAGGTGGCACTAGCATTAGATAAACCAAAAGGAATTCTCTTGTAGGCCATAGTGCCCCATTTTGTTGTAAATGTTGTTTTATACTAATCCTCCTCTTTGACTAAAATCTGGTTATAACCAAAATATCCATCCAGAAGAGAAAATATTTCTGAACCAGCAATAGCTTGGAGAATTTGTTCCATAGACGGTAAGGGATAATGATCCTTCAGAGATGTTCTATTAAGGTCTCTAAAATCTACACATAATATTACCTCACCATTCTTTTTTCTAACCAGAACAAGGTTAGAAACCCATGATGTGTGTTTAATTGGAAACACAATACCCCCTCCACTAACTTGGTCAGCTCTTTGATCATTAAAGGTTTAAGGTTGGGGTTCAATGATCTATGTTTTTGTCTAATAGGCTTGGCACCAGGCTCTAACTCAATTGTATGTTGTGCAATATGAGGATCAAACCCTCTTAAATCAAAATATTTCCAAGCAAAAACATCATGATACTCTTAGTATAAAACAATGAAAGCCCTCTTATCTTCAACTGAACAATTTTTTCCTAATTTGAGAAGCTTACCTTTAAAGATTTCCACTTCCTCATAATGATCTTCTTTTACTTGAATGCCAACTTTGTTCTTCTTAAGCTGATCATCAAAATTGAATATGGATTCCAAGGTAACCAGCCCTTTGGGAAGTTTATTTGTCTTTAGTTGTATCACTTGATCATCATACTGTTGTTTAATCTTTTCCTAGTTTGCTACAGAAAATTGATCTTCTTGGAGCATAAAGGTTAAAATATGTTCATCATTTTCAAATACCTATCATTTAATGTTGTTATCAGGAATTGACGGCCTGATAACCACCTTGACATACTGTTGTATTTTATCCTTTTTGATATCGCTTGGGATATCAAACTATGCTCCAATTGTTGCAAGTCTATCAACATGCTTATTTTGATTGCGTGGAAAATAAATCAGATTGAAGGCATTAAATTCTTCAATTATATTCCATACTATGTTTCTATAAGACTTCAAAGCATCATTCTTGGCAACATTTAACCCCCTAACCTGATTAACTATCAAGTCACTGTCTCCATAGACTTTTAAATAGTCAATTCCTCTTTTCCTTGCCCACTCAAGGCCTTGAATAAGTCATTCATACTCAGGACTGTTGTTAGAACATGCAAAAGCAAAATGAAAGGCTGAAAAATACTTATCACCCTGTGGAGAAACCAACATTGCACCTCCACCTACTCCATTCTTGCTTCTGGAACCATCAAAAAACATTTCTTAGAGTTCACTTTTTTATTGCAACAATTGATCTATACTTTTTTCATGGTTTGGAACCTCTGCATCAAGTTCAAGCATCACATAATTACCCATACCAACATCTTGAATAAGGTCTTCAGAACTATTCAACACATTTTCAGCTACCCATTCATGTAATAGCACATCAGGGACAACTTCTGCTTCAAGTTCTTGAGTGGCAGCCAATTCACTATTAGTAAAGATGACACAATTTGTGTTTACAATAGTGGGAACAACATTGATAGGACTTGGGTTATATGGCTCAATGTGATCCTTAGCCAACTTTTCAGATTTAATGGTAACCTTAGTTCCATATCTTGTTCTAAATAGCATATGTGACCAATTAGCTGACACATAACCACCTATCTTGGTTGTAAAGTCTCTTGAGAGGCACAAAGAAAATAAAGGTGGGAGATCAATGACACATATGTCCTGAGGAACTAAAAAATTAGGACAAGCATGAAGGGTAAGACTCAAATCTTTGATAACACCCAATGTATTGACAAAAGTACCATCCAATTGAATCACTTCTTTCTCTAAAGGCTGATACTTTAGTCCAAGCTTATCAGCAATTTTCTTTGGCATTATTGAGCTACTAGCTCCACTATCTACCATACAGTTATGAACTAACTTATCACCTATGATTACAGACAGGTAAAATGGAGGTGGTTTGACTTCTTTTGTTGCCTCTTTGTTGGGCTGCTTATCCTTTTCTTGAGGATTATTTTTCAACACAGTTCTGACTTGACCTATTGGAGACTCAGATTCATCAGACACTTTAAAATTTGACAAGGCTGAGTGTAACATATCTTTTTGACCTAGTATAGCTAATGAATCCCACATAGACATCATTACATTCATCTTTTTCATACTATCAAGAATATTATAGGGTACAACTGGGTTTACTTTATGATATACCTTTATCACAACATGATCAACTTGCAAGTGTGGCTGCTCCTTAACTGGGAGTTGCTGATTTCTTTGCAAACCATGAGTCACTTGAGATGTAGATGGTTCTGCAGTTGTTGCTTTCCCTTTATTAGCTGCTTGATCCAACTCAAAAGCTCTTTTCTTCGCCCTTTTGTTAGCTGCAACTGAAGAGTTATCTATATTAAGTCCATATAATTCTTCACCTTGCCAGTTAAGTAGTGTAGTATCCTTAGTAGGTTGATCTTGGTGTTGTGGAGATGCATCATTGAATTCATTCTATTGTGAACTCAAGGCATTATGTACCATAAGTTCCTGATTAATGAGTCCATTTGAGCAAGTGACCTGATTGTGAGGTTGGTTACAAGGATAACACCACTCATAATCTACTGCTAGGTTGTTTTGAATAGGGACAAGATCCTTAACTACACTAACAGGTGTTGGGGCATAAGCCTGAAAAGGTCTTGTGTTTACACTTTGTCTTAGGCCCTGGTAGTTGCCTTGATAAGCTGTCTATTACCTTGATATTGTTGTTGTTGACCTGAATTCTATTGTTGATAAGGCCTGTTATATGCTTGTTGCTTTTCCAAGGTCACAAGCTTATTTCCAAAAGTCTGTAATAAAATTTTGATCTCATGTAACTCACTTGAATATTTTAGAACATCAGCTTCTTGTGTTACAATAGCTAGAACAGGTGGCAAAGGTGCAAAAGGTGGTATCTACAAAGGGATATTCAAATGAATATCTAGAAATATAGGCATTAGTGGCCTTAGAGAAAGTTTACTATCTTGTATTAGGTTGTTTTCAGCTCTGATTGCTACTTCAAATGCATTTGGTAGAGAAACACCCCCCATTGATTGTATCATAATGGCTATATCGCTATTAAGGGCCTTCAAAAAATACAAAAATGCATATTCTGGAGGTGGTCTCACTATTGTAGGAATTCTATCCCAGGTTCTTTGAAATCTGAAGTTGAAATCATTCATTTGCTCCTGAGGAGCCCTCTTAAGCATAGTTAATTGCTCCAACAGAGACAAATTATCAAACCTGTCCTGAAACTGCCTATGTAATTTGTCACCCAGCTCATCCCAAGTGGCAACTGAACCTACTCCAAGACTCCTAAACCACTATAATGCTCTTCCCTTGAATGATGTTGCAAGTAGTCTTACAGCTACATCTTCTTGTGTGATATGGTGCCCACCACATAAGGAAGCAACATCTCGTATATGTTCAATCAAGGTAGTCTGATCTTCCTCTATGAAAATTGGCAAGCTTTTCAAAGCTGCCATTGGAATATCATTGTGTTGTGTCATATTTAATGAACTACCTCCATTAAATGGCACAAAAGGCTGATTTCTGAGAGTAGCCATTAAAGGGTGTTTTGGTTGCACTCCAGGTGAAACAGAAGGCGGGACAGCAATATGGAATCTCAAAGATAGAGGAGTATATTTGGTTCTTCTAGAATAGATAAATTTTGTCCCTATCCTCTCTGTTACCTTGCTTTGTCTACTAGGTGGTGATAGCTGCAAATATTCAAAAGGGATTGAGCTGCTCCTTGTTTGAACTCTTCTCATAAACTGTAAAAGCACTGATTCTAAATTTCTTCCCCTTTATGGAGTCGCCAAGTATGCAAAAATGACTTATGCAAAGTCTGAAGCTTGCTAGTTGCATACCAAACCAACAATATAATTTGGAACTAGTCCCACCGGGCGTGCCAAAAATTGTTATCACCTGAAATTGCACCCTATTGAACCTGACGTTCAACACTTCAGTGTAACATGGGAAGACCTCTAAAGTTGTGGGTTACTTGTAGATAGAGGTCAACCTCTAGAGAAGGCCAACTTCCTTTGGTATCACCTAAACTACTGATTCTATATAGCAAAAGGGAGGAGTACATAAAAAATAAAACTAAACCCTATGGTGATACACCGAACTGATAAGAGCAATGGAATACTTAGGTTACACTTGAAAATTGACAATGAACATAAGATTACACATCAAATTCTATAAAGCTTTGCATTAATGTTTCACAAACAAGTTCGATTCACACACTTTTTCAAAGAAAAGAAAAAAGATTTCAACAGATTGGAATTCATGTGTGACTATGTGAACACAGTTTGTGATTTGTATAATGATACTTTTGTAAAGGAAGGAATGAAAACAAAAGATAAAGTTATAAAGGAATAAAATAAATTCACAAAATAACTTGATCATTAACCTGAAATGCACAACACTTTGCAAGAACAAGATGGTAATTTGAATCATCCACAGTGATCAAGGTAAACTATGTATATTATGCTCTAAATGAGTTACAAAAGTGTGTTAATCTGAGAAAGGACTGAAAAAGTCACAAACTCTTCAAAAGCATAATTCGAACTCCTTTCTACAAAGAGGCAAAAAGCCATATATACAAAAGTCCCAACCCCTAGGGCTTACAAAAATATCAGTGTTCATAAAGATCTGCCCTTAGATCTTTTAAATGAAGTTAATGTTACATTCAAGTGTATCCCTGTTGTCCATGTTGGTGTGAAGGATCACCGTTAGGAGAAGTCTTTAGATCTTTTCCAACCATAACATTAACTTTTGGCCTTCGTGTCCACCCTTGAACTTCCATCAGAGCCACTTTGAATGCATCTGAGTGATATCATAAATGTCGCTTACCTATGCCAGTAGATATCCCAGCTGTCCCAGAGACTCATCCTTTATGTTCTTCTTCTATTCTAGAACCTTCCGAAAGTTGACCTCCTCTAGAAACAACATTAGATTTTCCCATTAGACCTCCACACCATTGCTTCACCGAGCTGCTCCAACATTTTGATCATAGAGAAGATCCATTTCGTTTATGCTCTGTTGATCTTGTTCACAGGGGGAGTCAAATAGTCAAATGACTAATGGTTCACCTTTAGTTCTCTCTAATTAGTTGAACATATGCCACGTAAGATACCAGGCAATCAAAGGTCATTCATCCAGAATCGCATGTCGGTGAGACACCGGTCGTGTCTCCTCAATGCAATTATGCTCTATAGTAGCGATCAACATAGCTTACCATTATTGGAAAGACTTCACATCAAATGCAAAAGTTATATCAATATCACATAAAAGCATCGACAAGACAATCATTTTTGGCCAGAATTCATGGTGATCCCTCAGGAGACATACCGATATCGCCATTTCATCGTCCAGACATCCACATTCCACAAGAGTTCTCACCGAAGTCTATGGCAGACCTATCGCTATTGGCAAGACACCACCAGGTCAGCGGGACTTCATAGCGAACTCCTCCATTCTCCCTGAGCTCACTTCATTTTGGCAAGACCCTCATCTTTTGGCAAGACTTCATGCCAAAGCCTTTATCTCTTGGTGATCTCGGACCACTTGTGTACAACAATTGACGAGACTATTAGGTTGGGGAGAATTCTCCCTGAACTCAAAATATTATACCGAAGGTACCCCTCTATCGGTAGGACTTCCTTGATTCGGCAAGACTTCATGTTGAAGGAAAAATCTCTTAGCGAGACCACCATGTTTCGGCAGGACATCTCCCCAAGCTCCTATTTTACATAGAGAGTTCCTTTCTTTCTGAGAGACCCCGATTGATCGGTAGGACATCTCCCCGATGCCAACCGCTTCGATGAGACCACCGTGGGTCGGCAAGACCTTTTGCCGAGATCCTCCTATTATACCAAAGGCACAATCCCTTCGGTGAGACTCCACTTGGTCATCGGGACTTCATGTCGAATTCAACCTTTCGACTAGATTTATGTTGTCGACCAGACCTCCTAGCGATGATATCTCCTTTCGCTGAGACCTCCTTCATTCGGCCAGATGTTACGCCAAACAAAAAATCTTTCGGAGAGACTAGCCTTGTGTGCAGCGTTTGGCAAGACTTCCTTTTGTTGGTGAGAGATATAGCAATCCATGGAAATTAAAATGTCTAGCTGACCGGTATATTCCCAATGAATAGAAGCACACTACTAATCGGCAAGACAATAGGAGGGTTTCAATGACTTTCTTCATCAGGACTTTTATTCCAAATCCATTTGAGGCATGATTTCTAACAAAATTCCTTGAGAAATACATTGGATGTATGATTTAATCCTACACAACAAAGTCCCCATTTAGCCTTCATGAACACCTAAAACATAGATTTCCCTTCCTGTTTGAGCCCGCAAGTGAAAATCAGGTAACACTAATATCCAGTAACCATAGGAGTACTAACCGGTTTGGAGTCATCCATTCCAAAATTCTTCAACAACTCTTTGACATATTTTGATTCTGAAATGAATATCCCCTTATTAATTTAATTTACTTGAAGCCCAAGGAAGAAATTCAACTCACCAATCATAGACATTTCAAATTCTTTTTGAATCTCTTCTACAAACGTCTTACACATACCTTCATTTCCTTCAAAGATGATATCATCAACATACACTACCACTATCAACATTTTGTTTCCTTCCACCTTGAAATAAAGATTGATGTCTGCAGAGCCCTTATTAAAATTTTGTTGTGTCAGATATCTATCCAATCTTGCATACCATGCTTTAGGAGCTTGTTTCAATCCATACAATGCCTTTTTCAACTTGCAAACCATATTTTATTTATTTGATAACTAAAATCCTTCTAGTTGTTCCATGTACACTTCTTACATTTCACCATTCAGAAATGTGGACTTGAAATCCATTTGATATACCTTGAAATCCTTGTTGGCAGAAAAATCCAAGAACATCTGAATTGTCTCCATTCTTGCCACTAGGGAAAATGTCTCCTCAAAGTCAATTCCTTCAACTTGTGAATAACCCTTGCATATAAGTCTTGATTTGTTTCTCACAACTTCACCACTCTCATTCAACTTATTTCTGAACACCCACTTTGAACCAATTACATTTTTTTTCACAGGTCTAGGAACCAGTTCCCATGTTTGATTATTCTCTATTTGTTGCAATTCCTCTTTCATTTCTCTTACCCAATTCTCATCTTTTCATGCTTCATTCATAGACTTAGGTTCTATCTTTGAAAGTAAACATAGATTTACCTCAACTTCTACCTTGCTTCTTTTCTTCACACCTTCACTCTTATCTCCAATTGTTTGTTCTTCAGGATGATTTATCTATATATACTTAGGAGTCTTAGTAGCAGGTTCTGGAGTTTCTTCTTCTTCTTCAATCTCTTCTTCTTCTTCTTCTTCTTCTTCTTCCTCCTTATTCTCTTTTGGTATTTTCTATAGATAGGATCATCTAGTTCAACTTCACTTATCTCAATAGGTCTGTGCATATCCTCATCAACCTTCACATTAGCACTCTCAAAAATCTTCCTCAATCTTTTATTCAAGCATCTATATGCTTTTCTACTAGTTGAATATCCAAGGAAAATCCCTTCATCAAACTTCCCAAGATTCTCATCATCTCTTTTAATGTAACATTTGCTTCCAAACACTTTAAAGTACTTCATAACTAGTAGGAATCTTACCAGTCCATAGCTCATAAGGAGTCTGTGTTGTTTCCTCTAATCTAAACTTTGTTAAGAACATAAACAATAGTGTTTATTTCCTCTCTCTAGTATACATCAGGTACATTTTATTCTTTCATCATGGTTCTTGCAACTTCCTGAACAGTCTAGTTCCTTCTCTCAACAACTCCATTCTGTTGCAAAGTTCTAGGAGTAGAAAAATGTCTCTTTATTCCATGCTCTTCACAAAATGCATTAAACTCACTAGAAGTGAGTTCTCCACCTCTATCGGATCTTAAACACTTGATTCTCAGGGTCACTTCATTCTCTACCCTTTCCTTGAACACTTTAATACCATCAAGAGCCCGAGTCTTCTCCCTAAGAAAAGCAACCCATGTCATTCTAGAATAATCATCAATAAGGAGCATGAAATACATTTCACCATTTAAAATTCCTGTTCTTGTAGGACCACAAATGTCTGTATGAATTAATTCCAGTATTTTGGTAGTTGATTGCTCTTTTCCTTTAAAACTACATCTTGTTTGTTTCCCCAATTAACAACTTCTGCAAATAGTATTAGCAGGCTTTGTCATTTTAGGCAGATCTCGAACAAACTTTCTCGAACTAATCCTGACCAGATTATCAAAGTTTATATGTCCCATCCTCCGGTTCCATGGAGAACTTTCATTAACTTGAGATACAAGGCACTGACCATCAACACCCTTAAGTTGATAGATGTTTCCATATGTTCCCCTTCCTGCAATAACCATAGTTCCAGACCCTTTTCTGATCTCACATGTATTATCCTGAAACACAAGATTGAAACCTTTGCTACACATTTGTCCAACACTCAAAAGATTATGCCTTAAGACCTTACCATAATAGACATCATTTGTACTGTGTATTCCATCAAAACTAATTGTTCCTTTCCCAATGATCTTAGCTCCAAAGTCATCTCCAAACATGACTAGTCCACCATCATACTTTTCAAGTTTAATGAACCTACTTTTATCTCCAGTCATGTGATTAGAGAAGCCACTGTCAATCACCCAATATTCTTCATCCTGTCTAGCATGAAAAGTAGTAACCAAAGTACCTTCCATCTCATCCTTCTTGCTCTTTGAACCACTTTCCCTTGTACATCCTCCAAAGTTAGCAAACACATATTTATTCTCTAAGGCTAGAAACAAGCATTCACTATCATCACCTTCAAAATTAGATTCATCATCAGAGATTCCAACATCTTCTTTAACATAATACAAATTCTTTTACTTCTTATCCTTCTTGTCTTTATGATCCCTGTTCTTCTAATGTACAACTCTATTTGGAAATATTGAAGCATAATGACCAATATTTCCACAACTAAAACATTTAAAAGGTAACAGACCTTTGTACTTACTGGTACCTTTCTTCAACTTCCTTGTAAATTTTTCTTCTAACTCATTTAAATCATCACTATCCAGATAATCTTCTATCTTTGTAGCTTTAAAGGTTGATTCTATCTTATCCTTTTCCTTTCCAAACTTCCTCATCTCAAATGCAGTCAAGGTGCCAAATAGTTGTTCTTTAGTAAACTTCTTAGGATCATATACTTCTTCAATGACTAAGACCTTATCACTGTAACTCTCTGGTAAGGTGATTAGAATCTTCTCTATTATATCTTCATCTGCTAGAGTATCCCCCTAATTCCTAACATCATTTGCTGCAAGATCAACCCTCTGGAAATAGCTTTCAATATCTTCACCTTCATCCATTTTCGTATTCTCATATTTGCGCTTGGTTGTTAGGTTTCTTGACAATCTCACTCTATCATTTCCTTCATAGAGATCTTCCAACTTTTTACAAACTCCATAAGAAGTGCCCAAAGAAATAACTTTTGTTTGCTTAGTCTTATATAAAGCATTTTACATCACATACCTCACCTTTTCATTCTCCTCATAAGTAGAAACCTCATCTACAGTAGTAGGACCACTTGTCGGTGCAACATACTTCATCTCAACAGCCTTCCAGGCCTTGTAACCAAGAGAGATTATGTAACCTTTCATTTACACTTTCCAGTCACTATAGTCATATCCATGAAACATAGGGATTTCCAATTAATGTGCCATTAGATCTACCTCAAGCGGTTAAGCTCACTTCTGAGGAACCAAAATCTCTAATACCAATTGTTGAAAGGCACACAACAACTAAGAGTGGGGGTGAATCAGTTGTCACCAAACACAAACTAAAATCTTCAAACACTTATCAATTTCTTATCCACTTAATTTTTTTATTAAGTATGAACATGAAATGAAAATAATAGAAAGAAATATCAACATAGGAAACACCAGTATTACATGGAAAACCCTATGAGGGAAAAACCATGGTGAGGATTAACTCACAATATAAAGTAATAGCAAAAACTGAATACAAGAGGCTCATTGCCAAGGGATCACTACCCAAATACAAAGGCTCACTACCTATAGAAAGGACTCACTGTCCAACAAGGAGGCTCACTACCTATAGATACAAAAGATAACAAAAAGATCCACCACAATAGATTACTCACATTCACAGCTTTGATCGGAATAATTGTACACACCGTCAACTCATTGCTTTTAGGAATATAACACATTAAAGTATTGCTACCTCAATTCACTTTCACACACTCTACTTTTCAAAATTGTTGAATACTTAATTGATTCATTCACAACATCTTGACTTGTATTTATACCCTCTTCAACCTTAGAAACTTTCTCCAAGGTCATCTACACATGCTTTATTTCATAAATTCAAATTACGTCAACAACTCAACATTCCTGTGGTGGAAAGGAATGGGAGTGGACCAAACCAACACTTAATCAAGACCCAAAACAATATCTCAGATCAATCACACACTACCTTAATTAATTATTAATCCTTCATATGAAGTGTAAACACCAAGTCGGCCAAACCTAATGAAAACACAAATAAACTTTGAATTACATGCTTCTCAACAAGAAGATACCATACAAATGATGTAACATGCTTCATCACATACTGAAACACATATTGGAAACCTTTAGATACATCTGTAGCAAGTGCAACAACCTTCATACACATAACACCTTTCATCAACCCATCTAGACTAAACAAACATACAAAGTAACTCTGGAACTCGCCTTCCAGAGCACCAACCATGAACACATTTTCTAGAACACGTAAACCACCTTAACAATCCTTCTACCAGATTTGCAAGACCTGAAACAAACCAATAGAGGACTTTGAAGCAAAAACATTTCTCCTAGTCCACAAACAAACAACTCTGCTAATCAGTTCACACACCGGTGAACACAATTTTCACTCTTCAACAAACCAGTAGCTACAAACCAGGAGATATCACCAACAGATGCCCATAAATAACACTTTAGATCCACACAATTATAGGATCAACACAAAATAAATTTGGAGCACAAACTGAAGCACATTCTAAACATACACAACTTTGACTTCTCTATTTATTGATTTTCTCAAAATTACTTGGTAACCCATCAGCATACCTGCAACACCATAAAGATAGCTCTATGTACTCACAACATCTCAACTATACATGCACAAACTGTAACATCTTGTACTGTGTTGACATCAATGACAACATTAATGACAACACCACCATTCATATTCATACTTGCAACATTCCTATGATGTCAAATTCATGAGGACATGCATTAGGAGTTGATTGAGAATGATTAGGTTCAATTGCATTAGGATCATCTCCAGAAACACAACTTGAAACATCTACCAAAGATTTCAATGACATCCATCATTTACCAAAACACATATCCATGATGAAATGTAAGAATTTTGTGAGATTTTAGATTTGGTAATTGACTAATTTTGAATGCAACATGTCTGGAAAATGTTATGTTTTTAAATGAAAAATTGTATGTTTGAAAATGCATTTTTATTTACCAATTAACCTTAATGTGAATAATTTCATAAAACAAAAATTATGGAAACTAAAATAGAAAGTTGAGTGCAAGAACACAAAATGTAGACTGAGGGTTTTTTAATGCCTAGAAATTCAGAAACAAGCCTAATCAAGGACTCATTTTCCCTCATTCGCCCATAGGTGAATGGGTCTTGTGTCAAGGTTTTGAAAAAGTAAATTACAAATTTTTGAGTTTATTTTTATGTTTTCATATTCTGGTTGCAAACAAGTAGTTATAGTTTCAGATTTCTAGAAAATTGCATCTAAATGAAAGAGTGAAATGATACTAAATGACAAGAAAAAAGACTTAATTTTAGATTCAATTTTGATTCAATTTTTTTACTTAAGTGATTGATCATGCAATTTTATGTAAACACTAGGCAAAATGAATGAGATTTTTAAAATTTTCAGATTTTAAAGAATGTAAAATTGTAAAACTAAAACCCTAAAAGAGATGCAAAGTAATACAAGTTAAAAACCTTAAACAAGATGAAATGCAATGCAAAGTAATGTGATAGGGTTTGAATAGACTTCAAATTTTATAATTTTGTTGTACAAAGTCGGGTTCACCAATATGAAACATAGAAAAATAGGTTCACTAAAATGGAAAGGGTAAATGGAGGTAT
This sequence comes from Sequoia sempervirens, assembly GCA_007258455.2. Classification (NCBI taxonomy): domain Eukaryota; kingdom Viridiplantae; phylum Streptophyta; class Pinopsida; order Cupressales; family Cupressaceae; genus Sequoia; species Sequoia sempervirens. The sequence continues at coordinate 290,571,100 of VDFB02353493.1, forward strand.
GATGGACCTATCTTCCTATTTTCATTATGAAATGAGATCCACACAATGAATTGACTTAAAACCCTTAAGTGAGTCAACTCAATGAGGGAATCTATTGATTTCCTTATGACTGAGGATGGGGGTATCAACTTGAACAAAATTTTTGGGAGAAAATATAAAAATAGAAAATCTACTTAATTTTGCACATTCAAACATGAAAAAAAAATTTAAACCTCAATACTAATGGAAATAGAAAAAATTCTACAAATCTAAGAAGGTTTGAGTGATGTGTACTAGTAACCAAAAGGTAGTTTCAGGAGGAAAATTGGGATTCATTCACCCATGGGAAAATGGTTCTTTTGTCAAGGTTTTCAAACAACTTTCGGGAGCCTCTAATGTCAATCTCCAGCTTTTTGTTTGATCCAAGTTTTAGTGTTGAAAAGTTAGAAATCAAATCTATAGGTGAGTTTTTGCATGATTTGATGACAAATTTGACAACTTTTTCAATCTTGCTCATTAAAAGATCTTCAATCCTTCTTCAACCTAAGATCTACAACACAAACACAAGAGGGTAAAATTGTTTGTTTTTTGGTGAATGGGGGTTTACCTTGGTTAGACCCCATTTAGGTAATTAAACCTTGAATTGAAATAATAAAATGTGAAAAGAATGATGAATAAACAATGCTATGTTGCAACTCACCAAACCCTTGAATAAACCTTTGGAAGTCTACAATATTTATCTTGATCTCACATGAAATGGCTTCAATGGATGAGGATCTTGATTCTTGAAATATGACTTTGAATACTTTCTTGAATCTTTGAAACCTGCATCATAATGTTAGCTCGAAAAACATGCATGATGCTTAAGAATTTGACATGATGCTTGAGGTCTTGATTGCTGCAATAAATCACTAATAAATATGCTCTTGAATGCCCTTGATCATAAAATTTTCTCTTGTGAAATTTCTCTCCAAAACTTAGTTTGCTTTTCTCTCTCTAGGATTTGAATGATGAAATAACCTTGTATTAATAGGTATGTATCCTTAATTTCTCAAAAAATAAACATTACAAGCCGACATCAAAATTTGAATTCAAGGATGTTAAAATACTGCCAAAAACATATTTTAAATTCAGGTTCAAAGGCCTAGGGTGGACCCATTCGCACATGGGAAAATGGTTCCCAGGTCCCTATTCCTGGAACAAACATTGCTCAAGGTAAACTATTATGTGTTGGCATTAATTATTGTCATGTTTCCCTTTCTAAAAATGTAATTTATTAGGATTTTAGATGTAACATAGGGCTTATTAAGGCATAATCAATTCCATTTTAATTAAGAGGGCCCAAACAAAATCTGAAAATGTAAAGCAGTACATTTTTCTACACTACACCCGCTTTAAAATAGGTACCCATTTTAAAGCAGGTACTTGTTCTATCTTTATATGAGAAATAATGAATAAATTAGGAATGGGAACCCATTTCAAAATGGGTACCCATTTAAGGTAGGATCCTAAATGGTAATGGGTACCGATTTTGTTTTAAGGCTTGAATATTTGATATTAAACAAGTATCCATTTTTCTAAATAGCTATCCATTCTTATTAGGTTTTTTCTTCACCTAACACTTCCCTCACATGTGGACCCAACTTCTTGCTTTTACCCATTTTTAAAAAACTATTTTTCTATTGTAAATAGAATTATTATTTTTAAATATAATGTTTGTATTATATTGTGATATCCTCGAGTTTTACCTATTGTAAATGTGCAAAAACAACTAAAATGCAATGGAAAAACACAAAGAAACACCTCAAGATTATTAGCCTAAGGAATTATTAATACAAAGAGATAAAATGAAAAAAGGATTACAAATGATAATACCTTATCTTTGCAACTAAAACTCCTTGGTTGGCCCTTGATTTTGGATTACTTTGTGTGCTCCTTAGATGGCTATTGATGTACCTGAATGCAACATTAAGTAGATGGTGGGATGCAAATGCAGATAGCTAAAATGGATGGTCATATGAGAGAAAATGAGTGCACAAAATGACAACATAAGGTTGCTCAAAATGACTAAGTGTTGAAAATGCCTTAGATGGGGTATTTATAGAGGAATTTGAATTCTCTAGAGAATTCAATGGTTGAGATATCCAACAAGGCCAAGATGAAGGGCTATGGTGAGTTGAGGACTCACAAGCCCTCACATCTTTACATGTAGAATGTGAAGTGGCTAAGGGTATGATGATGTGTAAGTGAGGTGGAATAAGGACAAGTGATGTGTAAGGACATGTACCTTGGAAGTACATTGGGAGATGAGAAGATTCCTTGGAGGAATAAATATGAATTAAAACTTCACATTCTTGGGAGAATCTAGTGGATAAGAGAGGGTCTCCAAAAAGGTGGGAGTTTGTCACATGTGACTTGATGTGACAAGTCAAAGATTCTAGAAGATGCATGGGAAGAGGGGATTCTAGGAGGAATAAAATTAAAAATTCACATGGGGAAGAGGGGAACCTAGGGTGAATAAAAAGGAATTAAAAATTCCTTGGGGGATGGGGAGAGTTGACCAAGGTACTAATTAGGATTAATTAATCAATAATCAAAGGATAACTAGGGGTAAATGAGGATTAGAAGCCAACTTGCAAAAGTTGGAGGATGTGACACATCCTAATCAAGGATTAGGCATGTGCACATCCCTAATGAAAAGATTAAGAGATGGATTAGGATTAGATGAAAATGACATGTGAGGGGATAAATAAATATTATTTATTTAATTCATTTGATGAAAGGAGGATTAAGGAGGGTAAGGTATTTAATTATTAATTAAATAATAGTAATATTACTTAATTAATGCAAATAAAAGGATGTTTAGATGAAAGGGGATAAATTTGGATAAATTAATTATCCAAATTTAGGTGTCTACATTTTTCACCTCTTTGAGATGGTGTTATGAAGTAGCATCATTTCAAAGAATGTTAGAACATAGAACCCAAAAGAAGATGGTTAGATTGGAAAAGATGCCCCAGTCATTCAAAGGAGTGACTAGGAAGGAAAAAAATGATGGGGGTGAAGATGAAGATTAGGGATTGAGGATACCCCCTCAAGAGGACATGCAAGTTCAAGAGAACACGGGTGTGCTCTCAAAATGGATTAGATGATGCAAGGGTAGATTAAGAAGATGATGCAAAGGAGTGGAATGATAAGCAGTAGGAGATGGATGAAGCACAAATGGATTTAAAATGATGTTTCCCCAGTCAAGATACAAGCGAAAATGGGTGGATGATGGATGGAGTGTCATTGATGAGGGAATGATATATCCTGAAACAACATGAGGATAGGGAAGGATACATTCTAATGAGTGTTGATGAGGGAAGGATACATCCCAAAACAACATGAGGATAGGGAAGGATACATCCCAATAAAAAGGGTTGTTGATGAGGGAAGGATACATCCCGAAACAACACCAAAGTATAGGGAAGAATAAATCTTGATGATGAGGACGATGATGAGGATGATTGGATTGAGGCTTGTAACAAGGCTATGGATAGGACCAAGGATGAGATTAGATGATTTGTGCAAGATATGAGTTGATGAGGATAGGATTGAGATGTGAGATGGATGAAAGGTATAAAGATGATGGGGAGTGTTGTTGATGATAAGAGATTGGATGGGTAGCAGAGGGATAGTGATGAGGGATGAATGCATGGATGGGGAAGATGAAATGCAACCCTAATGCAATTTTCCATCTTCAGAGCACTTATTTTCTCTATAGCATAAGACACCAAGTGTTAGGGTATGTGGAACCAAGACAGATTAGTGTCTAATGCATGAAACAAACACAACAGATAAGAAGGCTATCCCAACACCCCAAAGTCACCATGACTTTGGTCGGGCCAGGTATTAGAATAACCAAAAGCACACGAGGATGCCCCAACATAACACAAGACCACAAGGATCTTGGTGGGTACTACGTGGGACAACCAAGAAGACACAAACAAACAAAAGATCAATACATGCCCCTATGTGTACCAGTCAAAGCACACCATGATATGACTGATCAAGGCGACCATGACGAGGTGTGATAGGGAGCTCAAATGATAAAGAAAAGCCAAAAGCATCAAAATATCACAATTGAGGTCAAATGACCTTCACCATAGGATCAAAAGGGATGGATGGGGTTGATGAGGTCTATTAGGAAGGATGCATCCTGTTGAGACCAAAGATGATGGATACTAAACTAAAAGATCATTATGACATAGGATGCTCAAAATTGATTGGATCTCATGATACAAGTGGATCTCATTTTTTTAAGAACCAGCCAGATAAGGGCATAGCTTGATGACATGACACAAGGGAGATAAGACACGAGACAGAAGACTAACATATCCTAGTGACCTAGGGTCTCGGGGGTTGATAAAGATTAACCTTTCCTACGTGAAAGTGCAAAGCCCTCGTAGTCTGATAAAAGTCTATCAACTGACTATGGATAAAAGCAAAAAGAGGATGATGAAGACTAATGGTGGATGACAAGGACCAGAGGGACAAAAGCATAGACTGATGATAGATGATAAAGGAGTGGGAAAAAAATCCCTGGGGGCATATCAAATGATCGACCTTGCCTATGTGAAAGCGCAGGGGAAACATAGTTCAAAAAAAGATTAAAATGATGGGACTGATATGATGAAATAGGATAGACCTGTTGGATTGGATAGGATGATGGTGATCACACAAAGCTCAGGAATGGGATAGTGGTCCAAATCATCAAAATGAATTGGGAGGATGATATGATAGAGAGATGAATGATTAGAAAGGATAGGAGATTGAAAATATGTGTAAAAGAAGTAGAAGTGATGGTGATGAGATAAATGGCATTGGGTTGCATGGGGGGAGGCCAATAGCCAGATACTAATGACAAGACATTGTGAGATGGGATGAGGATAAATATGAAAGAATGGATAGAGAGATAGGGATGGGGGGTGGAAGGGATTGTTTGGATGGATAGGAAGATAAAGATTGGGAGATGAAAGGGATGCTAGGATAGATGGATAGGAAGATAAGGATGGGGAGATGGAAGGGATGTTGTGATAGATGGATAGGGAGATAAGGGATGTTATGATAGATAATGTCTCCAATGACTATGTCACAAAGGAAGTAGATGCCCCCACTCTAGATATGTCATGTATGATGAGGCATGAGGGATGGAAGACGAGTGGATGGGAAGATAAAGGAGATAACTAGAGAAGGATAGGATGGGTGACTAAGGAATAGGATAGAGCATAGATGAAGGGAATGTATACCAAGAGGTGTCCAAAGCATGCATAGATAGGTGCCCCTATTTTGATCAAGATCACAAGAAGGATGGAGGGATGGGAGAAATATGGGATATGATGGTAGGATGCAGAAGATAGGTGGGATGGAGGGGATGAATGAAGAGGATGTATAGTAGGAAGATGGGTGCATAGTTGGAAGCATAGCAGGAAGCATAGCAGATGGAGGGAATGTATATCAGGAAGTTGCCCCCAAGTGTGGAAAAGGATGGATGGGGATTTACACATGAAGCCTGTTTACTAGGTTTTCATCACGGTACTTATCCAAGGTGCTTGTTTGCAAATTTTTCACCATTGAATGAATTATTTCTCTTTAATTTTTTGTTTTGTTTTTAGATTTTTTTTTTTACTTTTTTTGGATTTTTTTTTTTTTTTTTTGACTTTTTGGATATCATGCAAAAGGAGATGGATAAGGATAGGGAGGTGAATAAGAGGATTTAGAAGACATACAATAAGGAGGTGGATGAAGGACTTAAGCATCAAGTTCCATACAAGGTGTTAAGAGCCCATGTTTGAAGTGATTGTTGGATGTTGGTGCAATCTTATTAGGATAAATGGGTTATGCAAGAGGATGAATTAGAGGGATTTGATGGGGAGGTATGTGGGATAATGGATGAGGGACTAGAAAGGGTATGGATAGAATGATGGGGTAGGTATGTGATGAGGTGGTGAGTTCAAGACCAACATTGGCACATACGATGACAGATGTGAAATGATAAGAGGATTAATGGATGGAGAATGCAGGGATAATGGAGGAGATGGCATAGTGAATTTCGGGACATAGGGACCCAAAATTGATATAGGAGAGGGTGGATAAAAATTATTAGCTTTTGGATTAGAAACTTTGGATGTTGTTACATATTTTTCATTTGAACGTGTTGCATCTTTTTTCTTTGGGATCCACATGGTTTTGATCTTTGCTTTGGTGGACCTTTGCGGGCTACGGATTTGATTTTGATTTTGGATTTTATTTTTCTTTTCTTCAACATGTTTTTAAGAGGGAACATGAGAAGCTTTAGATTCATGTGGATGTTTAGATTGATGCATTTTTATTTTGGCATCCAAAGTGATTTTAATAGTAATGGGATGGGTGTAAGGAGAAGGATGGTGTGGAATGATGGTGGTAGGATCTTGTGGATTATATGTGGATGGAGGATGTGTGGGTATGTTCCTTTGTTGATCATGAATATGGGATATGAGAGTGGGATGTTTATGATGGGTGATATGGATAGGTGATGGATGGATAATAGGATGAATAAGACAAGATGGAGGAGGTGATTTTGGGATATAAGGGCCCAAAATGGACTTAGGACCTGGAGAAGACATGGACAGGGTAGATGGAGGATGAGAGATGGTGGATAGAGGGATGTAAGGACCCATGATGGATGGAGTGGATGAAGGATGGGAGATGGTGGATGGAGGGATGTAAGGACCCAAAATGGATGGATCGGATAAAGGAGGAATATGGACGGTTTTTTTGAGGTGATAGGATGAAGGAGGAGGGATGGTAGCAAATGATCTAGTGGAGCGATGGGAGGAACCTCTTATCTTTTTAGAAGAGGATCAGGGAAGATGTGTGGAGGTTGTACCAACATTCTTGGATTGGGAGTTGTGAGTAGTACATCCAAGACCTTGTGTACACAAATGTTCTTTAGCTTGGATGGGCTCTATAATGCCTTGCTTATGAAGGCCTAAACCTTTTCCTTGATAGTTCATTCTCTTCATCATTCGATCTAGGATAGGATTTTTGTTATTCTGGAAGAATGATGCAAGTCCATTATTAGGTGGGGGAGGATGGGTGGTGTATATGCTCTATTTTTCTTCTACAAGGATACCACCATGGATGAATGTGAGAGGGACGAGGGGATATAAACACGATATTGGGATGGGAGAGCTAGGTGACAATGGAGGATCGTGAGATGGAGATGATGGGGTAGCAACATCCTGATCAAGCAGAGTAAGTAGTAAGGGATCGAGAGAGGAATTAGGTAATATGATAAGATCTTGACTTGTGGCAATGGGTGATGAAGGTCCATACGATGGAGTGATTGGATCTTGAGTGCAAAGGGAACCATGGGATGGAGTGGATGAAGGAATATGAGCTTGAGATGGACTGGATGGAATTGTGGGATCTTGATGTGGAGGAGGGGATATGGTGGTATGCTTTGAATCAAACTCTTGGAATGACTCATCTTGTGTGGGTGACATGATAACAGAGTGTTGGAGGGACTCTTCAAGTGCGGGAGATGAAAGTATGGAGGATTCATTAGGTTCATGGAAATGGGTTTTAGTGTTACTAGGAGTGGGAGGAGTGGATTGGATTTGGGTATCTTTGATGGAGTGGGTGGGTCTAGGAGTAGAGGGGGTGAATTGGACTTGGGTTTCTTCAATGGATTTAGTGGCTCTCAAAGTAGGAGATGGGGGTTCAATGGATTCAGTGGATTCAATGTGTTGAGTGGTGCTAGGGGTGGTAGCATCAATGATAGGTGTGGGATGGAATGGTTCCACAATTTCAAGTGGTGGATTGGGGATGTCTTCTTTGTCATAAGTTCTTGGAGAACTTCTCGAGTGAGGAACTTGCATACTTGAGGTTGAGATGGCATGATAGGAATAGATGGAGGATTAGGGATGGGTGGAGGACTAGCATTATGGATTGGCGAGCTAAGGTTAGACAGAGGAATGGGATTGGGTATAGGACTAGGAGTAGATGGGGGGTTAAGGTAGGGATATTGGAATGGTGAATTAGGATATGGGGACGCGGATGATAGATTAACACAAGAGGACGCTGCTGGTGGATTGTAGTAATGATATTGAGATGGTAGGTTAGGATAGGAAGATTGAGATGGTGGATTAAGATAGGAAGACGTGGATGGTGGATTAGGATAGGGAGATGTGGATAGGGAGATGTGGATGTTGGATTAGGGTAAGTTGATGGGGATGTAAGATTAAGATAAAAAGGTGTGGACGTAAGATTAGAATAGGTTGATTGGTATGGAGGATTAGGATAATGGGACATGGATGAGGGAGTGTAAGAGGAGTATTGGGTTGGCAAATTAGGATAAGAGGATGCAGGTGTTGGATAAGGGGATGATGTAGATGAAGGATGTGACAAATATGCAGATGTGAAAGATACTAGACATCCCTTGTCAAAGGTAGCATAAGGAGCGTGATTAGGCATGGGTGAAGACATAACGGGATAGATTGAAGGGTGATTGGATCTTTGGAAGCGGGAGGAGAAATTTTACTAGCGATGACAACGTCAAGGGGATCTATGTCATATACCTCTTGATTGATAAGACTTTCATTATTGTCATTGATGTAATTAGGGTTTCCCTTGACTACTATCGATGGAGGATAAGGGTTCATGATGATGAAAGGATAAATAGGAAGGATCAAAGATTTCAGATGGAAACGGACTAAAGCTCAAGTTAGGATTTAGGTCAAGTTCATATCAAGATTGGATTAAAGATTAGATCACGATGATTGGATGATGTGATAGGATTGATTCTGATTTGATTATCAAAGGATGACTACGACACTAAATCTACCTTGAGATGGAAGTAGATTGATTGGGTCGAAGGTGATCAGATAGGGATGTGACTAGATTGGATTTGATAAAATCGATCAATGAATGATAAGATTGAATGATGGATCAGATAGGATGATGAGAGGGATTGGAAAAACCCATTTGAAGATTACCCTAGGTGACTTAGGATACTAATTGATCGGATTAAAGGATGAATGGATGATTGTAGCATCGAATCCACCTTGAGATTGAAGGTGAATGGATTGGGCCAACGATGATGATGATCAATTCAGACACTTAGGTCAATTCGGATAATAACCTGAAACAAATTTCAAGGGATTTGGATGGGAAAATGATAAGGGATGTGTAACCTATAGATGCTTGAGGATGATGTATCGATGCGATTCAGATAATGAACGAATGAGCTCAGCAGAATGTGGATGGACCAAAGCTTAGATTGGGATAAGATTAAAGCTCAAATTAGGATTGGTTCCACCGGTCATATTTGGGAACTGGATCTGTTTATTGTTTGTTTGCCAAATTTTTATTGTAGAGGGGCGAATTTTCCCTTCCCGGGTGAATCTTCCCTCACAAAGGGGTGAATTTTCCCTTCTGTAGGGAAAATTTTCCCCACTATAGGGAAGATTCGCCCCACTACAAGGAAAATTTTCCCCATTGCAAGAAAGATTTGCCCCACTACTTGTGGACTCTCCAAGTAGGTAAACAAGCTATTAGAATGAAGCGACGGGTGATTGGAATGGGGTGTTAGATAATTGGATTGAGGAAATAGATGATTGGATTGGGAAAAGGAATGATAGGAGTGGATGAATAAGCACTCAAAACTGGTAAACGATTGCTTAGAATGGATGAAGGACTCTCAAGTCATGGAAATGAAAGCTCAAAACAAGTAAACAATTGATTAGAAAGGATGAACAACTATCAAAATGAGGAGATGGATGCTTGGAATGGATGAAAGATTACTCAAAATGAGTAAACAAAGGATTGAAAGGGATGAAAGACTACTTGGTCAAACGGATGTTGGAATGGCTAAGCAAAGGTTTGGAATGGATAAAAAAAGGTTTGGAATGATTAAACAGAGGTTTCAAAGGTTTAGAATGATTAAACAGAGGTTTGGAATGATTAAACAGAGGTTTGGAATGATTAAACGAAGGTTTGGAATGATAAAAATGGGGGTTTAGAATGATCAAATGGGGGTTTCAGAGGTCTAGAATGACAAAATGGAGGGTTGGAATGATTAAATAAAGGTTAAGAATGATTAAATGATGGTTTAGAGGATAAATGGAGTGATTTTCACTATTCATGAGGGAAAATTTGCCCCACTACAGTAAACAGGAGGGAAAATTTTCCCCACTGTAGCAAACAGAAGGGAAAATTCACCCCACTATAGTAAATAGGATGGAAAATTCTCCCCACTGTAGCAAACAGAGACTTGGTTTTGATGAAAATGACTATGGAAAGGACTTAAAATGACAATAATAAGGTCGAATTGTCAAAAAGTTTACTAGTTTCTCACAAGAAGGAACTTTCAAACAAGCACAATCCTACGATTAGTATTAAGGTTATGGTCAATAAAGGTCTTAATCTAGGATGCACAAGGTGTCTAGGGAGTCCTTGATATACTCTCGGTACGTGAGGCACAACCGTGAATACCAATCTGTCACAAGTGTGAGTTGGGAACCCTAGCAAGATACTTAAGGGATCAGACCAACTCTTCACGTCTATCTAGGTATCACCCTAGCTTCGATGCTCCACCAATTATGACACAACTAGATTGAGGTATAACTTTCACTCTGCCCCCTTTATATACCCTACTGGTACGCATGGTTGGAATCGTCCCTTGGGGTGATGAAATCCCCAAGCAGGTTCCACTAAAAAGAACGCACTAATCATTTCCAACTACTCCCTAGGCTCACACGAAGTGCAAGGGGAAAGTGAAAAAAATAATGCCCCCTTGGGTGACACAAAAAGATAGACACACCAAGAAATGAATATTACTTCCCCTAATTAAACTATGTTCGTAGATTAATGAAAACAACAAGGATAGCTTTTAAAATTTGAGCAAATGGATAGCCCTGCAAGAAAATGTTAGTTATTTTATCCTTCATTCTTCATCAATTACACAAGAATATGCTGCAAAAAATTAGCAAAAACACAAAAATTCTTGCAAAAAACAACGTTAGGGGGTTAGAATTGGAAAATAGCAAAAAATTGGAGCAAAAACTAAGATAAAACGGTCATTTTACCTCTCAAAACGTGTTGTTTTGGGGTGTATTTGGCCCTTTGCAGTAACCAAGAGGGGAAATTTTCCCCACTGTAGTAACCAGGAGGGAAAATTCACCCCACTGCAATGACCAAGAGGTGTAGTCACCCCTCTGCAACAAATTTGTTAGAAACAGACAATGGAAGAGGGTGTATCTGCCCCTCTGCAACAAAATTGTTAAAAACGTAATATATAATAGGGGGTAAGTGAAAACAAACTAATTCCCCCTTTGGGTAACACAAAAAGATAGACACAATATTAATTCCCCTAATTATACTATGTTCCTAGATTAACGAAAAAAGCAAGCATAACTTTTAAAATTTGAGCAAACAGATAGCCCTGCAAGCAAATGTTAGTTGTTTTATCCTTCATTCTTCATTAATTACACAAGAATATGCTAAAAATGTTAGAAAAAACCAAAAATATTCTTGCAAAAAACAACGTTAGGCGGTTAGAATTGGAAAACAACAAAAAACTGGAGCAAAAACTAAGCTAAAACAGTCATTTTACCTCTCAAAATGTGTTGTTTTGGGGCGTATTCGCCCCTCTGCAGTAACTAGGAGGGAAAATTCACCCCACTGCAGTGACCAAGAGGGCGTAGTCACCCCTCTGTAGCAAATTTGTTAGAAATAAACAATGGAAGAGGGTGTATCCTCCCCTCTGCAACAAACTTGTTAGAAACAACATATGGAATAGGGCGTAGTTTCCCTACTGCAGTCAAATGGAGGGCGCAGTTGAACTTTTATAGCAGCAAGAGGGTGCAGTTGAACTTCTGCAGTAGTAGGAGGGCATAGTTGAACTTCTGTAGTGAAATGTTAGCAAGAAAAATTTAAACCAGGGCGTAGTCGCCCTTCTACATTAAAATGTTAAAAAAAAAGTTTAATTAGGGGCATAGTCACCCTCCAATAAAATGTTAGCAAACAAAGTTTAATTAGGGGTGTAGTTTCCCTTTTGCGGTGAAATAGAGGGTGTAATCACCTTTCTGTAGTGAAACAGAGGGTGTAATTGCCTTTTTTCAATGAACAAGAGGGCATAGTCACCCCTTTGCAGTGACCAGGAGGGCGTAGTCACCCCTCTACAGTGACTAGTAGGGCGTAGTCGCCCCTTTGTAGTAACCAAGAAGGTGTAGTTGCCCCTCTGTAGTGACCAGGAGGGTGTAGTCGCTCCTCTGTAGTGACCAGGATGGCATAGTCACCCCTCTACAGTGACCAGGAGGGCATAGTCACCCCTCTGCGACCTGTTCCTGCAAAAAATCTCAACAATAACAAACATAAAATAGAGGAACCCACTTGTGGGTCCCACAGAGCATGCCGAAAATGTGATATCCTCGAGTTTCACCTATTTTAAATATGCAAAAACAACTAAAATGCAATGGAAAAACACAAAGAAACACCTCAATATTTTAGCCTAAGGAATTGTTAATACAAAGAGATAAAATGAAAAAGGATTGCAACTGATAATACCTTCTCTTTGCAACTGAAACTCCTTGGTTGGCCCTTGATTTTGGATTGCTTTGTGTGCTCCTTAGATGGCTATTGATGTAGCTAAATGCAAGATTAAGTAGATGGTGGGATGAAAATACAAATAACTAAAATGGATGGTTAGATGAGAGAAAATGAGTGCACAAAATAATAGCATAAGGTTGCTCAAAATGACTAAGTGTTGAAAATGCCTTAGAGGAGGGGGTATTTATAGAGGAATTTGAATTCTCTAGAGAATTCAATCGTTGAGATTTATCCAACAAGGCCAAGATGAAGGGCTATGGTGAGTTGAGGACTCACAAGCCCTCACATCTTTAGATGTATAATGTGAAGTGGCTAAGGGTATGATGATGTGTAAGTGAGGTGGAATAAGGACAAGTGATGTGTAAGAAGGACATGCACCTTGGAAGTACATTGGGAGATGAGAAGATTCCTTGGAGGAATAAATGTGATTTAAAAATTCACATGCTTGGGAGAATCTAGTGGATAAGAGAGGGTCTCCAAAAAGGTGGGATTTTGTCACATGTGACTTGATGTGCCAAGTCAAAGATTCTAGAAGATGCATGGGAAAAGGGGATTCTAGGAGGAATAAAATGTGAATTAAAAATTTACATGGGGAAGAGGGGAACCTAGGGTGAATGAAAAGGAATTAAAAATTCCTTGGGGGATGGGGAGAGTTGACCAAGGTACTGATTGGGCTTAATTAATCAGTAATTAGAGGATAACAAGGGTTTAATGAGGATTAGAAGCCAACTTGCAAAAGTTGGAGGATGTGACACATCCTAATCAAAGATTAGGCATGTGCACATCCCTAATGAAAATATTAAGAGATGGATTAGGATTAGATGAAAATGACATGTGAGGGATTAAATAAATGTAATATTTATTTAATTAATTTGATGAGAGGAGGATTAAGGAAGGTAAGGGATTTTGCAGAATTAAGGGTATTAATTAAATAATAGTAATATTACTTAATTAATGCAAATAAAAGGATGTTTAGATGAAAGGGGATAAATTTGGATAAATTAATTGTCCAAATTTAGGTGTCTACATATATATTGATTAAAAAATAAATTCTTTATTAATAAAAATATCTTTAGTATATACATTTAAAAGATATTAAGTATTTTTATATAATTTTCTATTTATTTTTGAAAGAGTGTCTTAATGTAATTACATGAGTTGACCATTGATCTAATCTTGTACAAAGTTAGGCTCATTCTCCTAACCTTTATCTATTATTATTTACACTTTATGTTTATATTTTGGCCATGAGTTATAAATTTTTATATGCTCTCATTTATTCTACATATATAGACTCCTGATGTCTAGACATTGATTCATGCTTAGAAATAACCCCTTCATTATCTTAGGTATTTCCCATGAGTTTGGGATCAATCTCATTATTGTAGATTTGACCACTAAATCTATAAATTTAAATTTAATTTTTTTTATTCCCATTTCTTTCTCTAGTCATTTTTAGTTGATAAAATACATGTTTATGCAAGTTGTTCTATCTTGTATTTAAGGAAATTTAGTTGCAATAATTCGTCATATTCTCACATACTCTCTCATCCTAGATCATTTGTGTTGGTGTGAATGAGGTATATTACTTAACCCAATTACCTCTTATATCCTATTCATAATTTACTTAAGGAATTCTTAGTCCATTATCACTTTATGTCTAAATTCATAAGATTAAGGCACATGTCATAATATTATGTTGTCATGTGCGTCACCTTGGCCTATATAACCAAGGTGTTCTCAATATAATTTTAATTAATTAATTAATCATGTTCATGTACACATGTGCATTTATATCATTTGATATAATAAATTTATTCCCTCCTATTCATAATCCCTATAATAATTAAATAATATTTTTATTATTTAATTAATATTCACCTATCACGATTTTCATCCTAAATATATTGGAATCATATCACCCCTAAGTCCTAACCTAAAGTAAATAACTAAATTTAATTATGTGTATATCCCTACCTTCATCCCATCCCTTTTGCTCCAAAAAATTAAATAATAAATAAAATTTAATTCTATTTTCTCTCTCACATGTTCCATTCTCCATCACTTTTCATTAGTTCCCTAATCCTCACTTAATTGTCTCATTAATAATGTGTATATTCACTTAATCTTTGATTAAGTGGGGTCAATTTTTCCAACTTTCTATCTCACCCACCTTGTCCTCTAACCTTAAATTCTCTATTTTTTGAAAAAAACACCCCATGTACTTGGAGGTATGGGTCTTTTCCTCAAATTTATAAATGGGTAATTTTAAATTCCCCACTTATCCTCTTTGACCAAATATGACAATAATTTCCTTTATGAAAAATCTTACATATGGTACCCCCATGTACCACATGTTATCTCACCTCCTCTCATTGTGCCACTTAGCACAATCTCCTTGCTTGAGAAAAATCAAACCATTTTGACCATTGATCTTATCCTATCCCTTCATCTTATTTCACCAAAATTTATTTAACCTCTCCACACTTAGCAATTTTCAAGAAATCACTCACTATTTCATAAAAGCAATGTTATGCTCCCAAAAATTTGAGCACACATATCAGATCAAGCAAACGAGATGCTAGAAATTTGAAATAGATGAATAACCAAGATCTTTCTATGAGAGAGATAAGCTATAAAATTATAAATGAAACAACACAATTACATACCCAATATTCTAGGAGATGTGTAAATGTCAAGATGACAAGATTGCATTAAAATCTCAAAAAAATATGTAGAATAAGGGTAAACCCATAAAACTGGTTTACAATTCCAAAGAGGAAGGAAAAATGCATTTTTCTAAGGAAAAATGCATTTTTCTATGGAAAAAACTTTAGAGGGTTCGCTAGAACTAGGAGGGTTCACTAGAACCCCCTAAAGGGTTCAATAGAACCAGGGGGTTTGAGCAAACCCCCCTTTAATGGGTTTATTTTTTAATTGCATTAAAGGGGGATTCTCTAGAACCAAGGGGGTTCGAGTGAACCCCTTGGTTCTAGCAAACCATAGTTCACTAGAAGCCCCCTTTCCCCCCTTCTCCCCCTCTAGCACCAAAAATCTCTAGAACTTTTCCCTTCAAAGCTCGAGTTGAGGATGAAAATGGAGGAGACTTCATAGACCCAACTGGATGACGGTAGTCAGAACGAGCTATCCAATGAATATAATTTTAATATGTTTTGGTTTTATTATGTATTTGTTTTTTTTACTTTGATTAAACATAGGTTTTTCATCAAAAATAAAGCTCTTCATTCTACACATGTGGAAAAATAGCAGATTATTAAAAAAAAATTGAAAAATATTAGTGCACTAGATATTGAAGTCCTTGATCCAACAAAAAAAATTGAATTTCGATACATACAAAAATACAAGCTAGGTAGTGACTTTATATATAACTAAGGAGATGATGGAAGTGGTAAATCCAACCAATAGGAATGTACCACCAAAAGTGGAAAGTGTTCCACCCTTTAAGGAAGGAAACACCACACCACTTATCTCCTAGTTATTAAATAATAAACATATTTTATTATCCTAAGAAAGCTTAAAAAAAGTTTAGGAAAAGAAAGCTTTGACTTTCCTTCGTTCACACAACTTGCGTTCTGTCAATCAAGGCTTGTAGTTATACCTACAACTATGGGTAAATTTTTCAAACTGCCCATTGAATAGAGGTTGAAAAGATCAGAATCAAGGTCTTGATGATCATTAGGTTGGCATGCCTTCTTCTACAAGGGCTATGACTTGGTTACCGTTACACTCAAAGCCAAAGGGTAATGCTCGAAGCTTTGTGGCAAGAAATTTTTTACATACAAAAGGCATGGATAAAAAATCAATGAATAATCAAGTGGTCATTGACAAAAATCACTATTAGCATTCGGGTGTTTCATAATGGATCTTTTTGAGTTATATTTTGGGGTTAAAATATTTGTACGGGTTGTGTTACAACTCATTCTAAGTTATTTTGTAAAGGTTATTGGGTCTTAACTTGGGCTTTTAAATGTTTCATCTATGTATGGCTTGGGAAAAAACTCATTTTGAGTTGTTTTGTAAGGGATGTGTAAATTCTCATTTTTAGGTTAGACTGAGTCAATTTTGCATTTTGAACTACTAGCATTTTGTTCAAATGATGTAATTAGTCCATGCAACTACCCTATTGTTACTGGGGTGATAAGTAGAGGTTTTCTTACTGGTTCTTTCCTACCAGTATTCCCCCGTGAACCATTTTTTGTAAAATTAAAATATTTATATAATAAAATATTAGTGGCTTGCCACTTTTGCCGAAAAAAAAAAGTGTAGGAAAAACCTAGGACTAAGGAAAATTAAATTAACCCACTAGGAAAATAAAAACCTACACCAACAACCCCCTTAAGTGCAACTTAGGAGGATGTAAAATATGATTGGTCCTGGAAAATGAGGCCATGTTAGGTACCCATGTACATATAAAATCCCCTCGCCCCCAAAGAAGAAGAAGCCCCATCCCACAAAAGGTAGTATTCCTCCTATAATAGATAGGGAAATAAAGTGGAAGGACAGAGAAATTCCTCCAAATAAATCCAATGGTAGATGCTTGAATATGGATGTAGAAGATGGTCCATGATCATTGAACAACATTCCTCTCTTTAGGAAGAAACAAAACCAATGGCGTATGGAATCTATCTCTCTAGTATTGAAAGTAATATGTAGGAAGAAAGTTAAAAATGTATTAAATCTTTGAAGTCTTCTCATGTGTTTCCTTGTCCATGGTATATGGTGATGTCACAATCAAATAATAAAGTGATAATTTCCAAGACTGTGTGTAGTTTAATGTTGAACAATATCCAAAGATAATAATGGTTTGATAATAGTTGTGAAATGATTGTCATCAAAGGGGAGATATAACCCCTCAAATATGTTCTCCAAATTTGAAATGTGAGACTCCATAAACAAGTTTGAAATACATGTCAAGAAATCATCCCACAGAGTTATATTTGAAATACTATGTATGTCATGTTGCAAGAAGTCATTGAAAGCTTTTGAAGAAGCAACACTAAATTCTAAAGTAGAAACATATGCAAGGACAAAAGAGTGGTCCTCAAAGAGAAGATGTATATCCTCAATAGTGTTATCTAGCTGATCTAAAATTAGGGACTCTACAAACAAACAAGAGATTTCTAGTAAAAATTAGTCCAAGTGGATTGAATCTAGAAGACATAAATGACCTTATTGCAATGAATCACTAGAAGCCTTCAAAGAATCATCTCAAGAATTTGAAGTAGCAATAGGTATTATTGATGGGGTATCAATGAATTGATCATGTACACAAGATTTGACCACACAAGATATGGGTAACATAAAGCTCAGTATCACCCACAATAGCATGGTTATCCAAGGAAACACCACTTTTATATGAAGATCTAATGTCTCCATACAACTATTGGATGATGGAAAAATTAGTGAAAAGGAACTCAATGTGCTCTACATGATGCAGAATATCCTCAAAAATAGTAAAACATTTTAGTCCATAGACCATGTCATTATTGTTAAACCATACATTATGTTGATCACAGTCACTTGGCTCAAGAAAAAGTCCAAGAAGATAGGGTAGTAGATCATGCTCAAGGAAATGATTCTTTATCGCTTGTTTCCAAGATAAATAATTCTTTGAAGTTAGCTTGAAAATATAAGGATGGAATATTTTTTTAAGAGACATGCTTAACCCCCCATAAATGGAACTTTATCTTAGTTCATGATGATATATTGCCTTTACAATCCCCCCAAGATTGATACAAAAAATCCACTTTAAGTGATTGTAAAAAGAGACATCAAGAGACACCCCCCTTTTCACTAGTCTCAAAAATCACCCCCAAGATATTACAATGTTAGAACTTTATGATTTAGTGCATTTACAAAGTTTTTTCCAAGATACAATGCTCAACAGGCTGACAATGGTTAAAATTACAAATTTTGGTATAAAATGAACTTGAGACAAAATATGTAAAAAATAGTTCTATAACTATGTAGTGCTCTTCAATACCTTTCTAACTCCTATTCATTTTCGTAAAATGGAGCTCTTGGGTGAAAGTTGTGATTTTTTCAAAAAAATTGCAAGAAATAGCTTCAACCTACAATATCTAGTATAAATACAAAAAAATATTTTCAAAACCTTTGTGGATGAAAATTTCTTGTCTCCATCTTTTCAATAATATATCTCATTTGTCAAAAATGAACATTGTGTTGAAAAGATGAATTTTTTTAAATTGGTTGAATTTTTCCTATAGTGACAACCCACCTAGCAAAATAAAAAAATTCCAAAAATCAAATTAGTCTAAAAATGGATAATTTTTATATGAAAATATGGGTTTTTGGACTATCTAAGCATAATGACAAGGTCTGTTTGGGCCAAAAATACTCTAATAAAATGTTGGTTGCTAGATTTGAGATTCAAACCCTTGTTTGCTAATGTGTCATATGGTAGCCAAATTGTGTGAAACAAAAGTTAGATCTGACTTTCTCTAGCCTCCTAGATGCAATGAGACAACAAAAATATTTTCACTATAACTAGAATGGCTACAATCACCAGATCTCACCAAAAACATACATGAAAATATAAGATTAATAGATCTTCATAATTTCATTTTGATTCTCTAGATTGTATTGAAACACAAGAGAAAAGAATATGAAAATCTATAATATCATAAAAAAAACTCCAATCTCTTAATAAAGAACCCATGTACTTAAAACTCTCAAAATCTAAGCTCTGATACCATGTTAAAAATCTGAAATAAATGAATAACCAAGATCTTTCTATGAGAGAGATAAGTTATAAAACTGTAAATGAAATAACACAATTATAGACCTGAGATTCCAAGAGATGTACAAATTTCAAGATGACAAGATTGCATTAGGAGCTCAAATAAAATCTAAAAAATAATGATTGCATGCATCAAAGTACATGTATGCCAAAGTATGCAAGAGTATGCAAGAATCAATGAAAAAAAAGCTAGGTAGTGATTTTATATAGAACTAAGGATATGATGGAGGTGGAAAATACAACCAGTAGGAAATAGCCACCAAATGTGGAAGTGGCCACCAAAAGTGGAAAGTGTTTCACCCTTTTAAGAAAGGGAACACCACATCACTTATCTTCTAGTATTAAATAATAAACTCACTTTATTATCCTACATAAGCTTAATAAAAGTGTAGGAAAAACCTAGGACTAAGGGAAAATAAATTAATCCACTGGGAAAATAAAAACCTACACCAACATGTGAAAATATACTACAACAGGGAGTCTAGTACGATGTTTTATTGCTAAATTTTATGATTGTTTCAATTTCCTAGCCCAATCTTAGTGGTTGTTTGATGTTGAGCTTGCTCAATTTTAATTGGTTTATTCATTCATATTGGCACAATTTCATGCACACATTTTTGGCATACCTAATAGGACCCACATTATGGGTCGACTAAAAAAGTTGGAAGTTTCAATGTTTCACATCTTTCAAATGTAGAACAATGAATATAAATCTAGATTGATGAAGGTGCTCTATGCATCAACAAATGCACTTACACTTCAAGGAATCTGTTTGTTGCAAACTAAGTCACACATTCAAGTGAATACATCATCGATCAATAGATGTGATATGCAAATTGGAGGTTGTGTGAACTTAGGGCTTAGGAAATCATGTATCTAAATCGATAAGTCCACTCTATGGATTGACAAATTTGTCAAGTTTACTTTTTTGTTAGTTTTACTACTTTTCATTTGAATTTCTTATCATTTTGGGCATTGACCAACTAACTTGTTATTCATGTGACCAATCTAACACTATTTTTGCAACCACCATTAATCAAAGACTAAGCATATAAAACTAATAATTTTATCCTTTGTATCCTTGTCATTAAAGACTTTGTTTTATCACTAAATTAGGCACACTAAGATAACTTAAAGGGTCAAATAATCTTGTTTGTTATGTTTGGAATCACTTATAGGCATATGCTCTCTCCTTGCACCATTTGGTGAGCCTAAATATTAGAAGCAATAATTTGATCCAATTCTTATGAGTCCATCCCAAGAGTGTTTGATCAAACATATGTTCTCTCCTTGCACTTGATTTGATCTTGGAGATCAAAAGTGTCAAATGTCTCTTTACCTTTAGGAGGCTTGATTGGGGATTTCATCACCCCAAAATGATGACCTCAACCAAATATTTTGGTTAGGTATAGAAATGGGGGGAGTGAGATTTGTACCTCAAGGAGTGGTCGTCATTATGTTTAGTTGAGCCCCAAGACCCTTGGTCCACTGAGACTTGTGAGGTGAGGAATCTAAGAGAGACCCTAATAGCTCAAACATTTAAAGATGGGCCCTCTATTCATGGAATATCCATTAGTATGTTTTATTTAATAGACAAATGACTTTAGATGTTAGTTAGTGTGGTGAAAGGGATGTGTATTATACCTTGAATATACTCATGATGTACCTCTAGATGTTGATATAGAACCCATTTGGGTGATTCTTGTAGATACTCTGTGGTAAGGGACTTAATGTGTATGTGATTGTCCCTATCTATCCCTCATCTAGTAGATGGTATTAGCCTTTTTCTATGAGCCCATACAATGATTGTCTCACCCACCTGAATAATCTTAGGGCATGTGAACATGATTGGTGTGTATTTATGTGTTAAACTCATGCATATCTTGAGTCCTTAGTCTAGTCTACATCTTGGATACTATCTTTTTGTTTACTATCCTAGTCATTTTTCCAAGCAATCTAATTAGTCAGTGAATCCACTTTATCTTTTAGTGATTTTTTTCTCCTATCAATAAATCTACTATGTGTTTCCATATATCCACTTAATCAATATTTTCTAGTCATCCAAATTTCTAAAAGTGTCAAACTATAATTCAAGGAATCTATCATCCTATCAACAGATCTACTATGTCAATCAACTAATCCATTTTCCCTTTGTTAGCTATTCTTTTTTCATCATTTTTTTAAAAAAAAACCTAGCTTGGTGAATTCATGCCTAAATCAGAAAATTTTCTCCATGTTTCGATTAATGGATTTTTCTCTAATTTTTTCAAGCTAAAATTACTTGAAAATGGTCAAAATTCAGATCAACAAATATGTTCCCAAATCAAAAAATCTATTTTTTGGTTCATCAAATATACTCCCATACAAAATAGAGATAAAATACCTAGTTCCACATGAAAGATATTGGCCTCCCAAGTCAAAAATATAAACAAATAATTTCTCCACCCCTTATCCAATCTAAACAATTCATTTTTATCATCTCAAACACCATAAATTTATTCAAAACATCACCTTCTTGGAACAAGGACATAGTTAAACCCATCAAATCGACACTTAAACCATCTAGTATCACATATCCAACCTCAAAAACTTAATGAAATCCTAAATCATAATCAAATCACCCATCACAATGTTTTCTTGAGAACTTTTCCTATCTCAAGTTAGTAATCTATTGTCCAAACTATTTCTCCTTGATCCAAAGGTATAGTTTGATCAACATCCCCTTTGCTTGAGAACTTAGCTTATCCCAAGAAGGAAAATACATCCAATAAAACTTTAACATAGGATCTTGACCATAGTTAAGAGGACGTAATCAACCACCCATCTAATAATCAATCCACCAATTTAACTATGTCCTTGAATTTAGGAGACATCCAATCTGACTCAATTTCATCCAACCAATCACATCCATATAATTCACCTTCATGCTTGTTACATGTTTGTAGGACAAGAAATAAATGGAGCAACAAGAATATTGGGCTACAAGGATGCCTAGATATGACAATATTTTTTACTCAAATCTAGGAGGTGAGATATCAAACCAACTGAAACAATCAACTAAATAGCAAATGATAGCTCAACTTGATTTCTCTCCTATATTTTATGATTTCATGAACAATCTTGATAAAATAGGTTTGATTGAATGATCCATTGAATATAGGAAGGAATCCATCTTGGAAGAGCTCATTAATTGAGGTGCCAAACTTCATCATGACTTTGATATATCTAAATTAGGAGTTATTGTTAGATAAATGTCTCTCAAACACATCTTTGACAATTTATGGGTTAACTTGCAAGCACAAGCTCCAATCCTTAGAAATAGTGTATAAGTTCAAATCCCATTCACCCATAATTATGACCCTACTTCATCTACCACACCCACCATAGCTTTTAGTTATAATCTCATTCCCATATCACAAATCCATCTCAATATACCTTTTGCTCCCATGTAATCATCAAAACCACAAATTATAGTTCATATCACTGAATCTTTTGATTTGAATATGATTATGAATTAAAATTACAATATTTGGTGTAAATGAAAACCTGTGATATTGTTATTTCAATCAAAAATATATCAAACTCGTGAAAATGAGTTGTATGCATTCAAATTTATTGTATTATTTAAAATATCAAGACTATATACAAAATAAGGAATATCAATAGTCATCACAACCTTAGGAATTCAAAATGAATAGTTGGTTATAAAAAACAAATAAACCAAAATTTTCAAAAAACATGTGAATTTATGTACCCCAACTTTGCAGGGTCATAACTTTATGTTGCACAGAAAGTTGTCGTTGCACCAAAAGATCAACCTATCAATGCTTAATACAAGCACTATATTTATAAAATATCCAATATCCATAGGAGGTGATTAAGCCATGTCATGAACCCAAGCGTTGTCTTGCACAACACAAGGAGACCAAGGGTGAAACTCTTGCAACAATCCCCTCCAACACAAGCGATGGGTTCGAACATGTGACCTCTGCTCCAATACCAATTGTTGCACAAGTGACTATTGTTACACCAAAATATCAACCTATCAATTCCCAATACAACCACCATATTTATACAAGATCCAAGATCCACAAGAGGTGGTTAAGCCATGTCACAAACCCAAGCACCACGCTGCACAACACGAGGAAACAAAGGGTGAAACTCTTGCAACATTTTCAACCTATTGGTTGGATTGAGGACTTCTCCACCTCATTTGAAAGGTCTCAAAGAGATATAATGTTACTCCCTTAAATAGAATACCTTTAGCTATTTAATTTAAGGGATTAACAGTAGCTTCAACCCCAAATTTATCTCAAAAAATGCAAATTACTAAAACATAGAAAATACCAAAATATTTTTTTTTTATAGTTTCCATCATTTCTTGAGTCAACAACTCCAAATTTCTCCAAACCATATTTACCTCCCATATCTACATCCACTCCATTTTCATTCTTTATTCTACCCCATCCTCCAATTTATTGCAAACTCCTTTATCCCAACATGTCCTTGCTTCTTCCTACATCCCTCATTCATCCTCCATATATACCACTCCACCTCAAACCACATATATCCCTTAATCTTCTTTATATTACATTCCACAACCATCTTCTTCCTACATCCCTCAATCCTCCTCATCTTACATATAATAACTAGCCTCCTACATCCCTCAATTATTTTCATATCATATCCATCAAGAACCTCCTCCTTACATTCTCCAATATTCCTACATAGTGCAAACCTCTACATCCTACATCCAACAAACATATTATGTATCCTCCATACCACATACATATCACACTACCCAACCACAATCATATTCTTATCTTGGTTTTTTCTCCTTCAACTCACCATCCAATCCATCATACCATAATCCTCATCCTCAAGGTCAATACATTAAACCTCCAAGTGTTAATCAAATAGTTACCCAGCCTACATCGATCCTTAATCAAGAGAGGGAATACATGAAGTTGGACCTTAATAATATACAAGTGGAAACTACCAAGAAATAATCCAAGTTCAAAGACTTTTACACTTACCCATTTCATCCTTCAATCTCAATGACCTCTTTCTGTCAACACTTTGAAATTCCAAATTCTGATAAATACAAAGGGAAGGTTGACCCACGTGATTGTTTGAAACATGAGCATGATGGTGCATGGATGGTGTATGGTTCTTTCATTGTTGTTAACCCATTGTAGAAATGTAGAAGTGTTGGTCCAGAGAAGACCAAATGGTGTGGATAATTGGCTATCTCATAGCACGATTTCAATGGTATAGTGAACCCGTTTTGTGGTTTGTATTGCTCCACTATGTAATATATTGTCACTCAGTGTTGATGATGTGTATTTAATATGTTCAAATCCAAAGTTTCAATGCTTTATGTCTTTCATAGTTGAAGATAATTTTGAAAAAGTATCAGGCTTTGTAATGGTAGTGTTACTAGTACAAAGTGCATATTGGAATGCTCCGCATTCCACCGCAAATGAGTATTATGCTATGTGGTTTTGAGGAAGTGTTTATAGATTTTAAAAGAATGTATTCTCAAAGTGGTGAGTGATTTGGTAGTTTGCATGTTGAGCTGTGAATGAACAGTTGGTTCATTTAGTTATTGCTTCACCATTTTTTCTATGGTACTGACCTAAAGATTTTGGGGTCATGCAGAGTTAAATTATGAAACGAGAAAATTTATGGGAGTGATTATAGGTAATTCCAACCTATTTTGGAGTTGTAAAGTTTTGGTTTATTCTACAAAGCATGTGGAATGGATTTTTGATCCAACAAGTTGTGTATTACATGGTTTATGTAATTAGGTTGACCTAATTGATGTTTTGGTTGGTTGTGGTATATATCCAAGGTTGATTCATTGTGTGAATGATGAGATATGTGTATATGTAGAATGTGTGTGTGAGATATGATGTAGTGTAAAGTGTGAAAGGGGTGGTGATGAAGTATGCAGTGTGTTAAGTCAATTTTCAGAGCTTAATTAGAACTATTTCTTCGACATGTTGCAGATGCATTATTAGGAGTTCACTTTGGAAATGAGCCACCCTTTCCTCTATCTATTTCATTTATGGGTAGTGAGCCCTTTGAAGTGAGCCATCAGTAGTGAGTCATTCTTTTCTTTTTTGGAAAATGAGTCCTTGGACTATGAGTCCACCATTTTGTAATCTCCATTGTAACTAGTTATAATATATTGTGAGATAATCTTCATTGTGGTTTTTCCCTTTCAAGAGTTTTCCATGTAAATCTGGTGTTCTTGTGTTTCTTGATATGATGCATGCTTTATATTTTCCTTTATATTAATGCAATTTTAATGTGATGGCTTGAATAGATGTTTAAACTAATGAAGTCAATGAATTTTAGTGAATACTGATTCACCCCCCTCTCAATATTCTAGGTGTTCAATAATTAGTATCAAAGCTTGGTTCATTTCGGATTGATCATTGAGGTAGATCTTGGAGGTTGAACACATGACTACAAGGAATTATCCTATCCCTCTAGAAGAGATTACCCTTGAAGGGTTTACTGAAGAAGACTGTGAAGTTTATATGGAAGGAGAACTCAAATTAGCTCTTTCTGATCTTGATAAAACAAAATGTGAGAACAGAGAATTGAAAGAGAATATTAAAGATGTAGATGAGTGTATCTAAAAGTTGAGGGAATAACTCAAGAAAGCTAAAGAAATATTTAAGGAAACAAATGAGACAATTGTCAGTTTGAAAGTGCAAGTCAAAGAAGGAAAAAGAGTTGAAGACTACTTGAAAGCCAAATTGAAATAAAATTTTGAAGATGTTCAAAGAATGAATAAGAGACTGTGATTTTGTGATCAGATCTGGAGAAAGAAAATATTCAAGAAGACAAATTTAAGAAGAGCTCTACCTTGCTTGATAAAATGATTGAAAATCAAAAGGATTTTAAGGACAAAGAAAGAATAGGGATTGAAAAGGGAGAAAGTTCAAAGGATAATCAAACTTCAAACAATAATGAAAAGAAGAATGATAAGAAGAGAAATTCCAGATAGGTCTAGAACCAGAAGAAATATTTCAAAATACCACCTATCAAACAACCTGTTGCATAAAGGTATTCATCTTTTAATAGTTACTATTATTCATGCACTAAACTTGGACATAGAGCATGGTAGAGTGTAAAAGTAGAATGAATCAAAATGTTCAATCCTTTCTTGGTCAATGTTATACATGCAAAATATTTAGTCATAAAGATAGTGAATGCAAAAGTGAGATGATGAATGACTATAATAAGGTATGATGTTTCAATCATTTAATGGTTACTTCTATCAATGCAATAGATTTTGGAATAATGCTTTTGAATGCATATCTAGAATGCAAGAAGTTTGTTCAACAAAAATGTGTCATATGTCACAAATGCAATAAGCTAAGACACATAGCTAAGTTTTGTAGAAGTAAGAATGTGAAAACCTCTATTTCACAGAAGAAGATTGATTCGGTAAAGAAGGTTGATATGGTTGAGATGAAGAAGGAAATGAACAAGACATGGAAGAAAAAGGAAGAGAGTGATGTGAAGAGTGAGTTTGTACTAGCCTCTAGTACAGATGTTTCCTATAAAAACTAGATAATGAGCTTTGGCTTAGGAGGATTTTTAACAGAAAACATTCAATGCATCTTCCAAAGATGTGGTGTTGATTCCTTTAATACACTATACATGTGTATATTGACATGGTTGATCTGTTGGTAGTATCTCTAATGTGATATATCTTGTTACAAAGATTTGTGGAGTGATTGCAGGTGCTTATGATGACATAGTAAAAGTTTGTCCACTTTTTTGACCTAACTTTATTTGCTACAATCAATGCATATTAGGTCACTAGAAAAGACTATATGTAATTTCACATATGTTAAATTTATTTTTAATTGAGAAATTGAAGTGGAGAGTAGAGAAAATGAAATTTGAAGTGATTATGAAGTGTTATTTGAAACCCTACCAATGAACTCCAAAGGTATTTATCACTTTTTTTCTTGCAAACCCTAATGCTATGAAGATTCAATATGTTTACTCCTCAAGTTATTGATGTTTTGGAGTGACCAAGACCTAAATTTAAGAAGCACCCATTAAAATATATGGAATCATATCTTGAAGGTGCATTTTTGAGGGTTCAATATGGGGTGATGCACATAGAGGATGTGTGGATCTATATTCCTACTAAATTGGAAGAGTGTGGTCATCTGAAGATGGTCGAATATTAGGCAAACGTGTTGACTAGAGATGACTTTGAACTAAAACCTAAATTTGAGAGCTTAATGGAGAAGAAACTAGATGTATGGAATAACTTTCCTAATTTCTGCCATGAGGATGAGTGAGTTAAATATGTGTTGAGTTGAATTCACAATAAATTCATGTGGTTGGATATGCCACACATAATAAACAAGGAAGCAATTAGGTTTGTGCTCAAATAGACTAGTTCCAACACTAAAGGCCATAAATAATGATGTGGTAATGAATCTCACTGGAGCAAATTTTGATAAACGAGCCCTAACGATGAATGATATAGATGATTTGGTGGTGAAGTATGCGTCTATGATGATTGGGTACAAAATTTTCTATACAAATAGGGAGAACTTTGTGTTGGCCACCGAAATCCACATAGCTCACAAAATGGTGAAGAAAGGTGAAGAAATTGATTTGTGTGATCTCCTAAAACAACAATTAATGGAGAACCTGTACAAGACCAAAGAATTAAGGTACCCTTTCTGCTATGGTACCCCAGTTATATATTTATGATTTTACTTTCTTAGAGAAATTTTTGGAGCAAAGAACATTGTATGGTTATATAATATTCCAATTTAAATTCAAATAAGAGATCATTTGAGAAGGTTAGGAAACCTAGAAACCCAAAAATCTATGTTGTGGGGTTTCTTTCAGATATTTCAGGGGAAAATGTAAGAAATGTACAAAATTATGAGAAGTGTAGTTGAAAATTATAAGATTGATATAACCTTCATGGTTAGCATAGATTACTACTTTATAGAAATAGTTGAACCCAAAATAGTTTGGGTTCTAGAGCTTGGATATGAGGTAATTGAAGTAGAGCTTACCAATTTTGTAAAATTTGTGTTGAGAAAACCAAGAGATCCATCTATGGATGGATTTGGAACATATGCAGAGAAATCCAATTAGGTGAATCTAGAAAAGAACAAGAAAGAAATTGAGGAGAATGTTGAGAAGTTGAAAAATCAGTTGGAGGAGATGGAAAACAAACCCAATGGTTCTGCAAAGAAATCCAAAGCCACTATTGTTGCTCCATAGGGTACTCCAAGTATAAGAAAGTTAGTTAGGACTGCTGACCCCTGTCCTACTATTCCTAATTCATTTAGAAAAAATCTTGCAAGAAGTTTGAAGAAGAAAGAAACATTTGGCCCATCTGTGTAATAGATGTCTACAAAGAATAGAAGAAAATAAAAGGCCACCAGGGAGAGATATATTAACTGTGAAGATGAGGAAGATGTAGAAGAAGAGCAACCATAGTTGATCCAAAAGAAGTATCAAGCCACTAAGGAAGAGACAAGTGTAAAGAGAGCAAAAGTTGATAGAGTTGACACTAAAAATGAAGAAGTAGAGAAATAAAAGAAAGGTTTTATTTTTTAGAGAAGAGAAAAGATCTCCAAGCCAAGAGCAAAAGAATAATTAGCTAAAGATAAGGGAAAGAAGAAAGAAAAGAATCCTCTAGTTATGGAGAATTGTCCCATGAAGTTTGAAGAATTGTTCAGTAGCATTGTAGAGTTTGGTATGCTGAAGGAAACTACTAAAATATTTTTGGATACTAATGATGAAGATAAGAAAACAATTGAAGAGGCTATTGTCAAGTACATAATAACATTTGACACTAGCATACACAAGATAGAATATTAATTGCCTAATGATCTGAAGAAGAAAAAATTAATTGCAAGAAGGCAAGAGGCTACTAAAGAGGATGCAAAGATAAAGGAATTTTCCTTGGAGAATATTGGTTCTTCTCTGATACATGAAGATAGAGTTAAATTGTCTCAACTATACATTAGAAAAAACAAGACAAAGCAAAGAGTTAGCACTCTAATGAGTAGAGATAAGGAATACATTGAAATAATGAAGAATGAGACTTCAAGGAATATTGAAAAGCTAGCAAAAGAGTTGGGAATATCTCTGGATAGTGAAGATCAAATGCAACATGTGTGAGGCATATCTAGTATTATTCTAGAGACTTTGATTTGACTTTATATTTATATAGCTTGGTTTTTTGGACATGGTTGATGTTGAGATTTTGGTTTTTGGATATATCATTTTAGATTATGGACATAAATGTTTTATACATGCATGTGTAGATATTTATTTTCTTATAGATGATATAATATGTTCATTTAATAAAATAATTTGATCATAAAGTATTTTGGCTAAATGTTTAATTTTCATAAAAATAAATTTCTTTAATTATTATGATAGATCTTATAATTATTTGATGTTAGAAAATTCCAATGTTTATATTTAATGTTTTGATTATAATTTCCAAAATGTACTAATGCTTCTAATGAGATGTTGTAGGTGGGAAGTCTAGGTTCTTTAAGAATTAGAGACAAAGTCCAAATGCTAAATGTTTTTTATTGGTTTTTAATTTTGTTAAGGGGGGTTTAATGTTTAAGAGTAATTTGATTTTTATGTTAGTTTATTTATGGAGGGAAATATGTTTTCATTTGAATGATGTTTTCATTTGGATTGTATTTTGAGGGAAGTTGAAGAGTTGGGGGGAATTCTATTTTATAGAAGGAATTATTATGATGAAGGGGATGGGCAGTTTGGTTGTCTTAATCTTTTTTTTAGTACTAACTTCATTTGGGGAAAAATTTTCTTTTTGGATTCAATTGGGGGAATTGCTTCTTTGGGAATGGGCTGAAGGAATAGGTGGTAGATAGATTTTGGTTGGGAGAAGGAATCAAATATTTTGGTCAGGTTATTAGACTAATCCTAACTTGGATAGCCAAGGTATGTTTTGCATTTTATTGATAATTTTTGTGATGTCTTTGAATTCTCCCTTGATTGTGATTTTATGTTAAAAAAATTGTTGTGTGTGGAGTCTCGTTTGCATAATGGGGGTTTGGGTGTAAATAAGGAGTTGATCTCACCTAAGGGATTAAAGCCTCCTTCATTTGGGGTTGAGAAGGGTGTGGAGCCTCTCTTGGGGATTTCTAATAAAATGTATATATATATATATATATGTATTAATGGAGCTATTTGTTGGATGGAGTATGAAGTGGTTGGTTGTGGAAGATTTGTGAATGGAAGAATTTGGTTTTGGATGGATGGCGGAGGTTATGTGTTGAATATGGAGTTGAATGTTTACACAAAAAAAAGATGTTGTGCCCCAAGAGGGAAGGGAATCCCTCTTCTCCCCCTTAACAAGAGTTTTGTGAATGAATTATTTGTGTGTGAGTCTGTGTTTATATTTTTTTGTTTTTTTAATATGTTCTGGGAATTTAGATTTTGTCTCCCACTTAGGGGTGGACTTATCTATCCTATGGCTAGGAGGAGAGTAGGACTAGGCTGCTCTATCTAGTGTTAATAGTTTGTTTATCGAAAAGAGTCTCTAATTGCAAGCATTGTAATTCATGTGATTAAATTCTAGTTTTATGTAAAACATTCATTCTATTCTGAGTATTAAATTGTATTATGGTTGCACAAATGCTGCTCAATTGTATGAGTCTGCAAGGTTTTTTGAATCATTATATATAGTTTCTCTTGTTGAAGAAAACATCTGAATTAATTAATATTATTTAGCTCATACAAATTTTAGTTTGAAAATGGGACTCGAGCTTTAGTTTGATTCATTAAAAATTTATTTTTTATTAGTTTGTTCTTGGGAGGTCATTATAGCATGACACACCTATTTTAGAAAGCAATGAACTTGATATTGAACAACATGAGTGTGTACCTAAGTATGAGGATGATCAAGAAGACATGGTAACAGATGATACTCCTCTAGATGTGGAGAATTTGTTGAAGAAGAAAAGGAAGATGATAAATAGAGTGTCTCAGAGAAATATGAAGCTTTAAATGATTAGAATTTATCCCCTCCATATATGGAGAAATATGTTGAGCAGAGAGAAGAAGTTAAACAACAATTCTCAGAGAAGACAAAGGCACAAAAAAAAAGAAAACTTGCCTCCTCTGGATGGTGAGAACTCGACAAAAGAAGAAAAGCATGTTGAATATTGTTCTACTAATGGAGATAAGGACAAGAGTGAGAATAAGGATGGAGAAATTGATAAAACTATTGGTGAATACTCCAAATCTTATTGAGATTCTTTGAAAGATTTATTGGGAATGCAACTATAGTTTGAACTGATGGTTTTTGCATAGCTCTTGCAAATTCCAATACAATAGGGACATGTAGATATGGATAAGATTTCTCTGTTGCATAAGTTATAGCTTGATAATGCTTTTCATGCCTCCATAAGGAAGGAAATACTTCAAACACACCATAATAGTGTACAAATGGTAGAAGTAGTGAAGTGTTACAAGACAACATTTTGGGAGCAACTATTGATAATTCCTTATCTAGTGTACAAAATTTGAAGTTGTTAGATTCTTTTAAGGAATATTTTGTTGGTTTAGAAGAAAATTTGGAGAAATAAATGGCAAAGAAGGTCAATGATAATAGATTGAATGATATTTTTGATAAATGTAGTGCAACACATGGAAAGTTACAAGGTAACTTGAAGGAAGTATAAAAATGCTTGGAAGAAGCTAATGTATTGTTTTTGTGTTTGCATGAAATGGCCTAGTTCTACATGGAGCATAAAATATCAAATGGACTCAATTGAGTCACAAAATGCTCAGGCCTTCAATGCATATGATCTAGTAAATGATGCAGATGGTGCTACAAGGGCAACTATTGAAAATATGCATGGTCAATTCTTCCTACTACAAGAACAAAAATAGAAGATCATAATGCAATACAGTTAGCTCAAAGATTTCATAAGTGCAAGACTTACATCTTTAACTAGAGTTTTAGCTAGTGTAGAGAAGGTGACACAAAAGGATTTGGTTCCTATTTCTTTGAAAGAAGAAGACCTCCTTGTGTAGTATGAAAGTAAAAATTCTTTGCTTTCCTTTGCTAAGAAGGATTGGGAGGTAGCTTTAAGAGAGACTAGGAGGTTCACCTTTCCAAATTGAAGGTGTCTTGCAAGTTTATTTTACCCTCTACTAGTTGAATGTGTACATTTATGTTTTGTATATGCAGTTTTCTTATTTCAATATATAAATGTGGAAGTAGTTGATGGTGTTGCAGTACATTTTTGGTCATTTTTTAGGTAAATAGCATTGTTAGGGGGGGACACTTTTATGCAAATATTTCCCAAGGGAGATATTTTTAGAGAATTATGTTGAGTATAGGAGAGAACCAAAAAGAGGGAGATACTCTCATTTATATATATCAGTTATGAAGAGTGATATAGTGCACCCTTTGTCATGATGTCAAAGAGGGAGTAGTGTGAGTAATTTTGGAGAGTGAGAGTGTGTTGCAATCAATGAAAAAGGGGGAGATTGTTGGAAACATGAGAATGATGATGCATGGATGGTGTATGGTGTTTTTATTGATGTCAACCCATTCTAGAAATGCAAAAATTTTGGTCCAGAGAAGACCAAATGGTGTGGATAATTGACTAAGTCTCAGAGTGCAATTTCAGTGTTATAGTGAACCACATTTGTGGTCTACATTGCTTCGCTATGTAATATATTGTCATGTAGTTTTTAGGTGTAGACGATGTGTGTTGAAGGTGTTCAAATCCAAATTTTTAAGGTTGTATATCTTTCACAGTAGAATATAATTTTGACAAAGTATCAAGCTTTGCAATGGAAGTGTTACTAGTACAAAGTACATATTGGAATGCTCTGCATTACACTGCTAATGAGTATTATGTTCTATAGTTTTGAGGAAGATTTTACAGATGTTATAAGTATGTGTACTCCAAGTGGTGAGTGATTTGGTATTCCACATTTCAATGTGTGAATGAATAGTTGGTTCAATAATTTATTATTTCACCAATTTTTCTATGTGGTGCCGACCTAAGGATTTTTGGGTTGTGCGGAGTTGAAGTATGAAAGGAGTAGATTTATTGGAGTGATTATAGGGCATTACGAGCTATTTTGGAGGTGTACAAGTTTTGGTTTACTCTACAAAGTGTGTGGAATATATTTTTAAGATGGCATGTTGTGCAGTACACAGTTTATGTAGTTAGGCCAACCTAATTGATGTTTTGGTTGGTTACAATATATATGGAAGGTTGAATCATTGTGTGAATGATGAGATATGTGTATATGTAGAGTGTGAGTGTGAAATATGATGTAATGTGAAGTGTGAAAGGTGTAGTGAAAAATGAAGTGTGTTAATTCAATTTTTAAAGTTTAATTGGAATTGTATCTTTGGCATATTGTAGATGCATTACTAGCAATTCCCTTTGTTAGTGAGCCACCTTTTCCTTTATCTTTTTCTATTATGGGTAGTGAGCCCTTGGAAATGAGCCACTGACAATGAGCCATTCTTTCTTTCTAGATAGTGATTCCTTGGAAAGTGATTCCACCATTTTGTAATCTCCATTATAACTGGTTGTAATATATTCTAAGGTAATCATCACCATGGTTCTTCCCTTTCAAGGGTTTTCCATGTAAATCTAGTGTTCTTGTGTTCCTTGATGTGATGCAAGATTTATATTTTCCTTTCTATTATTGCAAGTTTAATGTGATGCTTTGAATGGATGTTTAAACTAATGAAATCAATGAATTTTAGTGAATATTGATTCACCCCCCCTCTTAGTATTTCGGATGTTCAATAGTGATCATGTCAAGGATTTTTTCATGGAATTATTAAGAAGTAGCTTATAATTATCAATATCTAATATGCTTATTTCCTTGAATCTTAAGAGGACAAGCCTTGGAATGGTTCATGCACTTCCCCCATGACTTTGTCTCAAATTTCACTAATGTATCAAAGAATTTTATTTCCCACTTCTCCTACAATGTGGAACATGAGGTCACTATGTTGGGCCTTTTGAAATGATAACCAAAATAATGGATAAAGTTTTGCAGCTTATTTAAAATGATAGAGAGGAATTTCTAGTTGTATTCCTTAGCCTATGCTATAAAATTAACTCGTCAATATTCTATCCAAAAGTTGAATCAAGATATGTCATTCCATATCCAAATACATGATTCAACTTTTGATGAGTTAATTGAAAAGGGGGAAACCATTGAGAAGGCCCTTATTGTAAAACATTTTTTCAATATTTATAAAGAGAATGTAATGATTAAAAATCTAATGACAAATGTATCTTTTTGGCTAAGAAATTTTTTTATTAGTGATGGTTTCATTGATACAAAAAAAGTGCAAAACAAACCACACAAAACCCCAATAAAAGAACAAACACTTCACATGAAACTAATACTATTTCAATTCCTCAATGGAAACCTAAGAAAAACAATCAAAATAATCCTAAACATAAGTTAATCACACTTGGGGAACCCATGGATGTTGTGTTTAGAAAAATGTGAAATGAAACATGGTTACCTTTCTTACAAAACAATAGTTTGATGATTCTATAGAGAAGGGGAATTTTCTTCCCCTGAGACTCTTAGGTCAGGGAATAGCCTAAGGGAGTGAACTACCTAAACTACCTCAGACTACCCAATAACTTCAAAAGGAAAGGACAAGCTAAAAATGAGGGGAAAACAAGACTATGTTTCCTTTCTACTTATGAAAGATATTTTTTGGAACCAGGTGAGTGACCATAGAATTCTTAGACTGTAGACTAGACATCTCTCTACCAGAGGATGACAACATAGGGTTTATACTTTAGCACATTGTGCTAGATTCTTAGATATGTGTTGGCATCTTGTATGGATAGAGGGTCAGGTAGTAGCTAGAAACACATAGAGTCTATTAACAACTTGTAAGTTCTAGTTTTATAGTTTGACAAAAATATGCAAAATTGGAAAGTACAAAAAGAAGAATACTAACTAGGAAATATAAACTATTATAATGGAAAAAAGATGGAGAAAGAAGAATAAATCCAACTTAAGGTCCAGTTCTCCAACTAGCTCCAAGCAAATGAATAACACCTACACACAAAGTAAGAAGAAAAATGTTGGGGTTGTGTTTTAGAACTTTCCTCAGTCAAGTCCTTGCTTCAGTGTTCCCACCTCCATGGACAACCAATAGAAAATAAGATATCAAAAAGTGATTAAGAAGTAAATAGAAAATACACAAAATAGTAGAGAGCAAAGAAAACCTATATGCTACTCTAAAGAAATGATAATGTGAATAATCAAATAGACACAATATCACCTCCCTTTCTATGAGTGCTTAAGGCTATGAGAGGAAGGAGAAGAATAAATCCACTATGCAAATGAAGTGGAGCCTAAAGAACCTGCAATAACAATGGTGTTGGAATAGGAAGATGATGTAGAAACCAAGTATGGAGTTGGTAGAAGCAAGAGATGGTGATGATAAAAGCAAGAAGTGTTAGAACCAAGAGAAATCTTGAGAAAATGAGATCAAATTGAGAGAGATCCTTAGAGAGTGAAATAAAATGAGTTAAAATGGGAAAATTGGAGGAAAATAGTCATTCCTGACAATCAGGATTTGGCAGGGGGATGTTATGCTCACAATTGATAGAGAATAATAACATCTTTACCATTTCTTGATGCAGGAATCATGTCAAGATGTTAGTGTAGTGTGCAAATGTTTGCACACCGTGGATGTCCCCAACAAAAATTTCCTTCACCAATGCTAAACAAGAGGGACACGTGGAAAAGTGTAGAAAAAGTGATGGGTTTTTGCATTATTGGACTTGTAAGACTAAAATGAAGGTAAATTAATGGGAAATTGCACAGGGTGCAAATTTACACCATTACATTTTTCCCCCACTTTAGCAAGCATGTGTGTCGATGCATATGAGAGCTAAAGTAGAAAGAGGTTGAAGAGAATATATTGAAATTTTCAAGGAAATAGACCTTTGACCCAGCATACCTTGACATGAAGGGAGCTCCAACAAGATGTGAAGATGACATAGGTCTTCGATCTTGCAAAGCTAGCTGCAATCTCACCATAAATATGTTAGGCTGTAAACAAACATGTTAGCCAAAACAGATTATCATAATAGACACAATTTCATAAGGCACAAGGAGACACAATTTGAAACAAGCCAACATAATAAGATAATTGGATCAAATAAGACACAAGATGCACACTGATCAGATAGATAAACCTCTAGCTGCTACAAATTGCATTGCAAGACAATCATATAAAAGATAGGTCTAGTCAGGTTGTCCCCAAGCTAGATGCCAAGATATAAGGCATCAAACACCAAGACTCATGATTTTGAATATTGTATAAAAGACACAAAGTAATCCTACTCAATACATCAAGACACAAAGTAATTTTAGGAACCCTTCAAGACATCAAGACACCAAGGGGCCCTTTTGAAAAAACACACCATTTGAAAGATACAATTTTTTGCAAGTGATTTTTTCATCAAGGAATCCTTTTGAAAGATCTTTCATCAAGAAATTCATTGGAAATAATGCTCCTTTTTCAAAGGAAATTTTTCAGACTCTTTCATTAGAAAGAATAATTCTTTTTTGAAAGGAAATTTTTTAAAATCTTTCACTTATGGGATCCTTTTTGAAAGAAATTTTTTTCAAGGAGTCTCTTTTTTTAGAATCCTTTTGGAAAATAAGGGATTTTCAACAAGGGATTCTTTTGTTAAGTAATTCATTGTAAAGAAATTTGACACCAGGGAATCCTTTTGAAAGAATTTGTCATGTTGAAAATTAGAGAAGTATGATATCCCCCCTTAGGATTATGTGTGTTGTGCGGAGGAGAACATGGAAACCTAAGGAGAGAAAGGAGATGTAGATATGCTATGTCATGCAACACATGATGAGATGTATCTATGGTATGTTATCATGCATGTGAGGGACAACACATTGAAACCACAACATCATGAAGTGGAGAGACAAAGACAAAGAAACCAAGAGATAGAGGATCTAATAATTCAAGGTTAGAACTGTCTATAGGTATAAATAGATAGTATAATACAGTATACGTATAAAAATTCATCAATCCAAAAATTTCTCAGAACATGAAGAATGACACATGAAGGCAAAGTAAAATAAAAAATAGGTCAACACAGAAGAATGCCTAAATTCCCCCAATACTTTGCATCATCCCCATATCAAAAAGAAATATCATGACACATATAAGAATGATGACACAAATAGAAGAAATGTATGATATATTTTTGCACGTGTATCTAGGTACCAACAAGGGTAGCAATGGTCCTCTAGTAGGATCACAAACATAAAAATACAAGCACAAGGGAACACAAACACATAAACAAATCTAATCTACAAATGTAGAAGAGGCACCACCCTAGTCCTCATCGACCAATAGGTCATCCTACTCCTAATCTAGATCATAATAAGTGGAGGATGAGCCTACAAGGGTTGGATAGCAAGGATAGTACCCTCTGACTTTCCTACAACAAGATCCAAGGAAGAAGGCCCCTCGAGGTCCTCTTAAATGATTTTTTCTTTGATCTCTTAGATGTGATAGGCATTTTGGTTGTAGGGATTTCTGGGATCTATGGAGTTCACTATCAACTAACGTGAAGAAAATTTCATCAATCTTACAAAGATCAAGGAAAGAGCTTGGATATCATCTATTGAGTTGAAAATGCACTTTTCAAGAGTGCCTTGTGTCAACTTAATGGGGGAAGGATGAAACACCTGAGAGTCACTGTCGACCTCAGGAAGAGGGGTAGTGACCAACTCATAGGAAGTGGGGGTTGCCTCTATCACAAAGATGACACAAGACAAAAAAAAACTATGTTTT
Source organism: Sequoia sempervirens (assembly GCA_007258455.2). Classification (NCBI taxonomy): domain Eukaryota; kingdom Viridiplantae; phylum Streptophyta; class Pinopsida; order Cupressales; family Cupressaceae; genus Sequoia; species Sequoia sempervirens. The sequence continues at coordinate 290,609,388 of VDFB02353493.1, forward strand.
AAAGAAGCAAAACCCTTCTTAAAACCATCATGCATGGTAAGGTCATCCTCCAACTTATGCTTTAGTGGAGGATGCAAGACCCCCATGAAAGAATTAGAAGCGAAGGAAGAAGAAGACAAAGCCACAGAGGATACCACCTTTGTATTAGGCATGTCAATGATCTATGAGAAAGGACGAATGTCCAAGAGGGATATCAGAAGAGGAGGCTCCATGGAGATGAAGACCTACACCCTTTTGGGGTGAGTATCATTATGACCTACTGGAGGAGCTAGAAGAAAAATAGAAGTGATGAAAACTTAAGTAGGAAAAATAGAAGAAAGTAGAGCAAGAGAAGAAATGGGAGTAGAGGTAACAAGCTCCTCCTCATTATTATGTGAGATGGCATGATCTACATCTAGGACCTTTCAATGGTGCTTGGACTCACACACAAGATGGTTATGTCAACTATGAGTGATAGAGGACACAGCTTGAGAAGAGGCTAGAGGCTACTGCTCAACTATAGGAGTATCCTTCATAGCTGTTACCAGTGGAAGAGTGGTCTCTGGAGTAGGAGCAGGAGGAGGAGGCATAAGAGAAGAAACCACAACAAAGGTAGAAATAGACACAAGAGTCTCAACAATGGGCCTCTTCCCATTAGCTTCCTAGGGGATAGGTAGAAGAACAATCAAAGGCCATAGAGGTTATGACATAGGAATGACCCCACATGAATGCATCCCCTTTCCATAGGTAGTAGGTTGGGGAACTGTGTGTAGAATAGGAAATTGAAAAGCCTAACACTTTTCCTTTCGCTACACAGAAGTAGGTAGAGCAGAAGTTGTAGAAGGAGAAGGCTCTAGAGTGCAAGCAAGCTTCTCTTTCTCTTTTGATGGGGTAGAAGAAATAGCTCGCTACTATGCTATCATAAAGGCCTTCATTGAAATAGCATAGAGAGACACTATAAAACTAACTTTCAATGTCAATCCCCTAGTCTAATATTTAATGTAAGATCAATATAAAAAATCGCTTCTTGGAGGGATAGGTTTGATTGAGGTGGGCCGAAAGTGATCCAAAGAGAATCCCCCACATTACACCAATGGTTTGTAGCTAGTATCATGAACCATGTGCACAATTCCCTCATGGGGGAGATTTAAGGATTTATGGATTATAGAGGAAACACTGTTCATAGAGGCCAACCATGGAATGCCTGGCCTAACTCTGAACAAGTCAAACTCTAGGATCGCAAAAAATGTCACATCAATAGCCTTGGGTTCAACCAATACTGAAAAATAAATGGTGCCCATAGGGGCAATAGAAATTCCATCTTGAGTATGGAGAGTGGCCTACAACTCTTCATATTTATCCTTATGTAAGATGTTTATGAACAAGGTTTCCTTCATTGTCACATTCACCTAACTCATTGGACCGACCATGACACTAGTCATAATGTTCCCACTAATTCAAGAATGGACATACAATGGGGAAGGATCCTTCTTTAGTTGAAAATTATGTGAGGTAAAAGTTATATCAGGCATAACACTTGAATTCTTAGAAGGAGGAATACATGTGAAGGATACCATTTTCATGTACTCAAATGGAATCAACTCAGAAGATGTAGAAGATTGTCTGAATAAATTAACAAATAGTGACCTATCTAGATTTCATTCTTATATGTAAAGGGTTTCTTCCAATGTCATGTTTGGTATTCATAGATTGGGTCACAAAGCTAAGTGCATTATGACACACAAATCTATGACACATCCAAGACACAAGAGAAATATTTTTGACACAAAGGGATGAAAGAAGATAGATCACATCAGGTGCATCAAAGTGTAGAGAAGGGGGATTCACTACCCCCAAGACTCTCAGGTCATAGAAGAGCCTAAAGGAGTGAACTTCCCTAAACTACCTCATACTACCTAATAAGTTGAATTGGAAGGGACAAGCTGAAAAGGAAGGGAAAAAAAGACTTTGTTTCCCTTCTGCTTATGATAGATGTTTTCTAGAATCAGAAGAGCCAACCACAAGGAGCTCAGAATGTAGACCAAACAACTCTCTACTAGAGGATGGTAGTGTAGGGTAATTATGCTATGTGATGAACTTATCTTATGTATGACCTATTTATGGGTCATGTGGTAACATGATAACTTTATTGCAGCATGCTAGAGTCTCAGAGACATGTTGGCATCCTATATATATAGAGGTTAGGTAGTAACCAGAAACACACAGAGTCTACTGACAACCTGAATGTTTTATTTTTATAGTTTGAAAAAATACGCAGAAATACAAAGTACAACAAGAAGAATACTTTAACTAGGAAATATAAACTATTCTAATGGTGTAATGATGAAGGAGAAAGAAGAAAAATTTCAACTTACTCAAGGTCTAGTTCTCTAGCTAGCTCTAAGCAAATGAATAATACCTACACACAAAGTAACAAGAAAAATTTTAGGGTTGTGTTTTGGAACTTTCCTTAGTCAAGTCCCTTTTTTGGTGTTCACACCTCCATGGAAAACCAATAGACAACAAGATCTTTAAAACCAATAAAGAAGTAGATAGAAAAGACACAAAATAGTAGAGAGAAAAGACAACCTAGATGCTACTCTCCAAGAATGATAATGTGAATAATAAAATAGACACAATATCACCACCCTTTCTACAAGCATCAAGGCTAAGAGAGGAAGGAGAAGAATAAATCCATAATGCCAATGAAGTGGGGCCTCAAGAACCTACAATAACAATGGCACTAGAGCAAGAAGACAATGTAGAAACCAAGTATGGAGCTAGTAGCAACAAGATATGGTGAGGATAAAAGCAAGAAAAAATGTTAGAACCAAGAAAGAGCTTGATAAAATGAGATAAAATTGAGAGAGAGCTTGAGAGAGAAAAATATAATAAGTTCAAATAGTCAAATTAGAGGAAAATAGTCATTCTTGGTGGTCAATATTTGGTAGGGGATTTTATTCTCATAGGTGACAAAGAATCATAATGTCTTTATCATTTCTTGATGCATGAATCTTGTCAAGATGTTAGCATGGTGTGTAGATGTCTACACAGTGCGCACATGTCCCTAACAAAAATTCCCTTCATCGACACTAAACGATAGAGACACATGGAAAAAGCCAAGAAAAAGCAACAAGTTTTTGCATTATCAGAATTGTAAGGCTAAAATTAAGGAAAATTAATGGGAAATTACATGGGATGCAAATTTATTCCATTACAGTTTCAAAGCCTAAACTATCATGGTATAAGGAGAACAAATATTGTGACTATCATAGGATCAAAGGTCGCACAATTAAAAATGCATGAAGCTCAAAACCTATATCCAAGACCATATTGATAATGGTGAAATTGAAGTAGGAGTGTCATCCTCTTCATAAATTTATCGATTGTGAATATACCAAAATTATTTTCCTAAACACTCTCAAGGCCAATCATGCTCATCCACCAATCATAATCTAGACAATACCTAATGGAATTTCACTAATCATGGGATGAATTACTCAAGGTCCTTCATAATTTTTTATGATTAAAATAAATCCCAAAGATCCTGAGTGTGCTATCACTATTCATCATTGCAAAGTCACCATTCCTAAACCAAACACATCCTCATCCAAAATATTGCAATATAACCTCTTGGATAATCTTGGAAAGAACCCCTCACAAATAACAATTCTTGGAATTCTTAGATCATCATCAATCCATAAATAAATATTGAACCAAGAATTACAAGAGTCATGTGTTCCTAATGATATTCATCCTAAAAACTTCCAAGAACTCATAGGCCATCTTTCCTCAACTTATCAAATTTAGTTTAGCCATAATGAATGTTTCCCCTCAATACATCCCATAACCGTGACTTGCATATCTAGGTTTTCATCACAAAAAAAAAATACAAAAAGGTCTTACTTGATAATGCTTCGACCTTGAACTTTAATACCTTGAAATTTATCAAACAAGTAGGATACTTAACCATAGATTTAGAGACTCATATAATCACTATCAAGGCCTATGATATGTAAAGAGAATCTGAGGGAATGATATGTCTTCCAATTTAGGTGGGTCCAATATTAATTTACACAACTTTCCATGTAATTGATCTTGACCTTCCCTATGACCTCCTCCCCAATCACCCATAGATCAATGTCATGCAATTTGTCCCTTTCACTTACCATCAATATCTCAAGTTTCCCCATAATAGCATTGAAGCTGCCATCTATGTCAATTCACATCCATTCAAATATTACTAAGCATTGGAAGCCTCTTTCTATCACTACCATCATTATCTTGATATTGAGATCGAACATTCAAACACAAGATCATCATCATCCTATATCAATCCCATAATATTGGACTCTTCATCCACTCCATCCACCATCCCCAAATCCCAAATCCTGAAGGTCAAGATTAATGGAAAATGTTGTGGGGAGTACAAGTTGTATAATACCTTCCATATTGGCATGATTTCTCTAACCCAACACTCATATGGTAAAACATCTCAACAAATCTCTCAACATGCACCTATCATTATGAGTTATAGGTCCACTATTTTCTAGTCACAAGGTACTCTAGAGGAAGAGAAGTTGGAAGGATACATTAATCAATGGTTATATAGAGAGGAACTAAATGTAAATGATACTCTTCTTGAGTATTTTCAAGAGAAATTTCTCATTCCTCGTCATATTAGTCAAAAAATTAAACTATCAAGGAAGAGGCTTATCCCTTCATGAGAAAGGAGTTATAGAACCCATTGATGCTTTAGTCAATGAGAGACTAGAGGGATTGGATATACATCTCCAAATAAAATCCTACGATATCATTAAGTGTAGGAGAATAAAATTTTGTCACACTTTTAGCCAACTAAATATTTTCGAGTGAAAAAAATTGGATGTTGAACAAGAGTGGCAGAATTCTGAGATAGGTGTGGTAAGTTAGACAAAAACAACTTTTTTTTTTGACAAGGGTGACTCTAATTTCTGATTTAGGTCTGATAATAGTTTTGACAGTTTGTAAGTTTGATATTCAAGGTTTGATGTTTAGGATGGTTTTACTTAAAATAGCAAGTGACACATAGCAAACAAAGTAGGAAAAAAACTAAATCCAAGGTGATAAGATGCTTTGGGTAAGCCTTCTTCTACAATGCTCACTAATAGTTTCATTGTTTTAGAATAAAGAATACATGTCATTCAAGTACAACCTAGCTAGTATGAAAGGAACATCTCTTCCTAGTAGGCATACCACCTGAAGGTTAATTTGAATCCAAGGAGTGGGTGAATAGGGTATGCCAAGGTCATGTACCACCTTGACATCCCTGGCCTTGAAAGAGCATGAACTCTAGCAAGAAACCTTACACCTCAACCAAGGACTGGAAATGGTAAGTAACTTCTTGAGACGATGCTATCTAGATGCACTACTATGACTTGACACGATGGAAAACTAGTCTTAAGGCTTCTAAAATATAATGGCTCATAGAAACTCAGTAAACATTAGTGGTATGACATCAAACGTGAGACACTAAAGCCTCTAGTCAACCCCAATGTGGTCTATACACCCACATCTAAATTGACATGCATGGTATACATCACTGGATAGTGCTACTAACTTTTTCCTTCCCACCTTTTATATAGCCCACCTGAACATAGGTTGTAGGTCATCCCAAGGGTGATGAAATCCCAAGGCAATCCCCCTCTACTAAAATAAAAGATTGGGAAGACTTAAGTGTCTCAATATTTCTCATCACCCATGATTGTTTAATAATGCAAGGGGAGAGGATATGAATACGAGATGTCTTTCATGACCCAAAATGTAGATCAAATGTATTTCTCATCACCCAAGATCGTCTAATGATGCAAGGGGAGAGGATATGCACCCTTTAACCTAGAAATCATCACAAAAAAAAATTTAAGCACCAAAGTAAGTGTTGTCTAATCTAATAAAATGAAAACATAATGTTTGAATGATAATTCTTTGGGGCTACGAACAAAGTATTAGTAGTTTGATATCAATTCTTTGACTGTTTGACCTACAACACAAATTGGATTAAAAATATTTCAAATTTTCCTTCACCCCACATTATGTTGCACAATTATATTAGATAAAACTCAAAACAATAATAGACAATAACCAAGTTAGAGTTAGGGTTAGCCAAAAATCCGAAATCCAAAAAGATAGAATGAAAAACCAAAAATTAGAGAAAAAGACAAATGCAACACTATTACCTACAATAGAGACTTTACTTTGAGACAATCGTGGTTAGATGCTTGCAAAAGAAACCTTCAGATGAGAAAACCACTCTAAAGTTTCATGCAAGAGTAGTTCTTTTTCTCAATTGCAAACCTATAACCTCTCTAACAAAGGAAAACTTCTATTAAAATCCTAAAAATAGAATGATAAGGGTGATCACTAGATGTAATAGTGACCTTTTTTTGTGCAAGAGTGACCTTCTATTGGATTAGTTGCGATCCTTTTGAGCAATAGTGACCTTGTTTTGAGAAAAACACAACCCTCTAACCTATAAAACTAAAAAACCCTATCAGAAAGATAAAAATTTGAGAAAGAAGTTGTGGCCTACTTAACAATAGCAACCCTAATTAGAGGACACGTCCAAATTCTTGAATAATAATGATTTTTTGCACATCTGTGAACCTTGTTTCTAACAGTTGTGTTCCAAACACCTTCAAAACACTCAAACTCATGAGAATTATCAAATTTAGGGATGTGGGTCTAACTAGGCATGCCAAGAAATGTAAGGGGTAAAATTGGAAAGTAGTAATCAGTCAATAATTCAATCAAAGAACCCAAAACAAAGAGATAAAACCCACTTACCAATGAGATACAATTACAAATCAAGTCAAGAAATCAAACCTTAATGTTAGCACAATCAAACCAAAACATAATTGAAATAATATCACCATCCTATTATTGGATGACTTGGTGTTGTATGATGTTAGATTGCTCAACACTTAATCCTCCATGATTGCTTGCAAAATATCCAAGATGAATGATGAATGTGATGACCTAGATGTTATGATGAATGCTCAAATTTCTCTAAAAAATCATAGTGACATGACTTAGATACTCAAATTCTAGGTTTTTAGGTGTGAAATATGAAGAAGGATGAGTGATTATTGTTGAATGGACAAGACAGCTGAGAGGGGGGGTGAATCAATTGTATCTAATTAAAACACCAAAACCCTTAGCAACAATTAGATCCATAAGAATTCATTAAACCCTTAATTTTTTATAATGTTTAAACATGGATTACAAATAATAGAAACTAAAATAACACCACCATACACAAGAGAAAACCAAAATTTACAAGGAAAACTCAATGAGGGAAAAAACACTGTGAGGATTAGCTCATAATATAAGTAATTGCAAAACTAGTACAAAAAGGCTCATTGCTAGAATAGGATGCACTGTCCATAAAGGCTCATAGCCCAGGCTCACTACCAAAATAGAAAGAAGATAGAAGATAGAATGTTACATAGAGAACATGATCTCAATGTAATAGAGAATCCACCACAACAACTCCATCAACACTTGCAGTCTTCAATGGATCAAGATACCTCAACTCACTGCATTCAACATCCTTGCATTATAGCTTGCACTACATTTGACAACTATACTCTTACTTTCAAATCACAACACACACAATTCTATTCCACTACCATCTCACATCAATTCATGTTGCATTTACACCATCCTCAACTTGGAAAACATCTTTAAGTCGGCTACACTTACCTTACACTTTACAAATAAAAAAAAGGTCAGCACAAAGCATTCCCACAGTGGATAGGAATGAAATTTGACCAATACAAAACTTAATTGGGACCCAAAATAACTCTCACACACCACATTACCTTCATTAACATTTAAACATCTTTGAATGTAGTGTAAACACCAAGTCGGTCGTTACCCATGAAAACACCATTAAACTTTGAATTACATGTTTCCTCAATCCCATAGATGATGTGTGAACCACACACCACATTTCATCATGATCTAGAATATTCATTTAACATCTTGGAATCCATCAAACTCCTTTGCAACAACTTGCATCTTCAAAATGTACACAACTTGTGCACCCACACTACATTGCCAAACACTGCAATTCTAAAATCCATCTTCTGGAACACCAAACCATGAATCCTCTTGACATAGGCAAGAGAACAACATCATCAAATCTCCTTTAGAACCACAATACTTGAAGAACAAATATGGAGAAACACAGAGCTAGAACATTTCTCCTGGACACCTCTGTAAGAAACACTCCAAAACCAATTCACATACTGGTAAAAAAACTTCTTCTGCACATTGATCTAGAAGCCCAAATTCTAGATATAGAAACCCTAAACATCTCTAGCCAACATATCCAAACTACACAAGTAGATCTTTAACCTAGAAGAAATGTGAAGAAAAACTAGAAAACCTTTGTACTCCAGAACACTTTTACAACATCCTATTTTCCTTTTTTTATCAAATTTCTCAATATTCTCAACATCATTACCAATACTACAACCATAAATATCTAATCTTATAAAATTAGCATCAAAGGTTAACACCATTAACTTAACTGATGACAACATAATGCAACTAATCAAATAAGCACTCTCTCTCAACCACTACACCACTATCACTAATGAAAACACAAGCTTATTGACATTAATGACAACACCTGCATACTTGCAACAATCTCCACCTTTGTCATTGATGGAAACACAAGATGTGAAAAACCATCAAAGATAACATACACAATATCCTTGCACTCTCTCTATCTCTCCCCTTTCAACCTTTTTCTTTATCCCATGAAAACTCTTTCTCCCTCTATATAAATAGACATTTTCACATGAATTTCTCTCCCCCTTGCACATCAATGGTAAAGGATAAAGTATTTTGTATTCTTCTCCCCCTTTGACATAGAACCAAGATACTTGCAACTGCTTTGAATACTCCCCCCTAGGAGTACACACCAACCAAATCAATAACCTTTGCACAATGACAACATCTATTCCATACTACAAAAATGTAACTACCTACTCCCCCTAAGAAGTATCCATCAACATTAGTTGATACAAAGAATGAATCCATAGATCCACTGGACTGATGCATCTCCATATGCATCTAGTTCAAGAAAGGAGGGGCAATAAACCCCAACTTCTCCTAGAGATACTCAAAAGTATCCTTAGTAAGAGCATTAGTGAATATGTCAATAGTCTGATCCTTTGTAGGTACATGTTCAAGATTCACTTCATTATCCACAACCTTTTCTCTCAAAAAGTGATAACTAATTGATATATGCTTTGTCCTTGAATGTATCACTAGATTCTTTGAAATGTTAATTGCACTTGTATTATCACAAAAGATAGAAATAGGCTCATCATACATCCCTCTAATATCCTTTAATTTTTTCCTCATCCATAATACCTATATGCATCAAGATGCTGCTACATTGTACTTATCCTCTATAGTAGATAAAGAAACTAAATATTGTTTCTTAGTTAGTCATGATACCAATTTACATCCAAGAAAGAATGAACCACTACTAGTACTTTTTTTGTCATCAACACAACTAGCCCAATCTTCATTAGTATAAGCACTTAATGTAAAATTAGCATCCTTAAGATACCACAAGTCATAATCCAAAGTGCCCTTCAAATATCTGAATATCCTCTTCACTACCGCAACATGTTTTTCTTTAGGATATTCTTGAAATCTAGCCACAAGATAAACTGCATGCATGATATACGATCTAGTAGCAATTAGGTATATAAATCCACCAATCATACATCTATACTTGCTCTGATCAGTCTTAGGGGATTCATCATCCTTGCTCAGTTTGTAGCCAGTAACCATAGGAGTACATACTAGTGTGGAGTCTTCCATTCCAAACTTCTTCAACATTTCTAGCATACTTTGATTTTGAAATTAATATTCCTTTGTCTATTTGATTGATTTTAAGCCCAAGGAAGAAATTCATCTCCCCAAACATAGACATCTCAAACTCTTTTTGCATCTTTTCTGCAAATTTCTTACACATATCTTCATTTCCTCCAAAAATTATGTCATCAACCTACACAAGTATTATAAAGATTTGATCTTTTTCAACATTAAAGTAAAGATTACTGTCTGTGGTGCCCTTATTGGATCCTTGCTATATCAAATATTTGCTCAACCTTACATACCAAGCTCTGGGAGCTTGCTTCAATCCATACAATGCCTTCTTCAATCTGGAGACCATATTAGGTTTATCTAACAACTGAAGTCCTTTTGGTTGTTCCATGTAAACTTCTTCTTCCAACTCTCCATTCAAGAAAGCATACTTTACATCCATTTGATAAACTTTAAATTCCTTGTGTTGCAGATACAAAAAACATCCTGATTGCTTCCATTCTATCCACCAAAGAAAATATCTCCTCAAAGTCTATTCCTTCAAATTGTGAGTAACCCTTACACACAAGTCTTTCCTTGTTTCTTACCACTTCTACATTCGCATTCAGCTTGTTTTTGAATACCCACTTAGTTCCAATTGTGTTCCTATTTTCAAGTCTAGGAACCAATTCCCAAGTCTAATTTTTCTTAATCTATATAAGTTCTTCTTCCATTTCCTTCATCCAATGTTCATCTTTGCATGCTTCAATCATTTTTTTTGGTTCAACTTTAGAGAGTAAGCACAAACTTACCTCTACTTCAACAACTCTTCTTCTTGTCAACAAACCTTTGATTTTGTCTCCAATGATATGTTCTTTAGAATCATTTCTCTGCACATACTTAGAGGTGTTAGGGGTATTTTTTGGAGCTTCTTCTTCTTCATTCTATACTTATTTTTCATCGTTTCTTCTTCTTCTCTACAAGAAGGATCATATGACTCATATCCATCTATCACAACTAAATTCTACAAATCTTCATTAACCTAGACACTTGTACTTTCAACAATCCTTATTAGCCTTTTGTTGTAACACTTGTAAGGTTTTCTTTTAGTCAAATATCCAAGGAAGATACCTTAATCATACCTTGCATCAAGTTTTCCTAAGTTTTCATCATCTCTTCTGATATAGCATTTTCTTCCAAACACTCTAAAGTACTTGACAGTAGGGATCCTTCCATACCACAACTCATAAGGAGTTTTTGTGTTGTTAGAAAAGCTTTCTTGAACTCTGTTGTGTGTGTAAATAATAGTATGAATTGATTCTCTCTAGTATACTTCCAATAGGTTAGCTTCTTTCATCATAGACCTTGCAGCTTCTTGAACAATCCTATTTTTCCTTTCAACTACTCCATTTTGTTGAGGAGTCCTAGGGGCAGACAAGTGCCTCTTTATTCCATTTTCTTCAATAAACATGTTAAATTCATTGGAGGTTAATTATCCACCTCTGTTAGACCTCAAACATTTGATCTTCAAATCCATTTCATTCTCAACCATAGTTTTAAATGCTTTGAATCTATTTAGAGCTTCAAATTTCTTTCTAAGAAAGGTAACCCATGTCATTCTAAACTAATCATCAATCAAAAGCATGAAATAACTATTACCTAGAATACTTCTCACTCTTGTAGGACCACAAAGTTCTATATGTGTCAATTCTAACAATCTGGTAGAAGATTGTTCCTTTCCTTTGAAACTACTTATTTGTTTTCCAAATTGACAATCTTTGCAAAAAACATTGATATGCTTTATAATCCTTAGTAGATCTCTCATTACATGAACTAAATTGATTCTAACCAAATTATCAAATTTTATGTGGCACATCCTCTTGTGTCGTAAACATCTATCATTAATGTGAGTCATGAAACAATGACCATCAACACCCTTGAGTTGATAGATATTTTCATTTGTCCTCTTTCCAATAGTAATTATAATTCTAGATCCTTTTCTAATCTTGGATCCATCATCTTGAAACATAAGATTGTACACTTTGCTAAACATTTATCCAACATTCAAAAGGTTATACCTTAAGTCTTTGACATAGTAAACATTATC